>OZ038486.1:71328639-71343639 GCA_964036315.1 Acanthosepion esculentum
ATAAGGGATAACACAGGTCCAGATTCTTAACATCTCCTATGCAAGATTGTTAGTTGAGAACCAATTGAGGTGAATGACTTGACCAAACTGTATTTCACAAGATATGTAATGGAGCCTTACCCCACTGATGAGTTGGCAGGGATCTTCATTCTATCATACTAAGCCTAATCTAATTTATAGATTTATTAACTGTTACTTTGGCACTATTTAAATTGACTGGTCCACTTATAAAAAATTATGGAAAAGTTTGGAAGATTAGTATTTATTAAACCTTTCTCAAGCCATAACATTTGTCAAAAATAACAAATATTGATATTTTCTAATTATTTTAGAAGTGGTGTCCCGTTCATAATATAGTGTTAAAGCAATCCCTGATTTCTTAGTTATCTGTACTTTGTTTTTATTTGCAAATGTCAAGTTTGAAAATGATGTCAGCATTGTTTCAAACTTCATATTTGTAACTAAAAACAAGATAACTCTCTAAGAAGTCAGGGATTGATTTCACACTGTATTCATATAAAGAATAGGACCCCTTTTTAAAATGATAGAAAAAATATCTTTTTTTTATTCTGACAAATATCATGGATGGAGGAAGGTCTAATGAATGCTGATAGATAAAAATTTCCTTAAAAAGAAGACGATCTTCTCTATTTCTCAAGTGGATCAGTCATTATAAGTAGTGCCTTACTTTTCTATCTAGGATTGTACAGAATGAAACTTCCAAATAGCTTTATCAGTTTTGAGAACTGCTGCTCTTTTTATAATTGTATTTGGCTACCCGTTCTGCCATTATCTGTCTATCCATTTGTAGTTATTGTCTGAATTGCCTAGAAGGAATTTACAAGCAGTGTGTTGTAGCTTGAATGCAATCAGAATGCATGAAAGCTCTGAAGTAAATAAATGGATTGGATATTTAGTTGATGATATCAGGTGACTTGAGCTAGCCTGCTTGATAAATGGGCTAATGGCGTGACTCGTTTTCCAGCTTGGACAATACTGACCATTTCTCCTGCTTGACTCTCATACTCTTATTTAAACTTCATCTGCAGTTGAAAATCAACATTTCTCACACATACATAAAACATACATCAAAAACCAAAAGTCTTAAATTGCTTGACAGATAATTCAGTTATCATTAGTTGGCGCTAAAGTTTGAATTTGTAAATCATTTATCATATTGAAGTGAATTAGTTTGACTGGTAATAGATTTTTTTTTATTTTTGCAATGCATATTCAAACACTCATAAAAATTGAAATAAAAAGAGTTGTTAAAACTTAGTATTTGGGGAATCCATTCACTATGTAATGTTTTCTCACCTATGGACTTCATCACCTTTAGCAGAATAAGTCAGTATTAAATCATAATTGCAAAATTACCATGAATCTGAATTTTTGAGAAAAACCTATTAAGAGGTCTAGAATTGGTAGCTTTGAGAGGCAGTTAATGAAACTTATTGGGATTTATTCCCCAAATACTCCTGTTTTCAAATGTTGTGGTACCTTTTTTTCTACTTTTAGGGGCTAAGATATCTTTCAATTTTTCCATGTGGTCAGCTGCTTAAAGATTTTCACCAGAAAACTACTATCTACTTTTTGGTTACTCTAAAATTCTAAAGGGATATTTGGATTCCTTCACTAAAAATCTATAAGGTTGTCAAATTTCATTAATTTCTGGCCAGTGGATCAGTTTTTGTGAGATCGTCATGTTCAAAAATGGAAATGTCTTTCAATGGAAAAAAAAAATTTCAAATTGTGACATCTTGAAAACAGGAATTTTCACTTAAAATTTTCATGATTTTCTAATGACTATAAGATCTACAGCATATCTCAAAATGAAAAAAAAATCTATTTTTTGGGGGTTACATTGACATGAAATGACCCTCTACGGTAATGGTAATATTAGCCATTTCCTTATAAGGAAACATTTGGCACTCATTGACTGAGCATCTATTGTTACTTTCAGTTGAAATTTATAAAATCTTTCTCTTAAAAACAATTTTTCAGGAAAATGTGTTTTTCAAGTTCACTGTTATTGCTCTTTCCAATATTGATGGGGGTTTCCTTTCTAACCTTTTGTTTGAAGTAGTGTGGAATGTCAGCATCTTGATTATGTCATTATTATCTTAATTACATGTGCTATCCATTTCATGCTGCTCTTGAAAGTTCTCAAATGATGTGGTTTCTAATATTTGGTACAGTTCTTTGTTTGTAATTTTATAGCACCAGTTTATAAAATTCAGTGAAGGATGGTCATTGCTAAAATCTACATGCTTCATTTGTTGGAAACCAATTTTAATCATTGATCTGAGAAAGCAGTTGTATACAGTTTTGTAGCAATTTTCAGTGCTGGGTTAAACTTCCACTATGTTCAGCTTCCTTTTCTCTTATACTAAAATTGTTATAACTGATCCATACACTGAGGTATTTGAAATATTTAGCATTTACTAATTTTACATCATTAATTTTTATGATGGATTCAAGGTATGTGCTATGATTGCTTTCATTCCAATTCAAGATCATAGTTTCTGTTTTAGAAAGGTTTATCTTGAGTCCTATTTCTTGGAACACTTGGCAGAGGATATTCATTTTGTTTTCTTTCAAGGTCATGAATACCTACATCATTGGCAAAGCCCCTCTCATCAGCACATTGTCCTTGGGAAGGAAAACAAGAATGCTGTTTTCTATAATTATACTAATTTCTATAATTACACTAAATTGGAAGTTTTTATTACAGCCAATGTACATTGCCCAGTTTAGCATTTTTTTCATTGTTTGTCATATTTTAAGTTAAAAATAAAGTTGATGGACAGTGGAATAAGAGCAATCTAATGGTAACTTGAATAAAGTTTGAAATTCTTTGCAAGTTGTCCAGATTGACAGATATCTTAAAAAAAAAAAAAAAAAGGCCAGAGGTCACAATGCCCAAAACTTTGTGATTGTAATAAAGATGAGAATGTCAGTGTAACTGTAAATAATGTAAATGACTACATACAGACAATTGGCATAATAAAAGGCACTGTTATTAAGAAAACTTAAATCTGTTACTTGGTTATTTATTTTAGTTCTTCATTTTACTTACAATTATTATCACATTATGCAAACAATTAGTCAAGGCATTATTTAAGCAAATTAGCCATAAATCATCAACAATACCTTTTTATAGTGACCTTTCACTTACATTATTTCCAACTAAAACTGGTTTTGCATTTACATAAGTAGCAATGTAATCATTCTAAGTACTGAAGTAATCATTACTGCATAATTTGTTGTGTATGAAAACTGAATTTTTTTATATATAAACATACACACTGGCAAGAATAATCCTCTCTTATTTTGTTTACTATATATTATAAATAGAATATACTTTACATTATACAACCCTCATATGTTTTGATGTGTTAAATTATAGCGAGAAATTTTTCAAGTAGTTTACATATAAAATTCCATTTAAGTAATTTATCAGTTTTGGCATTACTTCTTTTATGTGCCAAGTATTTTCAGGACCTAAGCATTCATGCCTCTCCACAACTTTCTATTTTTTTCTTACTCCAAGTAATTTTTAACCCTTTAGCATCCCTTTTTGACTGTGTTCAGCCATCCATTCACACAAACTTGTGATGTAGGTTGATTGTTGTTTTCCTGTGTTTTTTCTAACATTCAATATGTCCATTGAGTGTTAAATTCCCCAAGCACCCTTTTCTCAATATGTGTCATAGAAATTTAATCTCTTTCTTATTGTTTCCTTATTGTTTCTATTTTCCTTGTGACTTCCTTGTTGCTCCTGTTTTTTGTTGAATCATTGGAGTTAAGCAGTATTGATCCTGGTCAGTATTTGGGGTCTGCTTGGGAACACCAGGCACTATAAGTGACCTCCTACAGTCTGAAACCTGTTTTGGATTTAAATAATCCACAAAGGGTTGATAAGCTATAAAAACTAATCAATCCTTGTTACTCACATGTTCTGTCCATGGTATTCTTAGCATTCATCAGTAGAACCATGTCTGTTGCTTAAAGTCTTTTGTGAGAATGTTTTGCAACATTTACTGCCATATTGGAAATTAGAAATTGCATAGCAGTTCAACATTATTTTCTTTGTTTCTTATGATCTTTTCCTATGCCTTAATACTTTTATTTTCTGGAAGGCATCTTTCCCTATTCCTATACACCTTCAGATTACTCTCTCATTTTCTGTCATCTGTTACTCTGCGACTTGGATAGTTAATATTTCTTCACCATTTTGGATGATCATGTATTCTTACTGTTAATAGTCAGTACTTCCTTCTTGCTTTCCTATCTAGTGTAAGAGTTCATTCAGTTTCTTTTCTGAGTCAGGATATACAGGTGGTGTAATGGATAGTGGCTCAGAATGAGATTAGAGCTGAGTTCAAATTTCAGTTATGTTCATTACATTCAATTATGTGCAAATACCCTAGGGAAAGGTATGGAGCCATCTCTTCTCCACCCAACTATGGATTAAATAGTAAGACCTGTATCTAGAAGAATCATTATCTGCAAAAAGTTATTAATGTAATATTCACTTGAAAAAAAAAAAAAAAAAAATCTTACAATCGGAAGTTTATCCCTCATTTTCTATTTAGGATTTGGTTTCTGGTACATTCTAAATTCTACACAGGATTAAGTAAAATTTGTATCGTAGAAAAAAACAGAAAACTGTGCATTAGTGGAGATTTTAATGCTACCTCAAGCATTTTTAAACACCACTGCTCTTTTGATGGTAAGAAGACATCACCCTTTGAAATGGAAGCTTCCAACAACAATGGAGAACGCTTGCTAAATTTTTGTTACTCAAAAGGTTACTCCAGCCTTAACACATGGTTTGATCATCTCATGAATCATCACATCATATGACGTAGCCCAGATTAGGTAATGAAAAGATTGACTTCAGCATCTCACTCATGGATTATTAGGCAGTTTGTGACTGATGTTAGAGTATACAATTTCTACTTCAAATCACATCACATATTACTTGTAACAAAACTAACAACACCATCCAACAAAATAGCTTGATTCTGCCTATATAAACCAAGGAAATATCCAAAGTATAACCGCCCTGTTGGCGGGGCATCAGAATACGTCAACTGCCCTCCTGCAGAGGGTAAAAGTCTCTCAATGGGGCCACCTGTTGGTCGTGGGTGGCGACTCGTGGTGCCTGAGGACGGGATCCTGGTGGTTGAGCAGGTCATGACCCAGGTATAAGTGGTCACGACCCTGCAACACACCACTTCGGCCCTTACCTGGGCTAGACAGGCTTAGTCATGTCATGCCCCATCACATCTAACCCATCCCAAAACAACTACAACTTACAATTAACTTTCCCAGTCCCAAACCCTACACTAAATATACTAACACCTTACCCTAAAATGTGATGGAAAGCGGTGGCTTAGGGTCAATCGGTGTGGGAACAAAAGATCACGACATGGCTGTATACTACCTGAAGTGCCTCAGGACTTGATCAGTGAAACTAAAGACATACAGGTGCTCGAGACCTTTCCCATATATGAGTATACTATCCATGTAGCCCTGTAGTGCCAGGGCGAATGGGTTCCCCCCCTAGCTGCTACCCAACATTGGACTCCGAGGTGGGTGGGGAGCATGGATAATGAAGAAAATTAAAACAATAAATGGCTACCAGGAAAAACTCCAAGAGACTACATAAGGATTTAGACTCCGAGGATGAAAACTAACATTTCCTTGATTTATTGTATTAGAATCAATTGAGAAAACTCCCCTAAGTACACTGTCACCTTTCCTGATTCAAAAAGTAATAACCCAAAATATTACTGCCAAAATGGTTAAAAAACTGAGAAATGGAACATTGCTTGTTGAAATAGAAAACCAAAAATATGGAAATTCTCTACTAAAAATGAACCAGTTTCATAACCCGAAAGTTAAAGCCTACTCTCATGAAAGGTTAAATTTTTCTAAAGGTGTGATACACAGTAGAGAATTAACTTCATGCTCAATAGAAGAAATAAAACAAGAATTAAAAAACCAGGGACTAACAAGTGAAGAGAATCACAACTAAAATTGAAGGAAAAATAAAAGAAACAAATATCTACATCATGAACTTCAATACACCCACCACACCAAAGGAACTAAAAATTGGCTATAATATAAAAAAACAATAGAGCAGTACATCCTGAACCCCTTGAAATGTTTTAAATGCCAAAGATATGGACACCACCAAGACCGTTGTACACGTCTACCGGTATGTGGGAGATGTGGAGAACAAGACATACATATAGACTGCCAAAAAAACTATAAGTGCATCAATTGCCAGGGAAACCATCATGCCAATTCCAGAAACTGTGAAACATGGAAAAAAGAAAAAGAAATAATTCGTTTGAAATATACAAAAAATGTAACCTACCTGGAGGCAAGACAAATGGTAGAAACCACAAAATATGTAGAAGTAGCAAAAAAAAAATACCCTTGAAAATAATATACAAAACTGCAAAAATAACATTAAAATGGAAGACATCACAAAATTACTCAAAGAGATGAGGGAACTGATGAAAGAATTAAAAAACATAAATAAAACAAAACCTGAAACCAACCCACAAATAACTGAAAATAAAAACTCAACTACTTCAAAACCCCAAACCCAACCCCAAAATACAAACCCTTCAGAAACAACAACTACACCAAAAATGACTAGAAAAACATCAAATTAAGCACATGAAGAAAGAGAAAAAAAACCCCTCCAAACAAACCAAAACAAAAACCCAAGATAGATAGATCACGCTCTACTTCAAAAACAAGAAATCCAACTGAAAACAGATTTGAATCTCTGGAAACAATGGATACAGATGATTGGGCATTGAAGAACAAATCACCAAAAATCTAGAAATATGGCAAACAGAATAATCCAATGGAACTTAAGAGGTATAAAAGCTGACTTGGACGAACTAATACTCCTCGTTTCATATCAACTCCCTGATGTTGTTTGCTTACAGGAAACTTTCCTGAAAGAAAACGACACAATAAACATTAAAAAATTACACCTTATATAACTACATAAACAAACAGGCTGATAAAGCCTCGGGTGGTACAACTATAATCATTAATAACAGCATATTTAAAGAAAATAGGACTATGCAACAAAATCTAATTAAAATAAAAATGTGTACAACCAATCTAATGCATACAACCATTCTAACATGTGCATCAACTTCAAAACAAACTACATTAAAAAAGTGTGATCCCAAAATTGAAAAACTGACCCTTAAATGACCATAATGGTTGATGGGTTTAGTTAAACCCAAACTAAACCAAAGTATAACACTGAAGCCCTTAAAAATGGAAGAGTACTTTTAGTATTAATAAATTCATTCAAATTGATGTTAGTAAATCTAAATCAAAACTTAGAGGAATTTAATGTTATCATATTGTTAAGTGAAGCATATGAGGCCATCCCAAGAAGACCTAGAAGGAAAAATATATACCCATGGGATATTATCCTTCAGTTGAAAAGATTGATACAGAAGAGAAAAAAAAAAATAGACAGGAAAATACCAAAGAAAATTTAAAAAGAAAAAGAAAAAAAAACACTTAATTCTTTGAGAAACCAGGATCTCTAGAAAATTGGAAATACAATTAATGAATCCAAACAGCATAGACAATGTGTTAAAATGTGGAGAAAAGTGAAAAACCATGATAACATCATACAATGAATACCAAGACAGAAAAAATGTCCTGGTCTCAAAAAAACACTTTGAATCACATTTCAACTTTGACCAGACTAAACTTAGGATGATCACAGAAATGGAATACATACCAATATTCATTCAACCATTACAAATTCTATCTCCAAACATAAACAATAGTGAACCTAATGATGGGGAAGTTAAGAAAGCTATTGAAAAAAAAAACTAAGGATAATAATGGATCACATAACATTGAAGCTGAATTTTTGAAAATAGCTTACTTTCTTCTTGAATTCAATAACAAGTTCCTCTGTTTTATGAAAGAAATCTGGAATCAAAAATGCACCACCAAAAAGCATTATGAAAACAGAAGCCCTCAAGACCCTCACACATATAGAGGTTATACAAATGGTTGCATCAGGGTGAATGTATTAATGAACGTGATATTAACCAGACTCCCATTTTACAAAAGTCAACTCCTCATAATCCAGTTTAGTTTTCATTCTGGTAAGAGTTGCAATGATGGCATATATGTCCTTAAACAACTCCAAGAAATTCCTTATCTCTTGAAACAGAAACTGTATACCTGCTTTCTCGAATTTACAGCATATGACTACATCAATAGAGACTTCCTCTTCTCATCCATTATAAACCGCCTTCCAAGCTCTGAATCAAATGAATACATTGAACTTATAGAGGAACTATATTGAGAATCTTACATCTGGTGAAAATCCCAATATGGAAATATTTCGGACTTCATCAGGAGTACAAGGAGGAAATAAGAGCCCCTGTCTATTTAATCTCTTTCTAGACTATACCCCTGCATATAAACAAATGTAAATGTGATAAGATGGGCACTGACCATTTAAACATTCCATACCACGTCCTAAACAAGTGTACCAATAGAAGACAATGATCCTGCTTTCTCTTCTAAGGTGATTGGACTGATGATGAGGGCGCTATGCTAATGGCATAGGTGTTCATAGTTGGGATAAGAATGATCTTGAAAAGAAAATCAGCATCCTTTTATCAAGTGTTCAAAGAAAGAGGACTCAAGATAAATCTTGCCAAAAGAGAAACTAGGATTTGAAATTGGGATGAAAGCAATGATGGCTCCTATCCTGAGTCCATCATAAAAATCTAGGATGTGGAATTAGTAAATACTAAACACTTCAGATACCTCAGCATATGGATCAGCTATAACAAATTCAGTATAGGAGTCGCCCATCTAGGTACTGACCAGGCTTGATGTTGCTTATCTTTGATGATTGTATGAGAACCTGTGTTTCAACATGGTATAGCTGTAAGCATTGTCTGATGGAGTTCATATTCATTAACATCAGGCTTCTTTGGTATTGCCATGGAGATAGATCTTCTCTCTTCTGGTATATTGACACTGGCATATTTTTCCTTTACTCTTTTGTTAATCTTACAGTTTTGAAACCATCTAAGGCTGATGTCATCTCTGTTACAATCTCCTCTATTCCTGTTTGTCTTGGCCAATGTCGATCTTACCTCAGATTTTAATACTATTGGTCCTTACATGTTTTCATGTATTGTAGGTTTTGTTCTGTTGTCATGGAAAAGATGTTTTCTGATCATGAGCATTCCAGTTTTAGACTTTATGCATTCTGTCGAAGTGCATGTTTTCTGTTCTGCTATTTCTTTTATCTTTTTATGCATGCCTCTTCTGTACTATTTGTACATATCTTCACATTTTTTTGTTGAGAATTCCTGGATATGATGATAAACTACATCCAACAACAAAGCCTCTGATCAAGATATTGGAGGTTTTGAGGAGTGCAGAACCACTTAATTGCTGCTGTTCTCAAGTGCACTTTATAACCTGGGGTACTAGCACATGTTAGGGTCCCAGCTATGGGCAACCAGTCAAAAATACTATGAAAGTATAAAAAATACCAGCAATACATTTTTATATAAAAAGACTGACAATACATAACCAGCAATACATTTTATTTGTAGTTGAAGGCATGCCATTTCATTCAAAATATATTTGTGTTCAAATTATTTAGATTTTGGCATTTAAATAACCCAGAGTGGTTGATATGCTGTTAAACAAAACCAACCAACCAAACAACCAACATGAACTTTCATGACATTAATCCATATATTTTATAATTTCTTAAATCAAACTGTATTCCAAAATATAACTTAAAAAACATAAAACACAAATATCACTGCCTTTCATAATTTTGTCCACACAAGCTTGTATATGGACAAATGCTGAGTGTCATCTACCATGTATTCAATTATGGAAGCAGAATTAAATATATTTTTATTAGCTCTCAAGAAAATTAAGTTTCAGCATTAAATGATCCATAAGGAGTTGATATGCCGCTAAACAAATCAACTAACTAAATTTTGTTAACCCATCCATCTTTTGCTTGTCTGCATCTATTTCTAATGTCTTTGTTTAACATCTTATATTGCAGGCAAACAAAAAATTATGACCTTTGCTGGGTGTGTATATGTGTGATGGTGTTAAAGTGGAAATTGTCTGGGAACACAGGGAGTGTAGTACTTGAGACAGGAAATCCATTACGCTCCAGCACATCACCTCTTTCTTCATCTTTTAGTCTTTAGACTTAGATGCTAGCTTTTCACTTCTGCTTATCTTATTCTTGTTGATGATTGAAAAATTATTGCTTTCATTATTATCTTGTATGCTGAATAATTAACATTCTGTAATTGTCTGACAAATTAAGTGCTAAGGTTAGTCGGCTAGATTTCTTCCCTTTCTTCTCCCTGTCTTTATAAGTATCACAAGTTGGCATTATGCTGTAATTATGAAAGGAGCTGGCTTGTAGAAATACTCAAGGGAATGATAATTGGTAAATCTACCACTATTGCCATGCTATCCTCTTTCCACTACCTATAATTTGTGTAAATATATTATACCATAATGGAGTTTGTGTAAATGGAAATCATTAAAAGTTGTCATAATTTAGTAACATCTATCACTGTTAATGTTACTCTTTCTTCATACCAATTCATATTTTAAATGATAGAATGTGTCCAGAATTTTAGGTATTTAAGCTTAGTCTGGTACAAGGTTACAAGTGTTAGGCACTCAGTGAGGATGTGATCAGATTTGGACCAGCATGCATGGTTGTTATTTGCAGTATTTCATCTGTTGTACACTCTGGCCTTTTTCTGGTGTTTTCCTTCATACTTTGTAAATTTTATGGAATTTCCAACTAAGTCCTTTATTCAATCCAAAAGGGTAGATTGTTTTCATTCTGCTTTCCATGTGTAGGGGAGATAACTTATATCAGTCAATACTCACCTTTTGTGTCACTTACCAGTTTTTAGCTTCTTTTTTCTCTACTGAACCAGTGGATAAGGCTCTTCAGCACTATCAGACACAGGTATTGAACTCACAACTGCTAGAGAACCTGACATGTTTTAATCAACTCTTTAATTCACTTGTTCGTGTGTTTCTTGGCTTAGAGGAAAGGTTATGACACATTTTTGGTTGGGGAGTGACAAAGAAAGTATTTTGATGATTGACTCTGGCCCTTTTCTGGTGTTTTCCTTCATACTTTGTAAACTTTATGGAATTTCCAACTTAAGCCCTTTATTCAATCCAAAAGGGTAGATTGTTTACATTCTGCTTTCCATGTGTAGCGGAGAAATTTAATCCATTAATTTAACTTGTTCTAATTAAAGGAGGCATTGGAAGAAAAATGTCAAAAGATGAAAGTTTCTTTCCTTTCCTTCTTTTTTTTTTTTTGTTTATTTCCTTTTCTTTTATGTCTTTCTTTTCTTTTTTTGTTTTTTCTTTTTTTTTCAAGAACAATGCACTTGCTAGTAAGATGAAGGATGTTTTAAATAATTTTTGAGTTTGAAGGTACACAGAAGATTAAAGTAAATTTGCATACTAATAAAATGTTTCTAACAGTAATTGGAGATTGAAAACTTTTGTTCCTCACTGTAACTTGATTTGGTTAATGTCCCAACCCTCAAGTACAACTAATTTACATGGTTTTATTTAAAACCGAGTGCTAGATCCTTGATATTTCTGCAACCATTATTTTTTCTTGGCGAGCAAGTAACGAACCATTGTAAGGGGCTACTGAGTGTGAAAGAGAATGAAAATATTTTAGAAGGAACTGGAAACCAACCCTAAACAGGGAACAAGGGATAAACCTTCTTCTCCTATTCAAAAGACTGGGGAGGAGTGTAATTTGTTAAATTTTCTTGTGTAGCTGTTTTAATAAACAATTGCTATGTTTCGGGGTTTTTTGTTTTGTTTTTTTCAAATTCAATGTATTAGATTTAAATTTATGTTAATTATCAAATAAAGATTATATCAGAAATTACACATGTTTTTATGTTTAAATGATACTAAAATATATAGAGTAAGAGCAGTGTTGATGTCATACAACAAAATGCAAGTCATAGTATTGGGTACAATTGATGTAAAGTCTTAATTATTAAGACATCTTCAATGGGCTGGCAACTATGTACGTTATAATTATTTATAAATTCTGGTAATTATCATATTCTCTTGTAATATATGTATCACAATTGCACATTACAAAAGTGGTTTAGTTTTCATTTTAATTTAATATTTATACACACTTATAATTCTACCATTCGTCCATTCTTTGAATACTGTAGCCTCATCAGGTTTGTTGTACCTGCTATATATTTAGAGATTCTTGATAAAAATCCAAAGAAAATACAATGTTATTGGTCCTAACCTGGCATCTTAGCTTCACTCACTTTCCCAGTGCCATAATGTAGCTTCTCTTTCCTTTAAATAATTACATGGTAATTGTTCTGATGAAGTTTCCTCTATGGTATATAGACTTTAAGAATTTAAATGCAGTACTAAAGTGGTGACAAGGTCTCCTCATTTTACAGCTGAAATGGCTAGATGTAACCGTAAGTTTTATGCTAACAGTTTCTTCTATCGTACTTCTCACTTGTGGAACTCTCCTCTGGTTTTTTACTTCCCAGTCTACTTTGATCTTCAAAAATTCATGGGCAATATCAATTGTTATCTTCTGTTTTATTAATTCCTGTTTTTTATTGTTTTCTCTCTTTAATAGTTTTTTTTTTCTCATATTCTTTCACACTCAATAAACTCTTGTGTTTTAGTGGCTTTATTGACTTGCTTGGGGTGAAATGATTTAAAAAGAAAATGCTTTTACTTAGTTATATATCATTATTTTATGTGGTGTTTTCTTTCGTTGCTCTCCACAACTTCTTTTGACACTTCTTCTTTGTCCTTGTTTTACACGGTGCCCAGTAAAAAAAAATGTGCACAAACTGAACAATTATCATAGATGCTTGAAATGTTTACCTGAATGTTCAACACAAAGTTGTAAGCATATTAACCAGGATGCAGTAGCTTTGTGGATAATGTCAAGAGGATTTTCATTCCAAGCTTCAGTTAAGTTCCACTTCAATGAATCAATATTGATGGTGTCATGAGTATACTCCAAATACAGTAATCTATAACATTCAGATCTGGGATTTTAGAGGGCCTCTTATATGGACCAATTAGAGCTGGTATAATATCTTGAAGAATAAATTTTCCACTCTTTTTACTGGGCATCGTCGTTATCCATTCATTCATTTAAGTATATTACTCTGTCTCTTGCTTCTCCTGCATTCAGTAGGACCGATGAGTGTTAAATTCTCCTTCTTTCCTAATTTGTCCCAGAAATTTCAGCTGTCTCTTTCTGATTGTAAGTATCAGTTTCCTTTCCGTTTTTATTCTCTTTAAAACTTTATGACTCCCATAGTCTGTCCATTATTCATCAGTAGAACCATATCCCTGTTACTTCAACTTTTTTTTCTTTATCTGTGAGGAAATTCTATAGTATTTACTGTCTTATAGGAGATTAGATATTACATAGCAGTTAAGCCTTCTTTATTTTCCCCTCTCTTAATAATTTCTTTAGTTTCTGGAAGGCATCATTTGCTGTTCCTATATTCCTTTAGATTTCTGTTTCACACTTTCTGTCACCTGTTACTATATTACCAAAATAGTTAAATTTCTGTACCTACATATATACACTTAATGAAAGCAGTTGTTAGCTCCTTCCCTGCAAATTATTTTTGGGAAAAACATTTCATTTTCAAAAGATTTTTTTATAATATAGTAACTAAGAAACTGAGGCACCTTGAAGTACCTGAGTGGTGGCTAACCCCACTACCAGACATGTGTGTCGACAATTGGACTTGTTTCAAGATCAATGTAGAAGCACATCTGTAGCTGGTTTTTGGACGTTATGTTTTGGACATGTTTGTTTGTCCATATTTGAGAAAGACACTTTTGGTAAAACGTCTATGCCGTTTTAAGAAGTTAAGACAATAAACTACCTTAATTTTGTTGTAGGCACTTAATATTGGACTTAGAACAAAATATTATTTCTATTGATTCAGTAATTAGTTAATGAATGCCTTCTCTTTAGATTATGTAGAGTTCAAGAAAAACTTTTAAAAAGTCTCTATTAAGATTTTGTAAAACAAACAGATTTAAAATATAGTGGACACATTTAAAAAACATTAAAAAATATCTTCAAGGAAAATTGTTAATAAGAATTAATAAAATTTAATTAAATTAAAAATAATTATTAATCTGCAAAGTTTCAGCTTTTAAGCATTTTAAGTTATTAGAAATTTTATACTCTTTAAGTAATACATTTTAAAATAGAAATGAGCATTTTCTGTTAAAATTTTTTTCATTTTAATCATTTCACCCCAAGCAAGGCAATAAAGCCACTAAGATACAAGGGGTTACTGAAAATTGAAAACATTTGGATAGATAATAAATTATTTCAAAATTATAGTTGTTAACTCCAGTGACTCTTCACTGTATGTCACAAAAGTTTAAAGAATATTCTTCAGAAAACAATGACTTCTAGTTGGGTAATTGGATATTCTGTAGCATTATAAGGCAGTTTATCTTGGGCATTGGTTTTGCATAAATGTCCTCTCCATAATTGGGTGTGTATGAAGCCATATTTGCTGAAGAAGTGAACAGTTAACAGCACTGAAGATATTATTGGCATTAAGAGTTTTCTACACTATAGCAATGAAGTTTCTTTGTTTCCTGTTTTGGATTAGGTTTCCTGTTCCTTCTAAAGTCTTCTCATTCTCTTTTACTCTCAGTAACCCCTTGCATCTTAGTGGCATTATTGCATTGCTTCAGGTGAATTGATTAAAAAAAATAATGTTAACTGCCCCTGCTTCTGGTAGTACAGAGAAAATATTTCAGAGATGGGAGTGAAGTAATGGAAGTGGCAAAAACAGAATGGGAATTGTAGTTGCTTTACTTTTAAAGAAATCATTCCCA
>OZ038486.1:71346139-71395866 GCA_964036315.1 Acanthosepion esculentum
ACTCTGGGTACAAGTAAAAATAATCCAAGCCCTAAACAACAGTCTGACTAAATATAGTTACACACAATTTATTGAAATTTTTCAAATAGAAACTGTTTTTCTTTCCTCTTTACTCCTGAGCAATAATTAGCATTGTTAAAATTCATTCTTCACGATATAACAAAAACAAAATATTTTCTCAAAACCAAACTTGATTTGATCCTTAAAACAAAATGAAAAACCGCCTAAATCTTATATTTAATCTAACAACACACATCCATTTAATTGCATAGCCACAAAGGAAAGAGTGATGAAATTACTATATTGTACAACGTCTAATTTTAGTTACTTTCTCTGCTTTTGATTTTTTTTTTTTTTTTTTTATCTAACAGAAGTACTGCCATATCTCTAGTTTATGTGGGTAGTCAGTCTTTACACTGCCTACTTTCATATTTGGGTTACATTCGTGCTTAGGGTCACAATTAATAGTTGACTTTGTCCCTCTAATAACATGTTTATGAAGTGTTATTTTTGCAATTGGAATTTTTTTTTGTTTACTATAGTTCACACAATACTATGTATGTGGTAACTGTATTTGGAAAGTAAAAATAAAACATCCTCATAATTCTAGATTCAGGCATAAAAATCTACATATTCAATTAATAATAAAAATAAAAACGATCCTTGATAATGGCTAAAAGAATAGCTGAAAGTGCTCAGTCATACAGAATGTTTGGACAATTTTACACAACTTGTATCGAGAAAAGAAAAAAACTTGTATGAACACAAGAAAAATTAAATAAAAAGCTTAATTACAGTACCTTATCAGTCATCTTTAATGAAAAAATATATATAAAAGCTACAAGACTCAGATTGCATCTGAATGTACTTTCAAATAAAAAAAATACTAAGATATATTGATTAAATGGAGTCAAGTGATATTTTATGACCTTAACTAATAGTTTAAAGCTACCGTGCTTAATAGCCTATAAGACATACCTTTTATTTTATTCAATGTTTTTCAGTATTTTTTGTAAATTCTCAAAAACAAAAAAAAATGTATAAATTCACTTTTATCATATGTTTAGGTTTTATTACAATTCTAATCATTGCTTTTTAAAACAAACATTGCTGTGGAGTGAAGGTAGTTAAAATAATGGCAGTGTCAATGGGAAAACTCTTCTTTTGACACCTCATTTTATTTTTATTTATTTTTTTTTGCAGGCATGAAAGTCCAAGTTAGAAAAAGAATTATAATAAATATCAGCAGAAGCAATATCTATGCAATGAAAGCTATTGCCTATGTTGGGAATTTTTAGGACTGCACTCTTTTACATCTCAAATATTTTTCTGAAATTAGGAACTGGGTATTTTAACATTTTTTTTTTTTTTTTTTACACACATCTCTAAATCTTTTGTTGATAGACATAAAGGCTAAGGAAATTTGTGTAATTTTTTCATAAACAATTTATGTGAACCTGTTGCGGGGCTCACCACTTTTGTGATGTGTATGAAAGCTTTTCAGTGAATATTTAACAACTCCTGGAACATTTGTGTTGCAAACAATATTTGGTGGACTACCTACCTGTACCTGTTGTGGCATTCACCCAGTGAGTTGAGCTGGCTTTGTCAAAGAAATCTGCCACATCCAAACAAAACCTGAACATGTGTAGCAGAGGTCGTATTCATTTGGATATGCAAATCCATAGTAGGAGTTTCAGTGGAAATTTGGATTTGCAAGCAGTCTCCAGCTATGTGTATACATGCTTTTAGGATAGTGTGATCCAGTTTGAATTCAGTTTCCTTCTCCAGATTTGTTGCCACCCAAATCTATAGAATCTAGTCTTCCTTGCTATTTTACCCATAGCTGGGGAGAGATGGTATTAGTATGTAAATGAATGTAATAAACTCAACTAGAATTTACACTCATTTCTCCATTTCCTCAATCCAAGTTGCTAACCATTACTCTACCATGCTGCCACATAGTGGACTCATGTAAATTCTGATAAAATAAAAACATGAAATTTAAAACAATCAACAAATCATGCATTTATTAACATAAATGGTATTAATGTGTACCCAATTAAAAGTCAAGGAAAGGATATTAAACTATGAATTAAGAATGTGCTTGTTTGTGTGTGTGTGTGTGTGTGTGTGTAATAGCACCGCCTAACAGGCGTTTGTGATTAATCCAAATGAGATACCAACACACCATTGTAAATCCATTGAATCTCATCAATGTTTGTAGTCCATGTGCTAAAATATGATAGAAATAAAAATGAGGATGCTTGTCTGATTAAATTTTTTAATTTTTTTTTTTTTTCTTGAAGTGTTAGCAACACAATTCTCAGACTAGATTTATCCTTAGCCATTTATCTTCAGCAAGTTAACTAAAAGTATTTTTAATCAAAACTACCGTATTTTGCTAACTTATAAGATGTATTTTTCCTATATCTCCAAAAACCACCCTGCATCCTATAAATCGAATGACAGTGACGGGAGTTAACTTCTCTTCTAATTATTACATTCTAAATAGTTACCATAAATTTGTTACTTCTTGGTCTGTGATGAATTTGTCATGATTGGTCAGGTTTTCATGCTGAAATATGCTATTCAGTGAGTACAATTGTAGGTAGTGAGGAGAGCTATGAAGTACAAGTAAAAAATAAATTTTTTTCTGATTTCTTCTTTAAAATTTTTTGGGTAGTCTAATGCATCAAAGCATCTTATAAGCAGGGAAATACAGTGATATTAATTGACTTATCCCTGATATGAAATTGTGATAGTAAATCATCATTATTTTTAATCCTTTTGCATGTAGCAAGGCAATAAAATCACTAAGATATCTTAGTGGCTTTATTGTCTTGTTTCATGTCAAATGATTAAAAAATATGATGATTACTGAGTGAGAAAATATGGAGAGAGAACAATAAAAGAACAGGAATTAAGAAGATAATGATTGATATTGCATTCAAATTTTTGATCAAAGTTGACTGGGAAGCAAGAAGTTCCACAAACAAGCAGTGTAATAGTAGAAACTGTTAGCATAGAACTCATGATTACATCTAGCCATTTCCACTGTAAAATGATGAGACCTTGCTGCCCATCTAGTACTGCATTTAAATTCCTAAAGTCTAGATACCACAGAGGAAAGTTCATTGGAACAATTACCATAAAAATGTTTATAGAAATGACAGAGGGAAGCTATGTTATGGCAGTGAAAGTGACTGAAACTGAATCTAATAGAACAAACTGAGCCAATGAGAATGTTTGCTTTTTGGTGACATTTTGTATTAATGGTCTTGAAGAAAGCATGAACCCTAAATATGTTATTCAGTGTATTAATGATGTATACTGTGATAAAATGAATGAGGGTGATGCTTCACAGATCATTGATCCATCATACTCCCTCTTTCATTTCATTGGGTTGAATCTAACAAAATTTACTGCATTCCACTGAGTCTGCATTTCCAGAATCATTCCAGTGATTTTTACTGATAGGGTAAATTTTCATTAAATACATAATTTTGGAGATATTGTTATTTTAAATATTCCAGTTTGGTGTTTTGTTTTGCTTATCAGAAGTCAGATCTTGCTCAGAATAAGACCAAAGAAAAGAAGTTCTGAAGAATTTCAAATAAACAGAGCTGCTAATCTAGTAGTGTTTAATCTTCCTATTGTTTTTCTTCTGTCTCTCTTTCTTTTTGTGTTATTCTCATGCAGCCCAACTGACACATTATGACTCATACAAACTGCAATAATTGCTGGCATATTTGCTCGGAAATGCGTCCAATAGTATCATACTCCATACTTTCTTCAGAAAAGCTTTTAAGTGTATTGTTGTTGTTGTTTTCATTATATCCAGAGGTTGTAGACTTGTTTTGAAACTCGCTTATGATTTAGTGAAAAGAATTCTGGGATCAAATATGGAATAAAATCATCTAGAATGTTGACTTGAGTTAAGCTTAATACAGGATGATTGAAAAGTAACTCCCTATTTTATGTATGATAGACTCTTCTGTTTTGTAAAAATTATTGTTAGACAGGAGTTCATCATACATAAAATAGGGAGTTTTCAGTCACCCTGTATAATGGACCAAACGAAAGAAGCTGACTCTCCTTCCTCTTCTCTGACTCTCCTTCCTCTTCTCTGACTCTCCTTCCTCTTCTCTGACTCTCCTTCCTCTTCTCTGACTCTCCTTCCTCTTCTCTGACTCTCCTTCCTCTTCTCTGACTCTCCTTCCTCTTCTCTGACTCTCCTTCCTCTTCTCTGACTCTCCTTCCTCTTCTCTGACTCTCCTTCCTCTTCTCTGACTCTCCTTCCTCTTCTCTGACTCTCCTTTAAGGACAAGAGACATCTTTCTTATTGTTGAAAAGGATAGTTTGCTAATTAGTATGTTTTTCTTTTGTTCCCCAAACCATTTCTTTTATGTCTTTGATAACTGACTGCATAAAAGAACCTCTAAAGATGTAGGAAGTGACCAAAATTTAAATTTAGTAACAAGGTATATTGAATTATTTACTACGGAAAAAGTTTTGTTCTTTGCTACTATATTCAAACATTCAAGCTGTAGGTCAGGTTTTATAAAATTTTGACAGCTCCATTCAGCTAGTCTTGTTTTAGAACAAATAAATACCCTGATTTTATAATTATTATTATTGCTATTGGAAATGTCAACACTTGCTATATCACATTTCAGTTTTTTCTCTCAATTTCCAACATAAGTAAAATATCTTGTTACCTCTGTTCTCTATTCTCATTGGTAGTAATTTTCTTCAAATTCTTTGGAGAAAATCATGTTCATTAATACCCTTGTATATCTCAATGTACTTCAAATAAAAACATTCCTTCTGGAGGAAATTTATTGAAATGTATTGACTATTTCAATATTTTCATTTTCCAACAATTCGTGATTGTATATGTTTTACCATTTTTCTCTTGTCCTATTGTCTTGTTTATTACTCTTGTTTGAGATATTTATAGAGACATGAGTTTATAAATCCATTAAGTTTAGTAAGTGTTACTGTTAAATTTAAAATCTTTTTGAAGATGTCTTCTTTAAAAATACTTTTTTCCTTTTTTTTAATTTGTAGTCATTGGATTAAGAACAAGACAATTTTAGTTCATGAAGTGGTTCTCTGGGTTAGCAAAAATTTTAGTTTAGAGGTTCTTTTTTT
This sequence comes from Acanthosepion esculentum, assembly GCA_964036315.1. Taxonomy (NCBI): domain Eukaryota; kingdom Metazoa; phylum Mollusca; class Cephalopoda; order Sepiida; family Sepiidae; genus Acanthosepion; species Acanthosepion esculentum. The sequence continues at coordinate 71,351,297 of OZ038486.1, forward strand.
TTCTGTTAATTTATTTAGCACTTGGCACCTTTTTTCATATTAGACCTTCTTTATATCTGGTAGGAAATGTAGGAATCATCTCCATGATTTGTTTAATATCACTAATTCTAAGTTAATTGATTTGTGTCAAGTAACAGTAATATTTTGTGATATAATCTAATATAAGTAAAACACCTCATAACAAATATTTTACTTGCATAAAGGTGGATTAATATATGAAAGGGTACTGAAGTTTTAGACTCAACCAAAAAGTGATTTTAAAAAAATTCTTTTTTTTCTTTTGTCAGATTTTGGGAAGTGGATCAGATCAAGAAATTGTATTTATTAGAAATAAATTTTTTTTATAAAATTAAAATAAAAATTCTTTAAATTTATCTAACACTTTCGCCCCAGCCCCTCAACCTCTGGCATCTTACTCTCTGGGTTGAGGTGTCTACTCGGTCCTAACCGAACTTAAGGGAGTGGCCATAGGTCCCCTGAGCATCCGTAGATTATTCGACCTGTCCACTGGTTTAATCCTGCTTCCTGCCCATGTTGTGATTTGTTTGATCCAGAAAGCAGAAGTGATGTTCATCGGTTCACGGTCGACTGAAGATGTAGACACGGCTGGAGAGTTTGCGCTAAGAAATTTAGAATGCAGCAAAAAAAAAAATTAATATCTGCAGAAAGCCGGACAAACAACTATTCAATGGTTGAATTGTTAATGTCTTTTATATAGCAGAAAAGAATAGTATAGAAAAGAAATGGGTTACAGAGAAGTATTTGACGTAAAAACTCATACACTGGATTCTAGACAGAGAGAGTGTATTGTGATTAACTTGTTGTTAAATCGTCTCAGAACGATATACGACTCTTGTGGTAGAGGGATAAGATTTTGGTGTGGGGCTTAAAGTTTATAGTGGTGTTCCTTCTTAGCAGTGAGTAACAGTAGTAGTAATATTCATGGTAGCAGAAGCAGCAGTATTTATATCAACTGTACATGTTAGCAGACGCCTTGTTCCAATCTCTGACGTCACTTCCTCTCCTCCTCGAGTCTCTAACTTGACACTCCACTGTCTCTAGCCCAACTCTTGTCTGGGCTAATTCTCTTCTCCAGTCTTGTCTGGGCTAATTCTCTTCTCCAGTCTTGTCTGGGCTAATTCTCTTCTCCAGTCTTGCCTGGGCTAATTCTCTTCTCCAGTCTTGCCTGGGCTAATTCTCTTCTCCAGTCTTGCCTGGGCTAATTCTCTTCTCCAGTCTTGCCTGGGCTAATTCTCTTCTCCAGTCTTGCCTGGGCTAATTCTCTTCTCCAGTCTTGCCTGGGCTAATTCTCTTCTCCAGTCTTGCCTGGGCTAATTCTCTTCTCCAGTCTTGCCTGGGCTAATTCTCTTCTCCAGTCTTGCCTGGGCTAATTCTCTTCTCCAGTCTTGCCTGGGCTAATTCTCTTCTCCAGTCTTGCCAAGAATTTTCTCCTGTCTCTCACTTTCTCAGCATAACTACGCATTTATATAGAAAAACCCGGCTGGTCATAACCAACCCTTGGCCCTACTACTTCACATGCGATTATCATGGGGCTCTGGCTGCTTCAACCAAAATCATGTGAATTCCAAAGTTCCTTATAGCTTACTAAGCTCTTTCAATTTTTAACCGATAAAAATTATTTTGACCATTTCCATTCTAATGACCCAGATCCAATGGGTACAACTTCTGTCCTACATCAGATTTCCCATCAGTAAACAAAATGCTCTGATCTAATTTTGCTACTCAGATCTACTCCAATTTCAATATAAAAAAATATATACGTGTGTGTTTCCCAGACTCTCTCTCTGTCACATTTAATAATTATAAAATATTATATTTTATACTAACTACATAGTATAAAAAAAGTTTAAGTAAACTGTTTCTAAATAAATTAGGTTTTTCACTTTAAACTAGTTGATAAATTATTTTCTAAAAATTATCATTTTGGCTTTCCATACTACCTTAAAGAAAAGAAACCCGCTGTCAACACTAGAAAGACCAATAACCATGAACTTGAGAAATGTATTTTCATCAAAAACTAAGATTTTATAAATTTCAACTGATAGTCCCATTAAACCAATGAATGCTGAATGTTTCCTTATAAGGGAATGGCTAATCATGCCATTAATTTTATATTGTTAATAATATAATTTAACTTGACTTTATATTGAATTTGAAATATTTTTTAAATCTCGGCTTCAGTCACTTTCCCACAGCTGTAATGTAACTTCCCTGTGCCTTTTCTATAAATATTTTCATAGTAATTGTTATGATTTTTTCTCTATGGTATCTTGACTTAATGCATTTAAGTGCAGTACTAGATTGGCATCAAGGTCTCAGTATTATTCAATTGAAATGACTTGATGTAACCATAAGTTTTATGCTAACAATTTCTTCTATCATACTTTTCGCTTGTGGAACTCTCTGCTGGCTTCTTGCTTCTCAGTTAACTATGATCTTCAAAAATATAAATGTAATGTCAATTGTTATCTTGTCTTAATTCTTGTTCTTTTAACAATAAAATTGCCTTAATAATTTCTTTTTTTTCTTCTCTCATATTCTCTCTCACTTGGTAACTCCCTGTGTCTTAGCGGCTTTTATTGCCTTGCTTGGGGTGAAATGATTAAAAAAAATATTCTTGTACAGATATTAATATAGATGTTCAAAAAACAAACATTAATATGAATCCAGTATGACAAAAGGTGTATAATGAGAATTGTAATATTTTGCTCAAGTGTTAGACTTGCAAACATTAATTGTAATTGAATTATGAAACTTTCAAATTAAAAGGCTACCTCACTTTCATATGAATGGACTCTTTGAAATCCCACTCACATCAGATTTAATACAGGATCATGATGTAGGTAGAAGAATGAAGCTAAACCTGAAATAAATGATTTATTATATATATGACAAAAAAGGTTGACCATGCTATTTCCAGGAGATAACACTTAAAAGGCAAACAGCTTCCTGACAAATGGATGCTATATGTAAAACTCAGAAAATTGGAATAGGGACAAAGTTGAATCTTTTAATTTTATTTGCTCAGATATAGTAATAATAATCACACACAATATATATATATATATGTATGCATGACAAAGTGGAAAAGTTTAGCATGAGAACCCAGTCATGGTTGTCAGACAATTTCTGTGACCACATAACTCCTTACATTTGGCCATCTAACACACCAGACTGCAACCCTCTTGATTATTATGAGTGGGGTGCAGTTGAATGAGAGACCAACAAAGATGAACTTGAAGGCAAGGATTATGGCAGCATTGACCAACTGAAATAAGGAGTCTGTCTAGAAGAGATGCAGGAAATTCTGAAGGCAATTTTATTGAATAAATTTACTCTTTAATATTTCAAGATATTTTTGTGCAATTTTAATAAATATATATTAAAATAAAATGTCAATGTTATTTTCATTTTTGCATAATTTAGATGATAATTTATCCATCACACCCTGTGCAAGAAGCTGGCTTATACACAAGTATATATGGTATATTAAATGATATCCTCATTTCCAGATAGACTTAATAATTCAGGAATTATTTTCATAATTCTCCAGCATTATTAGAAGCACATAGTTTCTGTATCTTATTTGAAAGTACCATGATCTTTAAGAAGTACAAACTTTTTGCATTGGCAAAAGAGCAACAGTTTGTCAGTATTTGATGATATTGGTCAAGAAACAAGATTTGCATTTTAGGTTCATGAAAAGCTTGAACATTTTTTTAGATTTGCTATATTAACCAGTCAGTTTAACTTAGGCCAAGGTGTGTTCCCTCCCATTTGTCATTTTTATCTCACAACTATTTTTATAACAATGGTTCAATTAACATATAGGTCATATGAAAATTTTCTCATGTAGTCACATTTAAGATTCATACCAAAAATGAATACAATAATTACTCACTTTTTTTTCCTCCATCAAAAGTTTGAGTTTTATACTGACAGTAAATATATTGATGTCTGTTTTTTTTTTTTGGGGTTTTTTTTGGGTTTTCATGTAACATTTTGTTTTAATCTTAAAAAAAAATTTAAAGTGATTTATAATCATAAAAAGGCATTAGCATGAAAGTGAATGAAACAAAATTGACTAATATTTGAACTCCGCTCATCAATTTCATTTTCCATATCGATATCTGTTACTCTATCCACAGCTTCTTACTCCATTAATAACTTAGATTTAAAAGATGAATGACAATGTAAAGGTAATTTTGCTCAGATGTAAAATAAACTTAATTTCATTCCTTGTTTGGGATCCAAAATAGAACATTTGTCCTCTCATCTATTAAATTAATTTCCTATTTAATAGATGGCCATGAGAATTTTTTATTCTGAAAGTAGAAGCATCATAGAAAATCAATGCAAGTACTTTTCACCAATAACATGAAGAACACACATTTTTAGAAGCCTATAATTAATACTGGATACTTTTTAGAAACTTATAATTAATACCAGATTTTTATTTTTATCATTAGTACAGTATTTTATGGTTGGCATTAATCAAAAACACTTTCTCTACCTGTGACAATGCACAACTTACATGATTGAATAATTTCAGTCACTGTATTTTCAATGGCTGATGCCTCCCAATGAGTGGCCCAGGCTTGTTGGGAAATAAGTGATTTTATTGAGTAACCATTTCTAGAATGGTTGCCAACCAAGGCTACAGAACCCAGTCTGTCTTGCTATTTAATCCATAGAGGTGGGTGGAGATGGATTCATTTCATAACTTTCCAAATGGTATTTATGCATAAATGAATGTAATGAACTTGGCTGAAATTCAAACTTTGCTCTCTATTTTCTCATTCCAAGTAGCAATCAATTACACCAACTCCAGTGGAGGCTTGTGGCCGTCATGTTGAAACCTTGGATCTTGTACAATCACTGAAGTTAAGCAATGTCGAGCCTGGTCCTGGTCAGTACCTAAATGGGTGACTGCTTGAGAATACCAGGTGCTGTAAGCTTGGATGTATGACAGTGTAATGTATAACAGCTCTGAATTGGAATCTCAGTCAGGCTTGTTATATTCACTTACGTGCAAATAACCTTGGGAAAGGTATGAATCCATCTCTTCTCCCTCCAGCTATGTGTTAATTAATGGGATTTGTATCAGTAAATCATTATCTCCAAAAAATACTCCTATCTAAAAATATTTTCCAGCTTTATATAACCTGCAAAAGATTGATAAGCTGTAAAAAAAAAAAAAATTTTAAAAATCAATCAACACCAGTGGTAGATGTTCCAATCCAGTTGAACTGCTAGACTTATGAGTGCTGATTATTCTCAAGGGAAGTAAATGCTCTTCACTTGTAAGATTGGTGTTGTAAAATCATTTGACATCTGTCTTGAACTGATCTAACCATAATAAATCTCTATTTCTATGAGGAAGCAAAATTATTCTTTATTCATGTATTAAAATTATTTTAAATCCCCTCCTCACTATATTCAATTTGAAACTAGTTTTGTATTTATTATGTAAATAATATTATTTTCTTTGTGATTGGATCCTTCTTTTCAGCATGCTTAAAATCTGGATGTGCAGTTGGTGTAATGGATAGTGGCTCGGAATGAGATATCTGGGTGCAGAGTTCGAATTCCTGTCTGGTTCATTACATTCATTTATGCACAACCCTTGGAAAAGGTATGAATCCATCTCTTCTCCTCACTCTTGTTCGATCACTGAAGAACTTGATGAGTACTTAGATGCATGACTGCTTGGGAACACTGGATACTGTAAGCAACCTCCCACAATCTGAAATATGTTTCAGCTTTAAATAACCCACAAAGGGTTAGGCCGTAAAATAAAAAATAAAAAATAAAATCAGTCAAGACAATCTCTCCTCTTCCAGTTATGGGTCAAATAGTAGGTCTTGCATCTTGAAAATCATTATTCTCAAAAAATTGTTAATGCAATATTCACTCAAAAAAAATGAAAGATTTCTTACAGTCCAAAATGTTTCAGCTTTAAATAACCCACAAAAGTTTGACAAACCATAAAAATAAAATTGGTATAATTATATAAGCATTGAGATATGTTTTATTTAATAATAGAAATCTCCAAATGATAAAATCTTCTAAACTCATCCTAGATTATTCCTTTGGCGACCAAACATTCAAATCTCTCCTGTGTGTGTGTGTGAGAGTGAGAGAGAGAGAGGGGTGTGGAAAAGTTCTTAGTTTGTTCCACTTCCTGAAATCTGGTCAAATGGCCAAGCATCAGAATTTGTTTTGGAATCCTTTCTTGGTCAGGCTAACAACTTTTCAGTGCCCATTTTATATATATATATATATATATATATAATGTGTGTGTATCTTTTAATTTCAAATACACTATTGTTTCGTAGAGAAAAATCCACCCAGGACATCTGTATTATAAACACACCTTTCTATTAAATATTTAGGAAGTTTCCACCCACTCCTTAATTTAGGCTACAAACATCCTAGGATAAAACGATTCATTTAAATATTTAATAAAAAGGATGGTTGGAGTAAGGGTGACACAGATGCATTTTTCTCCATAAAAGAATAATTGTCTTGGTTTATTTATTTGAAACGCCTACATAAATGTGTGTGTCTGTGTATATTATATATATCCTTAAACATAATACACCACATATATAAGGTTGTGTGTGTGTGTGTGTGTGTGTAACAATTGAGGAGCAGTGTGTAAAAATTTGACATGAGCCACAAGCCATAACACCATTCACATCTACACACACAAAGCTACTGCACTGACAAACTACAAAGCAAAACCCTTCTTTCCCTCTCTTGGCAAACTATCAAACTATGATGAAAGTGAAAAGAGTGAAGGAGAGTAGCCATGAAAAGAAACCGATACACAACTAGAAAGAAAGAGTGTGGAGATAAATAAATGTCAAGGTTTATATTTTATTTCAGCTTGAATTAAACTTCATATAAAGTTACTTTTCTGGGAGGTGTCTTGGATTGTGGGATTGACTATCACTAGCGATGATGTTCTAATTTATCAGTAAACTTGACTCAAGAACACCCAAGGTGTGTCACAAAAGCACACATACAAAAATGAGGATAAAATACAGATATCTTCTCCGAGATGATTAATAATTGAACAGTGTACAATTTATAATGTTAACAACACTATTTTAAATTATAAAATTGTACTTGTATTAAATGAAAATTACTTACAAAATAATACATATTACTTATAATACATTTCTTCTTGCCATCAATTTTGATGGTATGGGAACACTAATATATATATATATATATATATATATATATATGATCATATCACCCAATGCAAGGCAGTAGAGCCATTAAGACACAGGTGGGGATGAGTGAGTGTCAAAGAATAATAAAAAAGAGAAACATTATTAAGGGATGAGAACTATAGAAGAGTAATCAGGAAGATGGTAGATAATGATTGACATTGCATTTAAATTTTTAAAGATCAATGTTGGCTGGAAAGCATGGAGCTGGAAGAAAGTTCCACAAGCAAGAAGTGTGAGAAAATGTTAGCATAAAACTTATGGTTACATCTAGCTATTTCAATTGTGAATTGATGAGACCTTGACACCAATATAGTACTGCACTTAAATTTTAGGTCTAAGTACCATAGCAAAGAGTTCATCTGAACAATTACTATGAAAATTTTGATAGAAAAGGCATAGGGAAGCTACATTACAGTGGTTTGAAGGTGACTGAGACACCAAGTCAAAACCAATAATATTGCTGATTCTTCTTTGGATTTTATCAAGAATCTCTAAATATATAGCAGAAGCACCAGACCATATGTGGCAGCAATATTCAAAGCATGGAAGAATGGTAGATTTATAAATATGCAAGCTAGATTCAGGAGAGAAAAATTGTCTAGCATGACATAGTGAACCAACTTTCCTAGCAGCAGTCCTAGCAATTGATTCAGTATGCTCTTTCCACTTCATATCAGCTGAGAACGTAAGCCCAAAAAGATGCAATGAGTCACACTCATGGAGCTTAGTATCAGCCATATGTTAATTGGGGGCTGGAAGGGAGTTTCGTTTTGGAGGTGTTAAAATTAACAAGCTATTCCTTACCCCAATCAATAACAGATCATAGGTCATTCTTGAGATCAGCTACCAATTTGACATTATCAAACAGATCAGGGATATATAAACAAACATCTCTACATATCAATTCTTTTGTATATTTTAAAACATGGTTTATATTTATTTTTATTTATTTATTTATTTTCAATAAAATCTCAAATTTTTACTCAGCTTTGTTTATATTATTTTTTTGTCAGAATTTCTGGAATGAGGATTTTCAAATAAGAATGAAGTTTCAAATAAAAATTGTTTGCAAGATCCTGAATACATTTGATAGTACATTCTTTATTTAAAATGTCGCTACTATTAGAAAATATTTTTATTTCCTGAAAACTTAGCTTTTAAAAACATCTAAAGGTATTTGTTTATAAAAAAAAATGTGTTATATTGATTTTTTTTCCCCCATAAAGTGTGTATTGGATATTATTTTATTGTTGTATTCTCGAACTTACAAAATCATAAATGAACACACATCAATGATAATTTCAAACTGCTAACAACAGTGATTAACATGCTTGTTGGCTGTTGTTCGTAACATTTCTGAACGTTTTACTGAAATTTCTCGTCTCCAGATCTCCTCTTTCGTCCTCTCCATAATTACATTTGGTCCTTTGTGGGTGAGCAAAATCAATCAGGGGAGGTAAATCTTATCAATCTTGATAAGTAGTAATGGCCGCTTTCTTTCAATAAGAATTTTCCACGTAATTTAGAAGGCAAGAAAAGAATTACAAATATTGGATAACACATTCATTTTTTTTACTATTATTTACTAATCATTACTTATTTCTGGCACAAGGCCACAGGTATTGTTTACCAACTGAGGGCCCAAATCACTGCTCTGTAGTAAATATCAACCAAACGAGCTCACTAACCATAACTTCAAGTGGAGAAGTCCATTTATTTTTTTTATTTTTTTTATTTTTTTATTTTTAAGAACTCTCATAATTAACTTGTAGTGTACTTTCTATCTTGTACATGTTTTAATGTACTGTACATTTCTTTTATTTCTTCACAATTTATAATTAATTATATGGAACTTTTTAAAGGGTATATGTATTTTTCAAGAAATATTTTAATAAAGTAAGAATATTTCAGACCTAAATGATGATAACTGGAAAAAATATTAGTTTGTATGTTAAGGGGGTGAAGATTTGATCTTCAGGACATATTCAACATGTTCACAAAGAAAAAGGAAAAAAGAAAGCAGATGAAGTGCAATAAAAAGAAATGTGAATTGTTGATGTGATTTTATGAAGTTTTTACTTCTTTAGAAGAGTTTTCATGCTACTGGAAATAAACTAAACCAGGAAAGATTTTTTTTTTATTATTCTGACTATTTGATATATTGTCTCCTGTTTATACTAAAAGCATGGACTGAGTAATAGACAAGGATGCAGGCAAATGTTTAACAGAAATATGTTAAGTTTTATTTGAAAATGTGTTAATTGAAGAGTATAAAATTTCTAATAACTATAAATGCCTAAGAGCTGAAACTTTCTTGATTAATAATTTGGTGCTTTAAAGGCTGTGTACATTTTACCTTTTTCTGTAAAGTATAATTAAAACTTTGTTTTAAGATAGTATCACTGAATATGATATTGTATTTCCTTAATTTTCATTAAAAAGGTTTTTATTTTGTCTGAATTTATTAATCAACAAAATATGTCCTAATAGGAATGTGCATGTTATAATTTGAATCTAATTTGGTTTTACCAAATCTTAATTTATATAGATTTTTTTTTTTTTTTTTCATAAATACGACAAGCTTGTGTTGGATATGAAAAGTATGGTTTTATTACTTAATGTTGTTGAGAATAACATTAAGTTATTTTCTAGCTTATGAGAGGCATATTAATGTTTCAAAATATTACACTTAATTGAACTATGAAAGAAAGAAAAAAAAAAGTTTATTAGGAAGGATTAAAAATCTGAAGTAAAATTGGGTAAAAGTTAATTCTTCTTTTATATCCGAGTTAACAAATTACCCTTTTTATTTACCAATATACACATTTTAAATAAACATTTTTTTTTATTTACCTATATGCACAATTAATTTTTTTTTTTTTAAATAGATGATGGTATCTCCCAAAATATGCTCATGGATGGTTTTCTTAATATTTCTGTGTCTATTAACATTATCCACAGCTGAATGTAAGTGGTTGTTAAGCAAATAAACTAATAGAATCAAATGGAAGTAATGACTTGGCAAGAGAACGGATAGCAAAAGCAAAGATTAAAGAAATATGTTGTAAATAGACTCTTTTTATATTAATTGAATATTGATTACTTATAGGTATGTTTCTCTGAGTTACTTTTCTTCTCTATATCTTGAAATTGTCTGGATTTGACTTTTCTAAAGTTTCTTCCTTCCGGAAATGTATAAATATTACATTGGATTTGCTTGCAAACAGTCCAGGCAACTTAGACAAATGCTTACGCAATAATACTTATTGACTTATTATTTTTGACATGAGGATTGTCTGGAGCAGAAAACATCAGCCCTAAAGATAACAAAACAAGCTTTCAGTGTTCTATAAGTATAAGCAAATTGTCACATTGGGAAATCTATCAGGAATGAGTTTAGCTGTTCTTAATAATTGCCTAATAAAATACATATGAATGTTATGTTGGAAAAAGTCAACAGGGTATGTTAATGATACATGTGCTATCTTTTGAATTAGTCAGGAGTACTATTTCTGAAGAGGATTTTTCTCTCTTGTCTTTCATTGATTTTTTCCCCCTTAATTTTGTGGATTTTGCAAAATTAAAAAAAAAAAAATGAATAAGATTTAAATATATTTGATGACCTGAGTGTAGACACATTTATGGGGGTAGAAAAAAACAATTATGATTGTACCAGTGGTTGTTCAAGGGAGATGAGAAAAAAAGGGAAAGTGTACAGACATTGATGGTATTTTCTTTCTCTCAATAGAAAGAAAATATGAAAATTCAGGAAATCTGAAAGGGCAGATGAACTCCTTCTTATAGGAGCCAACAGCCAACCTATATATATATATATATATATATATATATATATATATATATTCATATTCTTCAAGCCTGTTTAGTTGAATAATCTAGACATATATATTTATTGTACTTGGGGAAAATAAAGACCCTATGGATAATTATGGCTTTTTTCATGATCAATTTTGTACAGACACTAAGAAATTGATCTGTGAACTTGACTGGATTAAAGTAAAAATAAATAGACATATTATGTTTAGATTATTCAACCAAACATGCTTAAATGAAGAGATATATATATATATATATATATATATATATATATATATATATATATATATATATAATATATATATATATATAGTGTAACCTGGATATAAGAGATTTTCTCTGGTCCTGACAACTCTCATACATGTATACATATACACACACACACACACACACACACACACACACACTCTAGGATGGGGTATCTCAAGCCATGTAGAGATGTTGCCCCGATAAAATCACTTGGACTTGGACTACTATGTCTGATTTGTGTGTTAGGAAGAGCATCTGGCCTTGTCAGGCTTGACCCACCTTGCTTTGTGTGAAATTGTTCCAAGTCCTGCCTCAACACCAAAAATCATGGCTATGTATGTACTTATATGTAGGAAGGGGAAATTATTGCTATTATAGATGCACTTTTTTTTTTTTTTTTTTAAATGCCTAAGTATCTAATTCATACTGAATGGTATAATCATCATTATTATACCTTTTAGTTATTTTGAGTCATGAATGTTCTTGTGATTTATAGTGGTGTGTTTTCCTGTTGTATTCTCCACAGTGATTTTATTGAGACACCATCTCTAGTTAGCTATCCATTTGACTCATCAAAAATTATTCCATCCTTTGAAATGTCTTATTTTTCATTCTACAGGATTACTAACCACCCATCTCACTTGGGATAAATTGGAGTGGGAAGCCAGTTTGGATTAAACATGTTAGCAATGACAAAGTTTTAGGAAAAATGAAGATAAAAAGCAGACTTACATATAGAATCAGAAAAGAACAGTTGAAATTTCTAGGGTGCATAATGAGGAAAGAGGGCTTGGAAAATTTGATGTTCACAGGACATATTGAAGACAAGATGAACAGAGGAAAGCAGCAAATAAGCTGGTGTAAATAATTGGCAAAATAGGGATTAAGAGAGATAACTTACAAAAATTGATTAAGAGCTATAAAAACAGGAAATTGTGAAGAGCCATGATTGCCTGTGTCCTGAAGAGACACAGCATATAGAAGTTGTTTTATATAAGACACATTTTTTTGTTAAACTATGTGAACCTCACAGATAGCTAAAGGAGAATGATAGTCCTATAGAAAAACAAAACAAATAATGTTAGTATTAAGAACAAAATTTTACTCTAAAAGAAACAAGATCTTTTCATATAAAATTTTAAAATAACAAAAGAACTAATTAAGCCAGATGGCATGCATTCAATACTATTAACCAACATCAGCATTAAGACATGGTGTGGACAAAAAAAGTTTAGTCTTAGAAAATACCATTTAAATACTTGTGTCCCTATTATTCTGAACATTATTTTTAACACTATTTAGATTGTTTGGACTGTTTTCCTCATCTTTACTGCCATATTCACAATGTTTTGGCTGTTTTACACTCCAACCTTCTTCAGGTGATATATGTCGGAATTTTTAGCTGAAAGGAATATGGCAATAAAAATGAGGACAACAGACCAAACAATGTAAACAGAATACCTCATCTCAGAAATATAGACAGAATTTTCTCAAAGTTCTTTACATCTTTTCATGAAGTACATTGCAAGACCATATCATCATTACTATTGGGTTGTCCAGAAAGTTCATGCTGATTTTTAGTTGTTCATATTCCAATATGTTAGAATGCATCAAATTTATTGACAGATATAATATACTTACATTTCTGATTAGAACACACTTCAAACTATCTTTTGAAAGTTTAAAATTACTTAATTCATGTCAATTTTGCATCCCTATGAATAGATTATAAGGTGCATTTTAGATACTGGATGCTTTTTTTTTTTTTTTTTTTAAAACCATAAAGACAAAAATGCCTCACAAGCAATAAAAAAAAAAGAAAAGATAAGTGCTGTGTACAGTGAAGGTGGTTTAGTTGACAGAACAGTACGGATGTGGTTTGCTAAATTTAGAGTTGGTGATTGTAGCCATATTGATGAATGCTCAAGAAGACCCCACTCTACAGATGACAACCAAATCATGACATTGATTGAGAATAATCTGTATTATACAACACAAGAATTGGCAGAAACACTAAATTTATTATAATCCACCATCCATGAGCACTTGGTGAACCTTGGGTATTCCAATCGCTACATGGTTTGAGTATCATATGATCTGAGTGAAAAGAATCTTTTGGGTCACATTTCATCTGTGATTTCCTGTATAAATGTAATGAAAATGCACCTTTTCTTTTTTTTAAAGCAATTTATGACAGGTGATAAAGGGATTGTTTGCAACAATGTTCAATAAAAAAGACGAAAGATCCTGGTGTAAGCAGCATGAGCCAACTTTAGCCACTTCAAAAGCAGGTCTTCGTCCTAAGAAAGTCAGGCTGTGCATCTACTGGGATTTGAAAGGAATCCTGTACTATGAGCTTCTGCCAAATAACCAGACAATTGATTCTGAAAAGTACTGCTCATAACTGGACAAATTTGCATCTTGGCTGGGATGTGTTACCCCACCCACCATATTGACCTGACATTGCTCCTTCAGATTTTCATTTATTCAGGTCCTTGCAAAACAATCTCACTGGTAAAAATTTTAATTCTTTAGATGACACGAAAAACAACCATAATGAGTTCTTTGCCGAGAAACCACCGAAATTCTGGGAAGATGGAATGTTGATGGAAAAATGGAGAAAGATTGTGTAACAAAATGGTTCATATTTAGTTGAATAAATGGCATAATTTTGTTTTGTGTTTTAATTTCCCTTAAAAATCAGCATGAACTTTCTGGACAAGCCAATATTTGTATCTTTACACAAATATGAGGTAGACACTGTCTCTAAAGATCAACTAATAACACATTTTCTAAAATTTACAGCTTTTTCCTTAATATTCTAGCCGACTTTAAAATTATTGTTGTCTATGTTTTATCAATTCTTTGCAAGATCCCTGTTAGTTCTAATCTCTTTGTAAGGTTCTTGAAGCTGATCCTAGTTCTGTCAACTTCCTATTCAACACTTTTCTTATTTACACTATTTACTTTCAGGCTGTTGTCCTCTTTGTTGTTGTTACCACAATGTTTTGGTCGTTGTGCCCTCTGGCCTTCATCAAGTGTATATTCATCCAAATGACCTACAGGGAATTCCAAACTGAATCCTTTATTTAATCTATGGAGAGTAGACTGTTCTTGTTCCACTGTTTTAGTACTGTTCAATTATTGCTTTGCTTGTTTCCATTGATGAGTGCAAGCACACACTGCCAGGCCCAGAGATTGAACACATAGTTACTATGTTACCAAATTCATGAACTAACGTTCCTTACAGCACCACATGCAACCAACTCTGAGTCTTATCAGGTTGACCTGATTCTCTCTTACACTCCTCACTGATCTGATCACAGCACCAACATGCAATAAAAAGGATTCAACCATTTCACATTTTATTATTTTGATTATACAAAAGGTATTTGCTCACATTCACATTTTTCTGTAATATATTTTATACAATATTATGAAAGGAATAATAAAATATATATATGTAAGAAACTTTCTCTTTGCCATATTATATTTTCTGGAGCTACTGGAAAAAAAAAACAAAAACAAAAAAACCCAACCAAAACAGGACATTGTTCAGGTTTTTTCTTTTAATTACTCTTAGCAACAAAATCATTTTCTCTTTTCTAATTTCACTTCTCTTAACCCAACCAGAATGTCTGTGATGTGAATATAAAATAAAGAAGTTATTTAAAAATTAATCAGGCCTTTTCACTTTACCTGAAATAATTTTAGAAGAACCAAGTCATATAATGATCTAAATTCACTGACTGTTGAATTCCCACCTCAATAGCAATTAACTAGTCAGTGTTTAAAAATGCTTATGTTGGAAGAATTAATTATAGAGGTTACTGATAAAACACAATATTGTTTGTATGACTAGTTGTTAAAAAGAATAGAAATTATAAAAGCCACTTCAGCTCAACTTGTTTGTGCTACATCAGCTTAGTTTCTTTAGTTTAATTATATTGGGATGAATAAATGCAAAGGAATGCTTAAACTATTTAGTTTAATTGGGGGGGATACAAAATTTCTGTTAGAAAATAGGGCACAGTTTTAACTTTTTAAAACTAATCACTTTTCTGTTGATGTTTGAAATAATTTCTTTAGCAAGTTTTTTTTTTTTTTTAACTAGTTTTATCTTGCGATCAGCAATAGTTTATATGTTTTTTTTATTAAATCATTTTTCTTTCACTTATCTGAATATGTCTGTAGGATGTATAATAGTATCTGAAACAAAAGTGAAGATGATGAAACAGTGTGGAAGATTTTATTAATGACACATTTTGCCAGAGAGCATATACTCAGTTGGGCTTCCTTAGGTTAGAATGAAAGTGTGTGTGTGTGTGTGTGTGTGTGTGTATATGTATTCTATATATGTATATTCCTGGGTAGGTGTGCATGAATATACACGTGTGCAAGTGTATATATGTGGTTAACACTTATTAAAAATAACATCATGATGACTTCCACCTCGTTGAGTATGACCATCACATGATATTTTTGTAAGACTTGTGGTTTGAATGATATGGCTCTTTAAACTGGACGAACTTTGAATAGAATTTAAATTTCCTGCTTTACTCAAGCAAAGCCTACTGCAAACATTGCATGTGAGTTTCCGCATCAAGACCTTTTGGGACAGTTCTTTTCTGCTTTTCCTTACAATTCAATTATGCATGTATTTATGTATTACACCCCCCCAACACACACACACACACACACACACACACACACACACACACACACACACACACATGCATCTATATGTGTGTTTGTAGGATTTATAATAGTATTTGAAAAAAGAGTGAAGATAATGGGACAATGTGGAAGATTTTATTAACAACACATTTCACCGAGGAGCAAATGCTCTCTTTGGCTTCCTCAGGTTAGAATGAAAGAAAGACAAAACTGTGTATGAGGAAATGCCTTAGGATCTCTGAGTGTAAGTGGGAATCATAAATCAAATTAATTACCTTAGCTTATCACCTATCAATGTCCAGACTTAGAGAATGTCTGTCTGCCTTTTTCTTTTATCTATATCTGTATTAGTCGTTTGGTATTGTTAGATTTTAAATCAAGGTTTTTTTTTTGTTATGTGAATATAAAAAAGACAGTTATTTAAAATTTAATCAGGCCTTTTCATGTTACCTGAACTAATTTTATAAGAGCTAATCATATAATGATCTCAATTCAACCAATATATCTGAATAGATTAAGTTAAGAAATATTTAGTGGCAAATATACATCACTTAACAGATAAAAATAAATTTGCTTTGTGACTTTATATTTATGTGCTTCTCATGAGTGTCAGAGTTCAGTTTTTGAGCCCAACTAGCATTTTTAATTCTGATTTTTTTCTTCTTTTTTCTTTCTTTTTTCTTTTTTTCTTCTTGTTTTATTTCTTGTCTTTTTTCTTGTTTTTTTCTTTTTCTTTCTTTTTTTTCCAGTTAAAAGTAAAGGAGAAAAACAAAAGGAATAGATCGATGGCTCAACATTTGTTATAATTTGAGGAAAAAATTTTATTTAACAATAAATTTTCAATATAAAAATAATTAAAATTCAATTTTACAATGAAAAGATAAATATTAAATGAAAAGGGAAAAGAAAAACTGCACAAATCATTTTGCTGGATAATCTTTTAAAATCTTACTAAATTATTTTTATAATTTTAACTAGTTTTTCTTTCTATATTTCTCTGCTAAACTACTCCTTTCAAATACAAAAATTTTTTTTATAAACTCAAACCCCAACAGGAAGAATCATTTCTAATTTATCCTTAGACACTGAGTAGACCAAATTTAAGACTTTACAAAAAGTTTTTTCCATATTTTATAATACTTGAAACATAACATCTGAAATCATTGCCTATCTTGGCTCTGAAAAGAGCTGAATTCCCTGAATAAAAGGGATTTATATTTATTTTTAAAAACCATCTTAATCATAGTTCTTATGAACCAAATATATTTTCTTCAAATGTACAGTTTGTCATTTGTTGACAATCTTCTATGTAGGGTGGAGAGTATTTCTTCTCTGGCTGAATTCTTTTTCCTCCTCAAAACTGGGAAGATTGTTTTTAATGCAGTCTTCTTTTCTGTCTAAGAGATATAGTTGCCTTTAAGGTTCTCTCTTCAAATTTCCCCAGCTAACAGAAAAAAAAGCCATCTATGAAAATTCTGTTGTTATAATACAGCCTCTTTCACAAGAGATAAAAGCAAAAGACCAATTTAATTTGCACATAATGAGATATACTCTGATATATAAATCTGTAAAAGGACTATGAATAAAGACAAAAAGAAAACTTATTTTAGCCAAGACGTTTAGTCCTCTTAGGGACTTTATCAAGGCAAAACGCATTGGCCAAGATAAGTTTTTTTTTTTTTTTTGTCTTTACACACACACACACACACACACACACACACACATACACACACCCCTAAAATTTATTTAGGAAGCAAACATGTTTCATTGAAAAATAGACATTGATTTTCTTGATGTTAAGATGAAATTCATCAAGAATTTTAAAATAACTATAACAAAGCTTGTGTTTTTAAAAATCACTATCATAATGGAATGCAGATTTTATTGCAGTTACAAAATGTCTATCTTTGTAATTTACCCCTGAAGATGATCTGGGAAAAGATCAAAAATACTTGGTGTGTGTGTGTGTGTGGGGGGGGGTTAAACTATGGCATCTTGATGAATTTCATCAAGAAACTTATTAAACGACTGGAAAAGATCAGTATAAAAATAAATACATGGTATGTATTATTTAATGAAAAAAAAAAATACACACACACACAGTTATCATGCTATAAAGGAGGTAGATCTGATACCAAACATAAACAAACCAAACCTCACTTATGTCTCAACAGCAGGAAGAGGGAGTGTGCGGTGTTTGTTTATTTGTAATGGGTAAAATAAGCCTTTTTTCATAAAGATAATTATCTTTTATTTTTAAATATATTAAAATAATATCATTATTTTATTTATAAATAGATACCTTTTTATTATTTTACTCAGAGAAAATCTAAGAAATATATAAGAGAGAGAGAGATGCTGGTTGGTTTTTTAATGTAGTTAATCCCTGGGACAGGTGGTGATTTGAGTCGGCCCTCAAGAAATTCAGTGTGTCTCAACTAAAATTTCTTAATAAATTGGAGTGTTAACTTGTAGAGTAACAGTTTTTTTTTTCTTTTTTACCATCATCCTAAAAAATGATTTTGTATTTAATCACTTAAATCAACCATATTCAAATCAAAACATAAACAGTATTTACATTTAATCACAGTTCAATTAAGAAATTTTTTTGAGAATTATGAATGAACAGATTTTTCAAATTAAGTTTATAAATTGGATGATATATTGACTTTGGTTTCTTAGAAAAAGCAAATTGGATTAGGCAAACTTTCCTTTAAACATTTTGTAATCTCCCTTGAATCAGCTTAGAAATATGGGACTAATTAATCAGTGATGCTGCCAACTTTCATATTTGTATAAAACAAAATTCAAAATATTTTTTTCCTGTGACATAAATACTATCAAATAAATTATCAAATAAAATAGAATGTGACCTTTGGATCTGATACTCACCCTTGTACATATTACTCTGAATGCCTCTGGCTAATACTGTTAGGTTGGGAGATGTCTGTGGTGAACAGCCCTATAGAAGCAAGCAAGCCAGAGTGGCTTGTATCTGGTGTATAGGAAAATAAGGGTCTTACCTTAACGTGAGGCACGTGACATCAGCAAGTTTGCTCTGTGAAAATGGCATTACTCTCCTGTCCAGCCATTTTAGTAGTATGGGCAGTAATGAGGGTTTTTGTACAGTTTGGCATGCTTCCACCGATAGCAAGTCGTGTGCTGATTGGTCAAACTAGAGGAGGCAATTTGCCTGTGTAACTGAGAATAGAAGCGAAGAACGCTGATTGGTTGGCCAACCGCAGTGTTGGCCTGATAAGAGGGCCGGAGCAGTGAAAACGGGTGGAAGCGATGGCTTTACGTATGTTCAGAAGGCCAGGACGGTGAATTGTACCAGCGGTATTTTGATTGGTACAAGTGACATTGCAGCAATACAGACTCATTTGACATACAATGTCAATTTCCCGATCTTTTCCAGATCCTTGATGGCAAAATCTTGTTTGTCTTTTATTGAAGACACATCCATATTTTCTGTTTGCGGAAACTAGGATAAGACCATAACACCCAGCATCAGTTTGATGAGGTTGATGAACTTCTCTTGAATTTTTATTTGTATTTTTAAGGCCATTTATTTTTGGGTCTTTTTAGTGAAGTATGTCAGTAGGCTATCAATTGTCCTGTGTGCAGTCTGAAGTGCATTGTTGCATGATATCTATCAAATGGAATGCAGCTCTTTGTAAGTGAGCATTGGGTCGTCCAGCAGTTTTTGTGTATTTTGGCTGCTCATTTCAGACCAGCACAGAAGTAATAAGGGATCAGTCAGTATCTGCTGATGCTCTTTGATCTGCTATTGACTCTGCACAAGGACAGGCAGTGGGAAACACAATATATTTTTACCTTGTGGGGGTTGGATCTAAGCAGCATGCATGTGCAGCCTTAGTTTTTAATCTGAAAAGAGCCATTTGTATTTTGTGAGCCAGTGCTTGAAAAAAAAGTTTGCTTTTTTTAAAGATGAAGAGGATTGCATCTCTTCTGTAGTTGACCCACCAGGCTCAGTAAAAGAGAAGACAGACATAAGTAGAGGCTGTACTTAGTTACTCTGAGAGGACTGAACTGGCTCTGGAAGGGGTTCAGAGATTTTTTAAATGGGGGGGGGGGCAGAAAATGCAGCTCCAATAGCTTGTTTGCCAGCAATGTTAATCCCCGGTGACATTCTTGTAACTTTTCATTGTTCACTCAGGAAAAAACAGGATCTTGTCTGCAGTGTGATGTGTGTTCTGACCCAATCTGATTATCACAAAATTGTGGCCCTCCAAAGAATTTTCATCAGAGCTAAATGTAAAATGTGTAGAAAGTAAATTTTTTCTAATGTCTATAAAACAAAAGGATTTAAATTAGGGAAAAGGAAAGAGAAAGTTTAAAAAGAAAAAAGCTTTTTCTTTCACCTCTCCCCCTTATCTTTTTTTTTCTTCTTTCATTTATCTCTGGTTATAAACACTTCGGCCAAAATTGACAAGTTGTGGTGAAGATAACAGAAAAATAAGATAGGGACGGAAGAAAATTTCTATTGACAGGAAATAGTAAAATATTAAAGATTAGAAATTCCATTATTATAAAAAGTAACATTCTCTTTTTAAAATAAAATTTGTTTTTACTGACACTTACTATCTTGACTAAATATGTTTTTAGATGTGTTCACACATCTCTTCAAGTGATTTGATTTTTTTTGCCCGTTTTATAATATTATAGGAATATATTCTTTGGGAAAATTTGTCCATTTTATTCCTGAATATAAAGACAATTACATTAATTAAAATAGCTGATAGCTGAGTTTGAAACTAGAATAGTGACATTAGTCTGCCAAATTTCCACTTGACCATCATGTTAACTTGAATAAAAACTACAGAATGAAGTACCATATATACTTGAGTATAGTGAGTTTTACACAAAAAAGTGTTGTTTTTTGGGGTTTTTTTTTAAGTGATTAAAAATCATGCATTTTTGATGACCTGTTGTACAATACACTGGTAAATTTTTTTTCTAGAGTGGTTAAAATTCATGCCCCAAATTTCAGGAGTTGCGCTATACATGGTTAGCTTATGCACAAATATATATGGTATATATTATATTTGTTATGATTGGCTGTGATATGTCTCTGCTTGTTAGTTAAAACATTTGCACTAATAATTTAAAAAAGTCTTTTGTGATTAACAACAAAAATACAAAATTTCTTTTAAAAATAAAATACCTATACCATTAATATCTACCATAGTTAATTTGACAAATGATTCATGTTTGTTTACAGAAAGAATATATTAGTTACATTTTAAATGTAGACAGATCATTGGACTGGTGTCCTTGTTTACTTAGCCTCAGCAAACAACTAATTCTTTTTACTGTATCATAACTGTTACAGGTTGGTTAGGTGTGTCCCTGGTGAGTTTGCTGTGCCCTTCCAGATTTTTATGCATCAGGGATGCAGGGCGCACACCTAGCATCTGTGTGTCTGTGTATTTAATATATATATGTATGTATGTATGGATGGATGTATGCATGTTAAAAGAAAGCAAACCACTAACAATAAAATGTTTCATTCTAGGTGTCCACATGACACTAAATTGTATTTCATAGCCATAACTGTCATTTGACATTACAAATTTTAAACTGTTCACATTACAAACACGAATAGTTTGGTCTCAATTAAATGAAGTATAACATTTATTTATTACATTCATTTATAAGTTTCTACCTGGCATCGGTCAACTTTTTTAACAATAGAGGAAACTTAACCAAAAATATCAATAGGTATTCCCTCTCTGTTCTATTTAAGAGAGCATTTTTGAATGAAGTATTGTTACCTAAATATTATATAGTGTGTGTAACATAATAACAGCGGTAATACAATTAATAAAAAAGGTGAAAATTAAAAGAATTTTATGTATTTTTCAGGGTAGCAGAACTTCTAGCAAAAAGTGCTCAATAGATAAAGAACTGTAATCTAAATAAACAAACAGCAAATTCTGTCTGTCCATCCATGTGTCTGAAACCCCTCTGTCTTTTGGCTGGAATTGGATGTATAGCCTGAATCAGAGTCAAAGTGAGGTTTTGAATTTCCATGGCGTGAATTGAGGAATTCAAAGTTATTTCTTCAAAATTATCATTGCTGTTTTCTCAGCTGAACTGGAGGTCAGTTTGAGTGAAGAGTGAAGGGATAGAAAACTTACTTTTATTTAACATACTATTAAAAGGCTGTCAGTAGTCATGACAGCCAAAATTGTTAAAGGCTATATATGGTGTCTTATTCTATCAGCACACAAAAGCAAGCTTAGAAAAGTATGTTCCCTCTAATGAGGGTTTCCCCTACCAAGGGAGATGCAGGTTCAAATCCTGCTGGTATGTTCATATTTTTCTTTAATAAGATTTCTTGAATATTCAGACCAGTAGATGAAATATATATATATATATATATATATATATATATATATATATATATATATATATATCGTTTAATGAATAAATGAAATGTCTACTCAAATATGAGTATCCACTAAAAATAACATTTATGAAAGTGAATGTAACAAACTTGACTTGGCGTGTCAATTTCTTGTTCCAAGGTGATAACCATTAAATCATCCATATATCCCTTCTCTCATATTTTCATTTAATCAATTTAAATTTGTTATAATTCTATGATTTCACTATGGGTATTAATGATTTAATGTCTTGTCTTTAATATAGATTTTTTTATACAGTTTGATGTCGTTCATAATATACATTCAGTTTTTCTTTTCAAATATTTTCTTCTGCAATACTTTTAATCTGTCTCTTGAAATCTCAGTGTTGCTGTTTTTTCTTTCCATTCTATTTATTTTATTTCTGATTTTGGATTTTTCTGATTCTCTATTTGTTTTGCTGAAACCTTTATCTGCCATAATTGATCTTACATTTCTCTGCTGTATTATTTATTATTGCACTCTTTCATATCTAATTTCAGTTGGTTGATGCCAGATGTAACTCGACAAATGGCTGAGAAGATGCTACTATCAAAGAGCAATAATCAATACGTTAACTCAGATGGAGCATTCCTTGTGAGGAGAGGGCGACAAGAAGGAGAACATAGTTTGTCCGTGAAGTAGGTTTCTTTACGTATTTTATTGCCCATGATGTAACCATGTTATGGTTTCTCAGATGATTCATTTTTTTTTTTTTTTTTCACAAATAGAAGTTCTTTACAAATTATTAGCAAAAATGCTAATTAGTATCAATCCTTGTTAGAAAAAAGAGTAATGAACTGTTATGTAATATTGACAGGGCTGGATTATCACTTAGGCTAGTATAGGCTGCAGTCTAGGTCCCCTCAAGCTTTTGTAAAGCAATGATTTTAATTTTCTAGATGTATATAACTTCTAAATAGTTTCAGAAACTGAAATGATATCAATATGACAAACTCATATTATTTTGATTGTTTTATTGTTAGAATGTTGGTTATAAAAAATCTTTTCTTTTGTTATGGCTGCTTTGAAATCTGTGCTAATTTGGTTTGCAATAAATAGTAAAATGGTGAAGGTATTTCTTAAAGAATATTTACATTGACAAACAAAAGATACCTACAGTATTTACATTAGTCGGACTATTGTCCTCATCTTTGTCAGCATATTTGTCACAACATTTCGGCCGTTGTACGCTCCAGCCTTCTTCAGGTGGTTGGAATTTCGAACCGAACCCTTTATTTCGATCACTGGGGTAGACTGTTCTAGTTCCACGAGCCATGTTTGATGGATGTCAGTTATCAGTTATCTCCAGTGATCGAAATAAAGGGTTCGGTTCGAAATTCCAACCACCTGAAGAAGGCCAGAGCGTACAACGGCTGAAACGTTGTGACAAATATGGCGACAAAGATGAGGACAATAGTCCGACTAATGTAAATACTGTACATAATACCTCATCTCAGTAATATAGACAGACTCCAAAAGATACCTATTCTAGTTTATTTAAAGAATTTGCAATAAGTTTACTTCAGGTGCTTACATATATCAGGAGTAAAAAAAAAAATATTCAAGACTGGTGCAGGCAAGTTAGAGGACAGCTCTGTATAAGGGTGGGGGCCATAATTTTATTAGCATAGGGGTCTGTAAAGCTCATAATATGGCTCTGTTTAAGTTTACTTCAGGCTATGTAAATGTTGCTAAAATATATCACAAGTAAAAAATATTCAAGACTGGTTAGAGTGTGGCTCTGTCTGTTCTCATAATTTCTTTAATCTAGGGGCCTCGAAAGGTCATTATGTAGCCCTGAATATCGGTCTACCTATCTGGCACTGAATACTGGACAATCTCATCAGATGAAAAGACTTGAGGCTGCAGAAATGTTGATCTACAGAACAATGCTGAGAATACCATGAACTGAATATTGTGCAATGACCATTTTAAAGAAAACTAACCAAGGTACCAGTGTTGCCTGGGTGTACATGGCTGCAATTGTATAACTGCACTCCTCTGTATAGAAATGTCTGTCTGCATTCATCATCCATTGGTATACTAAGTTATTCGCCTCCTCCCCGCTCTTTTTTACGGAATGTCCTTTGCAAGTGTTTGATTGTTCTTAATAAAGGAAATCTATCATAAAACTTTCTTGTGTGGTCGTTGCTCGGGGTTAAATTGTTTCAATGTTTTAGATATTCAGTAAATTTTCTATAGCCATGATAATTTTCAAATACTATGGTGTTGTTCACAAATCTAATAATCAAACAAAAATAGAGATGAAGCGTCAGAGCTTGATTCACCCCCCCCCCTCACACATTTACTGTAAAACTGGTGTTAATAAGAGGTTCTTCATGAATTTTTTCCCTTTTAATGCTTCAATAATCCTTCTCAGACAATCTTTGCATCAAAGGTTGTTTGAATGCCAATTTAGGATGGAATCATATGAAGAAACTATTGGCGAAATGGCAAAAGCCAATTTTGAACTTAATTTGTCACAGATTTCGTCCACTTAAGTGAAGTAATCTAAACCAAATATCCATGCAAGACAATTTGTGTGTAGTGTAATTTACATGGCAAATTTGGAAAGCATTGGATGAAAAACCAGGTAGTTATGGCTGAAAACACACTTTTTTAAACAATTTTTTGTGGTTTTTCATTATATGCAGGGAAGCAAGCAGGATTAAAATCACACTATCTTATTTCTTGTATGATGGCAAATTTTTTGCAGTATGTTTGAAGAAAATCAGATAAAAATTGAAGTTATTCAAGTTTTTATTTTAAGTAGTACGAAAAACCTGATTTTTTTCATAGTTTTTTTTCTATTTTTTTTGTGTGAAGCCAATGTTGCAGGAAAATTATCAAGCACTCTACATAAATCTTGTAACATGAATTATGTTTTGCATTAAATGCAAAGAACATCAGCTTATCCAGTAAAAGATTTTGTTTGTGTGAAACTTTGCCTTGGTTTTTGCAAAAAGTTGTATCCATCTTCAGTTTTATTGATTATTCTGTCAAACCCGGGGGACCTGGAAATTGAAACATTGGTCTTGACCTATCTTGATAAATTTGCCACATGTGTGTACAATTTCATTGAAATCATTTGAGAAATGTGAATGTGCATAAATGGCAAACACATAAACACACACGGACAGAGAGAGAGAGAGAGACACACACACAAAGAGAGAGAGAGAGAGAGACACACACACACACACACAACTTCTGTTTTATAGATATAGATGGAAGCAAAAAGGACATTTATACTTAGAATCAGAAAGAGATAGTTGAAAATTCTCGGGCACTTAATGAGGAAAGTGTGCTTGGAGAATTTGACACTAATAAAACATATTGAAGGTATGAAAGACAGGAAAGTACTGAATAACAATTTTATATTATAATATTGAAAGTATTACTAAAGTATATTGTTCCTTAAACTTTTCACAATATTTTTTTTATTGCTTTGTTTTTTCTCTCTCCAGGTGTTCACAAAGATAGATTTACACTTTATGTGCCTACTACTTTTATTATTTTATATTGTCTATAGTTGTTAAAAATCAGTTTATTTTCTTTACAGATACTTAAACGAAGTTCAGCATTTCAAAATCTACAAACAAAATGATGGCTATTTTATATGGGATTCTGAGAAGTTCCCTACTCTCTCTTTACTTGTAAAACATTATAAAACTGCTTCTGTCAGCAAAAGCCATCATATTGTCCTCCAGGATATGGTCAAGGAAAAAAGAGTAAGTCTATTTTCTATCTGTCTATATTTCTGAGATGAGGTATTGTAATTATTTACATTATTCAGACTGTTGTCCTCATCTTTATGGCCCACTGGATAAAAGCTTTGGTTGGCTACAGTGACTTGACCCAAAGAGTTGTGAGTTCAATACTTGGCTACTGTAGTGGTGAACAAAAACTTGTAGAATTGAGTTAAAGGGAGATAACTTAGACATCTGGAAGAGGCATGACATGTGGAACTAGAACAGTCTACTCCAGTGGACAAAATAAAGGGTTCAGTTTGAAATTCCAATCACCTGAAGAAGTCCAGAGTGTACATCATTGTGAATATGACAATAAAGATGAGGACAATAGTCCAAAGAATGTAAATACTTATTTTCTCCCAGAAATAAGCCAACTCCTCCCTGGCTGCATAAGCAATACTTTTCTTGAAATATATTTCATCAAGTTTTAAGTTATTTATTGTAAAATGAGTGGAAGAAAGATTTTTTTTTATATAAAAGATCAGTCCCTCTATCAATATATTAGGGTGTTCAGAAAGTAATTACATATTATACCACTATTAATTGACCAACCAATACAGAACCATGGTTGAAAGGTAGAAAATGGTGTTGAGAATCCACTCTTGTATCTGACAATTTATTTATAGCTCATTCAGAATTTAATTGGGAAAAGTTGCAAAGACAGAATTTGAGTTCCTCATGAGCTTTTGCTTGAAAACTACACACCATGTTCCACCATCTGTAATAATCTTTTAACTGTGAATAGCAACCTTTTATTTTTGCATCACATTGTTATAGGTGATGAAAAGTGTGTTTTACAAGATAAAAAAAATAAAAAATCAGTGGCTATCACAGAATGAGAAACCAGTGCCAACACTAAAACTGGGATTCCATCCATAGAAGTATCCTAGATTTGCATCTGATGCAATGTGAAAAGTGTGAGGATACCAAGGACTGAATATGTCAGCATCAACAAAGTTGTATAAAGAGAAAAAAAATGGAAACAAAAAGGAAACTTATACTTAACATTTGGATGAGACAGTAGAAATTTCTAGCACACATAATAAGGGAAGAGGCCTTGGAAAATCTAATACTCACAGGACAGATTGAAGGCAAGAGGGATAGAGGAAAACAATGCATAACATACTTAGTGAGCTTGAGTAACTGGATGACAGAACAATTTTTAGGAGAAAAAGTTAGAATTTATTAAGATCTACAAAGGTCAGGAAATTGTGGAGAGCCATAATTGCATCTCTTGGGTGGACATGGCATATAAAGATTTCATTATGAGCTACTGAATTAAAGAAGGATGATCGTCACTGTAGGCATTAATTGTCAGTGACTTGATAGGTAAACAAAACATTGTCAAAAGTGTCCTGCTTTGGTAAACAGAAAAGGTGTTATTCTCCAGCATGACAATGCGAAGACACATTCTGAAACAAACTCAAGTAAAAATAAGATCTTTAGGGTGGGAGGTTTTTCCACATCCTCCATACTTATCAAATTTCACATCTATAGATTTTCATTTGTTTCAGTGACTAGAACATTTTGTACGTGGAAGGACATTCAGAAATGGAAGTCATTCAAACTTTCTTTAAATATGGGATCAAAAATTTACCTTGCCATTGGGCTGTTGTCACTGACAATGAATGTGATTTGATTTAAATAAATTTTTACATTCATTTTCATATCCTCTCTAGTAAAAGTATGTATTTATTTAACTTTTCAAACGCCTTTCAACTTAAGACTATTTTTCTTAACAAAAAATAATTGGATCCATGTCAAAGCACCAGAGATTTTATGCAAAAACTTAATGTTTCATATCTAACTGTATACAAATATCTTGGCAAATTGGGAAAACTTGCAAAAAGGGAATTTGTGTTCCTCGTGAGAAACAAACATAATATTCCACCATCTGCAGCAGTTCTTTCAATCAGGAATGTCAACCTTTCATTTTTGCATCACATTGTTGCAGGTGATGAAAAATGGGTTTTGCATCTATTGAAGACCTAGTGGAATATGAAAAGTGTCATCCTTTATAAGCAGATTATTATTGCTAGCAACTTGATCAAATTAATAATTTTTTTTTTTTTTTGTAATCGTTTCACCCCAGGTTAGGCAATAAAGCCACTTTAAACATTATTTTTGATGGATACCTGTATTTGAGTAGATGCTCTGTTTATTTTAAACAATATTTTATTTCATCTACTGTCTTGCACATTCAAAAAACTTTTTAAAGAAAATGTTCCCTCTGGCAAGATTTGAACATGTGTCCCCCTTTGCAAGAGAAATTACTGTTTAATCCAACATGCCAAATATGGGTATCTACTAAAAATAATGTTACTTAATAAAAATAAGTTGGATTAAAAAAAAATATAACATCCATTAATTCTTTAGAAATTGCTTCATTTCTGTTTTGGATAAGAAACTGGGCAGTTATGACCTTTTGAGAAAATTTCAACCTTGCTTGCTATGTGAAGCACTTTGTAGCTAAGTGGTCAAAGTACATTGGTTTCCCCTGAAAAGGGGTCTCTGATTCAAATCCTGTGCATTTTCTTTAATAAATCTTCTCAAGTGTGCAGGCCAGTAGACAAAATACTGTTTAAAATAAACTGAGCATCTACACAAATACAAGTATCCTCTAAAAATAATATTTAAAGTAATAACAATAAATTATTGCATTGTATGTGAAATTACAATATACACTCACTCGTGTTGTGTGGGCTCCACTGAAAATTAGAGGCTACATAATTTAGCACACTAGCCATTGCTACTATAGTTTCTGTAGCAGGTAAATTTAACGGGATGGGCATTGCTGAGCCGTACCCAATTGGTTTTGAACTCAGAATTGTCCTTCCAGGCTGGTTGCTAGTCAAGGCTGAAGAGCTCAGTTTACTCTACTGGGGAAAGAAGAGATGGATTTGTACCTTTCCTAAAGGTATTTGTGTGAAAATGAATGTAACAAACTCAAGTGGAATTCAGACTGAACTTACTGATTTCTTATTCCAGCCCATTAGCCATTATGCCATCTTCACAGCCATACTCTTTGTTAATAACAACTTTAAGACTGTGTTAAAGCAACCTGCCAATGTGAACCACAGGCTTTGTAATTCGAGCCACTGTTACCAATTAAACTACCATCCAAGGCAACACAACCTGTATAATTCGACATTTGTCAATTACTTTTTGTGAGCAAGCTTGTCACTCCATGGAAGGCTAAAAGCTCTCACTACCTAGTAAACTCAATTTGGGTTTATATGGAGTGAAGTTATTTGCATGTGAAACATAAAAACACTTTGGACTTTTCGTCCTATTTCTGGACATCTGCAATAAACACCTTATAATCTTGGCGTTTTTTACTTCATTATAAACTTGTGGGTGGCATTTATCAAACCTTCTCTTCTATAAAATATAAAAGCAGAATTTAAATGAAAATTCAACTGAAGGAAATATCCACTTCTCTAAATGCATTTCTCATCATCACCATCCTGTTACTACAGTAGTTATCGATGGTTATGTCTGTTATCATATGATTTGGTTATTGTTCACTTTTTTTTTGGTGAAAGTATATCGAAGAAATTGCATCTCCTTGGTTATTGAACAAGGAAATCTGTCTGTTGCAAACATGTATATTCCTGTTTGTTTGCTGCTGCATGACCTCCTCGAGCACAAAGAAACAGGCAAGGGAATTAACCCAAGAAAGAAAAAAGGCTTACCTGATGTCTCTATGGAGGGGAATTCCACATCCAAACAATAAAACCTTTCCTCCCTCCCAACTCCTCCCCATCTGACATATGCCAACAAGTGTCTTCAATAAAGGTAAAGTGAAGTTAGATTCATTTATTCTATTTATTTGTTATTTAAATTTATTTCTTATTTTCTGTAAATAAAATTAGTTATTCTGTATGAAATGTATTGTTGATATTTTTGGGTGTGTGGATTAATCAGATTTACATTATTTCTTATGAGAAAATATTGCCTCAGTTTTCGAGCTTTTGGTTTTTGGACGACTTTCTGGAACAGATTATAGCTGATAACCAAGGTTACACTCTACTACTACTACTACTACTCCTATTATCAACAATATGGTGTGTGTGTGTGTGTGTCTTACCTCTTTTTAAAGATGCAGTCTATTCTTTGCTAGGTTTACAGCTCTATCTCATTAAAACACCAGTTCTTGTACAATCACCAAAGTTAAGCACTGTCGAACCTGGTTAGTTGCTAGGTGGGTGACTGCTTGAGAATACCAGGTGCTGTGAGTTTGGATGTGTGGTGGGTGTAATGAATAATGGCTCAGAATTGGAAATCAGTGAGCTGTGTTCTAATTCCAGTCAGGTTTGTTATATTCGTTTATGTACAAATACTCTTGGGAAAGGCATGAAACCACCTCTTCTCTTTCCAACTATGAGTTAATTAGTAGGACTTGTATCAGTAAATCATTATTTCCGAAAAGATTCTTAGTTAATTACTAGTTAATATATTATATGTATTTAAGATAACCAATTTGCGAGGCACATCTAATATTTTTTAAACTTTTGAAATTGTTTTTATGTTTTAATGTTTGTTGTTCAAAAGTTCATCACACATTTTCTATTTTTGTTTGACTAACAGGTGAGAGCGAGGGCATCATATGACTTTACTGGTCGAGGAAATGATGAGCTCAGTTTTAGGAAAGGTGACATACTCAACATCACTGACCGGCAGGATTCTGATTGGTGGACTGCTCAAATTGGTAATGGCCCATCGGGGCTCATCCCAGCAACTTATGTTGAGCTGTTGTAACTTGTGACACCATCTTATCTCCAACACCTCCACCAATATTAAAAGCAACCAATTACCATTACTACTAATACTCACGCTAAAGAACGAACAAAAGAAAGAAAGAAAAAAAAAAAACTGAAAAAATAAACAAAGAAAAAGAATTAAACAGTTTCAAAGAAAAGAAAAAAATAAAGAAAAAGTTGTCTTGCCTCATAAAATGTCTGGTCATTTTTGTCATTCAACACTTACTGGTCACCGGACAGACAGACAGACAGACAGACTGACACCAGGAAATGAATAATACATCTCTCCCACTATCACCACCACCACCACCACTACTAACTGTCCTCCATTATACTATCTGACTGAATGACAGGCATTACTATGTTTTATTAGCAGGACTGGGCTTCAGAAGACCTTGTTTATTTTGGTAATATCTGCTGTAGTCACTTTAACCATCACCATGACAACCATGAACACTAACACAACAGCAAAGAAAAAGTACAAAACAAAAGTGTAAGATTAAAATATAACAAAAGAAAAATATCCCAAAAGAAAAACGAAATTGGCTGCTGAATTATGGATAAATTAAATCATACAAAAATAACAATAATAATGCATACACGAATATTTCTCTGGGCTTTTCCAGTAGAAAGTAACTGATTTAAAAAAAAATAAAAAACAAAAACCAAAAAAAAAATATTAAAAAAAAAAATGAAGTTTTTAAAAAAAAAAGAAAAAAAAAGAAAAAAGCAAATTATGATTAAATTTTTTTTTAATTCAAAAAGAATGACAGTCTTTTTTTTTCCTTTTCTCCTCTAAACTTTTTCTTTTTTTTTACTTTCAGTAAGTAATGTACCTTTCCTTTATTTTCATTTATTTTCCATTAGAATTTATGCTCAACCTCATGCCTAATTATAATTATCACTCTCATCAATGCTAAAAACAATAAAAAAAAATTAAACTTTTCTTTGCATTGTTTAGATGACCTCCCCATAATCATAAAAAAAAACTTAGTCACATGTTATACATGTTCAAAGAGAAAGAAGTAGATACATGCAATTATGTCTATACTCTCCTACAGATACATATTACATTTGAATTAACTAATTGATTCTCGTCCAGTTTGTAAGATGAAGGGAAAAGTAATCAATAGATTTAAATGATTTGAGGTTTTCCTCAAACCCCTCCTTCTCTTTCTTCAAAAAAGAAAAGAAAAAAATGTTTAACAAAAACATCAGAAACAGAGCCTTCCCTGACTTTGGGGTCCCTTTTTTTCCCTCCTACCTTCCTTCACTTATTTTACAAATTTACAATGCAGGGTTGTGTTCCTGCATGAAGGATATACTCATATATTGAAGTCATGTGTGCCTGCCTACCTATATGAATGCATTTGTTTGTTTGTTTGTTTTATGTTTGTGTGTCCTGTAAGAAATCGGTATAAACTGGTTAATTTAAATGTCCAAAGATAATGAGAATAACATTAAAAGGAATTAAAACTAAGCAGCAACAACTGCTTAACAGCATTGTCAACCTTTATAACTTTGTTTATTAGCAGACGTTTTCTTTTTTCTTTTAGACTGCTAAAGTTTATATTGACAAACATATTCAGTATCATTCTAAAATGGTTACAGAAAATTTATTATTTCCAGTTTCTCTATGTCTCTATATATATATATATATATATATATATATATATATATATATATATATATATATATATATATATATATATATATGGCAAAAATGTATGATCAAGTTCATTATGAAAATATTTTGTATTTTCACTTATCTCTAAATAAATAGAAAATTTACATTTTAATAACTTTATTTTGTTTTTGCATATGTTAAAATTATAGATAAATGTCTGAAATATATTTATATTTCAGACATTAATCTAGATTTTAGTATTTATAAATATGTTTAGTATCTAGTATTCATAAATATATTTCAGACATTTATCTCTAGTATTTAAGCATATAATTTGACTGATAAAAAGAATTTTTTTTTATGTACCAAAATGCTTCATACTGCCTCATATATTTTTGGCAGAATAAAAAAAAAAATTTATTTTCCTTATTAAATTCTACAGTATTAGTTACTTTTTTTTTTTTTTTTTTTTTTTTGCAAAATATTAATGGCAGTACAGAGTTAACCAACAATGGAAGTAGATTTTTCTTGCTTCTATTTAAGAAGAATGTTTTTAATTTAAAATTCTCCTTTGTCGTATGAACCTTTTACAAAAACAAAGAAAGCTAGGTTTTGATGAAATTTTAAACTAAATTTGCTTTCACAAATCCCTTTTTACTATTTTTTTTTTCTGTGCCTGCTCCCCTTTTATTATTCAAGCGTACATTTGTAGCAATGCATGAGTGTATTTGAAGACTAATATGGAATGGATGGGTGAGTGTCTGAAGATATATAATAAAATGTTTTGTATGCTGTCTTCATAGTCGAATTAGAAATCCTTTAGCATTCTTTTCATTTTCGTACTTTATTACATAGACATTTTATGCTTTTTTTTTTTTTTTTTTTTCTAATAAGTTCGACTGCTATTACACGCACACATGTATAAATACATTGCCTATTGATCCTTAATGACATGTGGATCTACACATGATGCCTGAGCTCTGAGATCTCCTTTATTAGTTTAGAAGATGACCATGTTTGATTGACACCTGTTATATGATAATTACATGTAACGTGAGATTTAATTAACCAAGTATTCCTTTTTTTCTTTCTTTTTTTTTCTTCTTTTTTTTTGTCAAGGGAAAACAAACAAATTCATTTCAATGGTGATATATACAGGGTAAATTGCAAAATTTATTCTTGCAAATTAGAGGTATTGTCTTTTTTGTGTTTTTTTTTTTTTTTTTTTTTAACCAAAAAACAGTTTAATGCCTCTGTTGGGGACTGGGGACCAATTTTTTTTTATTTATTGTCTTGTCTAGAAAGCAAACAAACAAATTTTTGACATGCTCCAATACAAACACACATACAAGATGTGGTTTCATTGTAATTCCAGCAAATGGTGAAATCATAAAATAATATCTCTCTGATCCAAATAATATTAAGTGACTGCTGCAATGTTGTGAGCATTCAAAATTTTTAATCTCGTATATATATAAATTTTACTTACTAAGCCCCACCCCCCTTTCATTGATATTCACTGGTAAGACTGCCGTCCTTTGCCATGCTTAACAATAAACTAGGAATGACAATTGAATTTTTAATTTGGAGAATGTGTTGGGTTAGTTTCTTTCTTTTTTTTTTTTTTTTTTTTTTTTTCACTGAACATCCTAATGATTAGAAACCATTTTAGGAATTGTTTCTTTTATTAGCTTAGTTCTTAAAAAAAAAAAATTAGTTGATAGACAATGGAATTGAAAGTGATGAACTGTATCACATTATTATTTTTTAAATATTTTATGGAGTGCCTCTATTCAGTTTCCTGTCTTTGTAATGTAGCTGTTATGATTTTACATAAGAGAATTGGTATTAGGAGGATGTAGAATAATGTCCAAGCAAAAGTGGAGATTTTATGACAAAGTGGAAAAAGATATTTAGACTGTGTTTTGCTTCTTTATGGTAGGCATTTTTAGGTGAGGATGAGAGAGACAAACCTGTGTGTAAGGAAATTGTGTTGGAATTTGAACAGGAATTAATATCTTTGTTAGATACTATGACTGGAAAAAAAATTTTTTTCCTGTATTGAAGCTGTTAATGTCTGCTGGATTTGAAATTAGTCCACTCTAAGTGGATCTGTTTTTTTTTGTTTTTTTTTCCTCTATTTCTCTCTTCAATATAGAATACAAACTAATCAAGCCCATCTCTCTTCCACCCATCTACTTGGACTAATTTCAAATCCAGCAGACATAACAAACTTCAATGCAGGAGTGGGGAATTGTCTTTCTGGTCATAGCAACTAATAAGGCTATTTATTACATCTTCCTCAAATTCCAGTCTACTTTCCATCCATATGGGTTCATGTCTCATGATTTGAAGATGCCTACTATAAAGAAGTGAAATGTGTAGTCTGAATAGCTTCTCTACTTTCTTTCATTATCTTTACATAAAAAACAATATAAATCAATAATAAACTTATTTTAAATGCTCACTTAAAAGAAAAAAATATAAAAAGAGCTTAAATTATTCACCAAATTGCTTCAGAGTTTCTTTTCTCAGTCCTGCCAGTCATTTTAATGTTTAATACGTTTCCTTAAACTTATCACACTGATGCATAAATTCAAATGATTTGTTTTAATTTCAATTTGAAGTTTACCTTATTTTTAGTTAATTGTTTCTTTTAATTTTTGGTTAATTTTGTGATAATTTTTCTTCAATTGGTGGTTAATTAATTTATTTGCTTTTTATTATTATTATTATATGAATGTGATCTCAAGTAAGTCTGCATGTAAGTCTGAAAAAATATGATCACTAATCTATCCAAAGTCAGTATTATAAATTTAAAATTTAAAATCCTTAAAAGCCAAAATTTTTATTAGTCTGAAATTGATTAATAAGGATAAATTATCAGTATCTTATAGACTCTGAAAGTTTTTCAGATAGGCTGAAAAATATTAAAAAGAAGAAAAAAAATGAATCCCAACCCACCACTTAATATTTTTTTTAATTATTTTACTTAAAAACTATATGAAAAAAAGCTTTTTATTTATTTTTTTGCCACCTGCTTTCCAGCAAGTTAATCCATTTTTTAAAAAAACATTGAAGAATTTCTGTCTTTAACACATTCTATGCATGTGTACAGGCAGGTACATATGTTTGTGTGTTTCTTTGCACATGTTGAATACTGGTTTAACTTTAAAATTAATTTTTTTTTCTTAAACTATTCACAACACCTGCTCATTGCCGAAATCTATTGGACAATCAAACCTTTCAAGGTTTATAACTAAAACTTTTGTTTTTTTCCATGTCCTTCTTTCCTTTTGATATTGTAGTTTTTTTTATGGAAAAAAATTCTTCCCCACCAGAATAGTTCTTTTTTCTTTTCTTCATTATTCTTTTCTTTTCTATTTCTGTTTCTTCTCCTCTTTTTTTTTCGTTTCTCCTCCTCTTTTTTTTTTCGTTTCTCCTCCTCCTTTTTTTTTTCGTTTCTCCTCCTCTTTTTTTTCGTTTCTCCTCCTCTTTTTTTTTTCGTTTCTCCTCCTCTTTTTTTTTTCGTTTCTCCTCCTCTTTTTTTTTTCGTTTCTCCTCCTCTTTTTTTTTTTCGTTTCTCCTCCTCTTTTTTTTTTTTCGTTTCTCCTCCTCTTTTTTTTTTTCGTTTCTCCTCCTCTTTTTTTTTTTTCGTTTCTCCTCCTCTTTTTTTTTTTTCGTTTCTCCTCCTCTTTTTTTTTTTTCGTTTCTCCTCCTCTTTTTTTTTTTTTCGTTTCTCCTCCTCTTTTTTTTTTTTCGTTTCTCCTCCTCTTTTTCATTTCTCTTTCTTTTCTCTTTTTTTCTTTTTCCGTTTTACTTTTGTTTCGTTTTTGTCCATGTAAAAAATTTTTCAAATAGATAAATACAAATAGAAGAAGCTTACATGATCATTTTAAAAATGTATCTGTTAAGATAATCTTTACCGATATATATTCATTTAACACTTATAGCATTGTGAAAACTTACTATTTAAATTATACTTTCAGGCTTAAGGCAGTGGGGGCGGGGCGGTAATAATTTAACAGCCAGTGATAAATGAAAGATTTTCAATCATGTGTTCTAGACCAACATAAAGTGATATAAATTAGTGAACATTCTTCTGAATGAATTGAAGATAAAAGTTCAATATTTTATTTTTTGCATATCTCAAAGACCAATATGTTTCCCTTTGCAAAACACACCTACACACATTACCAAGGCATTTTACTGCTAGTGCTACTTGTGTGATATCAAATTCATTAAAGCGATAGTTCATGCTAAGTATTCTCTATGCTCTATATCTATGAAAAAGGCCAGTAATATATATATGATTTTTTTTATGGCATTTACCTTAATAATCCTGCATACACTGTTACATATGCTACTTATCAAATCAACCTTTATTTACTTTTAGTTTTTGCAAACACTTGCATACCAATTCTCAT
The DNA here is from genome assembly GCA_964036315.1 of Acanthosepion esculentum. Taxonomy (NCBI): domain Eukaryota; kingdom Metazoa; phylum Mollusca; class Cephalopoda; order Sepiida; family Sepiidae; genus Acanthosepion; species Acanthosepion esculentum. Next base: position 71,388,322 of record OZ038486.1, read on the forward strand.
TTCTTTATACATCATCTTTTCCCCTTCAAAACAGCATTTATACTCTCCTGTTTAAAGATGCAGTCTTTCTTTCTCTCTCTTTTCCACTTTAAAAGATAGAAGTTGATTTGAGATTTATAAACAAAGGAAGAGATGATTATTTTCATTCAAGTTTGTTTATTGCATTTGCAGAGATGGCAACAGTTCCAACAAATGTTATTTTACTGTTTACCCATGTTTTAGACACCCTGTCTTTTTCTTTCTTTTTTTTTTTTTTTTAAACAGTGTGAATTATGTCTAATGGCTTGTCCGTTTGAGAGACTTAATAAATCAAATGTGCTCTCTGTCAGGGTTTGAACTTGTGTCCCACTTTGTAGGAGAAAGCACCATCTGAACTGGCATATTTTAGACCTTTCAATCAAAGGTTTCTCCTAAAAAGGGGGATGTAGGTTCAAACTCTGCCTTTGAGCACATTTTCTTTATTAAGTCTCTTGGATGCGCAGATTGGTAGATGTAATTCACACTATTAAAACAAAAAAAAAAAATGGGGTGTCTTCTCAAACATGAGTATCCACTAAAATAACATTTAGAAAAATAAGAAATAATGTTGGATTAATAATAAAATCCATGAATCTCTTGTCTAGATCATCATTGTTAAAAAAACAAAACAAAACTTCTATACATAAAATTATTTATTCACTTCTGGATTTCATCAATTAATGTTGGTGTGGCTTGGGGACTTTCTTCAAACATTGTTCTTCTAGAGAGGATGTGACACTGTCTTTTCCTTCTCTTGCCATCCAATAGTTCCACATGTTCACATCCTAAGTTCAGCTGGATCAACTATCTATTTATTTATCCAGGGAGGGTGGGGACTCTCCAGTGACGTGCTTTGAGCCATCATTATGCACATGGTAGCTATGAAGTCACCTAAAGTGCAAAACCTACTTTGGTATCTCGCAGGGTGAGCCTAGTATATGTGTATATGTATATGTATATGTGTGTGTGTGTGTGTGTGTGTATATATATATATATATATATATATATATATATGGTTCAACTCCTCTTAGAACAAAGTTTCCTTATTAAATTCAATTCAGGTCTTTGGTATTTCCTGGTATATGTCACAACACACACATTTATTGTCTGAAAAATATACAATACACATGGATTTTTTTATTTCAAAGTGTTCCTCACCATACTTCTAAAATGCAGCTGCAGAAGATTAATTTTATTTATTTATTTTTTTTTAAGACAAGCATATAGTTGAATTGAATAGTTGATATATATATTTTTCCTTCTATTTAGAAAACCATCTTTGCTATTTACTAATATATTTATTACACACACACACACACAAATAAAATACTATTCACAATATATCTGCGAACATTGACCTACATTGGGACTTCTCATTGAACTCACTTGTAACACACAGAAATGAAACACCATAACTTTAATAAATTTCAGTCTAATAAGAAATGAAAATAATTTATTATGTAGAAAATATTTAGAAGGAATCCTGATAAATATTCTTCCATTGATAAACACCCATTAAGTACACTTTATTATATCACCAACTTTCATAAAATACACGCTTAAAGAAAATCAGATCAGAGTACTCACATCTGATGCAACCTAAATTTTTTCACTCTCACACAGAACATCCCCCAATTAACATACTGACACTACTAGACAAATAAAATACCAACTAGACACATGCACATACATTACCAACCAAATCCTGCTTAGACCAATTAGAATTGTGATGCACAAACACAAGAATTATACACATGAACACTACCAGAAAAAAAAACAAATACATGTGAGATCTACTTAACCTATGAAAAACAATCTGCACAAAACTAAAAAAAATACCTGAACATTTTCTTCCATATTTCATTTCTGATGAAGCTTAAATAAAAGCAAAACCTGTTAAATTTATAAATGCTTCTTATTTGTTCATCATCCTATCATTCTATTGGATTCTAATTCATATTCGATCCCAGTTCATACTGTTTGCTATATTTTCTTGATTTCTTTCTCAGAATTAAAATCCTTTATGAAAATCAGTAAATTTACTTCACCTTTCATTATTACACCTCACTTATTCTGCCATAAGACAGGTATGTTTTTGTTAAGGGATATATTTTTTATTGAAAAATTACTGCCATAATTTCAGGTACGTTATGAAATAAATATAATCCTCTGCTGTTTTTAAAGAAAAAGAAAAGAAAGAAGACCTATTACAGTTTTTTTCTTTATCCTTTCTTAGGTCATATAATAAATTGTCTAAGATGTTCTTCATTCATAAATGATCCAATGTTGGATGGGACACATCCATTGCTCCAAATGATCCTTTCTCTTGTCAGTTAGTAACTGATTATGAAGTTTTATGAAAATTAAATCTCAGTCGTTCAAGAAACTTCTAATTACGGACACACAAACATGTTATATCTATGATAAAGATTGTGATAATTTTATGCTTGTTGCGTGTTATGATCAACTTGTATTTTTGATAAGTTAACATGCATTTAAAAGGTTGAATAAATTTTAGAAAAGACTAGTTCTTTGTCAGGTTCTTAACATGTTGACTGCCAGAGGTCAGTTACGAAATCTGACTTCAAATGCCAACTTTATAATAGCCAACTGAGGCAGTAAAAAGTTTCTAAAAGGTGATTCATAGCTTTAACTGAAGTCTTAACATTGTTTTCAAATAAACTTGTTTGCACCTAAAGATGAAACTCTCAGAAAATACCAAGCACAAGATAACATGTAGTCTGCATCATATTAAAATCTGCTAACCAAAAGTTATCTTGTGGTTGGCAGTCAAAGTTATTAAAGCAGGGATATTTTATTTGTTTATTTGATTGAAGTATTTAACCTAAGAAAATTCAGATTTCAACAAAACATTTAAAATGTCTTGAAATGGGGGTAGAGTTGGGAAGAGGGTAGCAAAAACTGTTTATTGAAAATTAGTAATCCAAGTAGTGTGTGTGTGTGTGTGTGTGTATATATATACACACACACACACACACACACACATATATATATATATATATATATATATATATATATATATACTCATGAGTGAATAAGAGCTAAACGAAAAATAAACCTAATATTTTATGTTTTCTAAGGGAACTGGATATGAAAATAAATAAAATTTTCTTTTTGTAAAAGAAAAAATAAAATTAACTTTTTTTCATTTTTTCTTTCTTTCATCAACTTCAGTATTTTTAGGAATTTTTTATAAAAAATTCAACTAAATTCTTGGTGTGGGGAGGGAAACTAAAAAAAAAAAAAAAAAATCTGTAATAAAACAAAGAATTTTGACATTGCATTTTTATTTATCTGGCACCAGTTTCTAACCCATCACAATCTTCCATTTATCATAAACAACTGTCCTATGGAAATTTATTGTACTTTCTTTCAAGTTTCCGGAAAAGCATTTTTTTAAACACATTTTTCAAATTGTGTTAGTATATCTGCTGTTACAATGAAGCTTCACACACACACACACGCACGCACACAAAATTATCATACTTTAATAATCATATTAAAAAAAAATGCATACATTCACATATCAAAAAATGTTCAAGTAGAATCCACTTGGCTAATATTTTTCCTGGATTATTTCTAAAGCATTTTCTTTTAGTTTAGCATTGTTAAAACCATTGTCTTGTAGCATTTGAAGCTATGAGACTTAATGGTTAACCATTAATGCATAATGTTGATTTTTTTTTTTTAAATTTTACATAGCTCATTTATCAAAAAATGGTCTATTCCCCCCCCACACTTTCACAATCCAGTTTTTGCAAATATCCCTGCTACAACTGGATTAGAGGCTTAATGCGACATTGTAATATAAAAAAGGAAAAATTCCAGTTGGATATCTAGATCTTTTTACTTTGAAAGAACTAAGGAACTTACAACTTACCCATTATCTGATCTAAGGACGAGAATATATATTGATTTATTATCTTGATTTTATTTTAATGTCTTTTAAACGATTTTTTACATGCAACAAGTGCTGATATGAAGATGTAGAAACATACAAGTTCACATATATCCCCCTTCCCTGACTACCTTGCTGATTTTTTTTTCTTTTATGCATTTAAAAAAAATTATTCAGGTTAGAATGTGCTCTATCTTTGCCCTTTCTTTTATTAACTGTTATGTTATTTTCAAAATATTTTAAATATATAATTTTTTAATTTTTTTTTTTTTTTTTTTTTTTTTTTTTTTTTTTAAGTACTATCATGATTTTTGGATGAAATCTGACAATAAAAAAAATTTAAAAAATTGCTTTGTTTTTTTTTCCTTTTTTTCCATATAAATTTATAAATCTTTTTGTATTGTTTATTTTGAAAATTTGACCCTTGATTTTTGTCATAAATATTTTTTTAAGAACTAGAATTTTATTGCCATTAAAACCTACATATTTTCTCAAAATGAGTGGAAAGTGAAAAAGAAAAAGGGTATATTTACTGTGAAGGGAAAATGGGGTGGGGGCTGACCATTTTTTTTGTTCCTCTCTCTTCAGAGCTCAATCAAGTGCACCTTGACTAAAAAGGAAAAAAAAAATCTAAATAAGGATTAATAATATTCTAGTATATGCTTACATGCAGAACACATTAAGACCTAACAGCCATTCCTGCTTACAAAGAATTGTGATAAACATAGTCTGTAAAACTTTCAAATGAAAGTATGTAGGTGAATGGCTTAAAACTGAAAACATACACTTATAGTAGAACCTGGCATAGTGACAATTATTTATTAGATGTTCATCTATTACAAACCCAAATACATTCGCATACATTATGAAATGGACTAATTCCGACAATTATTTAAGTAAATGCACTGTTTATAATAAACAGTATTAATTATATTTACTGGCCTGAATGTCAGAAATTTTGTAGAAAATATGTGTCTTCCGACAGGAATTGAACCTGTGTTGTACACACAACCATCATTTGACCTGATGTGCTATACCACTTAGAGAGGAACTGTCTAAACAACGAATTTCCCACAATCTTTCTTGAACGATCATATCTGCTTGAAGAGTATCTTAACATAAACAAACGACAACATATATTATGAAATGGACTAAGTTCGGCAATTATTTAATATATTTTCTGTTCATACATTATTTTTAGAGATACAATTATTTAAGTAAATGCTTTGTTTATAATAAAGTTTTAATTACATTTACCTATGCAAGTTTTGAAATTAACCCTTACATATAAAAAGTGGCACATGTTTATTTGTTCTCCTCTCCAAATGCTAAATGGTTCTGCCGATCTGGTGTCACACGTACAGTTAAAATGAAAACCAGTCTCTTTACCTTTGTTTTTATTGTTATATGCACAGGCACACTATCATCATTAAATTTTGAGAGAACAAGTCCTTTTTAATATTCTTTTCTTTCGTTTTTCTCTTTCTTTTGCAAAAAACAGGCAGCTTTTATAAACATTAATACTTTAAAAATAAGTCTATATGGGTGATAAATTATTTTCCACCCTCCAACATCTCTCTCACGGCTGGGATGTGGTAAGAAGCTTCTCATGGCTAGGACCTGCGATGCCACTCACATTGTAGCAACCCATCCACATTCCCTCCATATTTAATCAGTGAGAAGTGAGTCCCACACGATCAGTTTCTTGCAAACCACTGCTCTGTGGAACTGACTCCCAAGAGGACGTTTCCCTGATTACTACAATATTAACCTGTTCAAGTCTAGAGTTTATCTTCCCCCTTCTATTTGTGTAAACTGCCCTCTAATGTAACCCTCTGCCTTGAGTGGCCCCTGGGCTGTGAACATCACTGTTTTAAAAAAGAAAAAAAGTTACATGAGATTAAATCAAGAAAAATATAACTTTGGTCATTTTGAGTTCCTTTTTACAATTATTTAATCAATCCTCATATATAGCAGTGAATACTGGACAATTTCCTCACAAATGAAGAAGAGACATGAAGCAACAGAATCTCCTTCAGCAGAAGGATGCTGAGGACACTGGGCAGAACATGTGAGCAATGACAGTTTTAGAGAAAATGGAAACAAATGGGATACTTATAATTAACATTAGAAAGAGACAGTTGAAAATAGCTAGGGCACATGATGAGGAAAGAGGCCTTGGAAAATTTAATACAGGACATTGAAGGCAAGAGGGACAGAGGAAGACGACACATAACCTACCTAGTGAACTTGAGTAAATGGATGGTAGAACAAATTTTAGGGGAGATGACAAAACTTACTAAGCTACTAAGGATAGGAAATTGTGGAAAGCCATGTCCTGAAGGCATATAGAAGATATATATATGTAAAGAATTAAAATGACTTAATAGATGGTGGCAATATTTAATGAATTTTGCATTTGCATTGGTAGAGATTTATCTAAAAAATTAACTATCACTGAGTGTAAGAAAAAATTCTGCTTGCTAAGTTATTAAAGGTAAAAATTTTCAAAGAAAGCTAACGTGAATAAAGGAAATAAAAAGCAATGTATTGGTAGCCTGATTCACACTACTTAATAATATCCTCTTGTGGTGGTAACATGAGGCATGATTGCTTACTGGCATCAAGTAATGCCTCATGTTTGTTTGGTTTTACGGCATATCAACCTCAATGGGTCATTTAATGCTGACAAAATTTTTATTGCTGGTAAAGTTTTTTTTTTTTTTTTTTTTTTTTTTTTTTTTTTCAAATATATTGCTGGTAAAATTTTTTCCCTTCAAAAATCTATTTCTGGTAATATTTTTTCAAAAATATATTGCTTGTAATTTTTTTTTCAAAAAAGTATAGCGGGTAATAACTTTTTTTACAATGTATTTCTGGTATTAAAACCTATTTTTACACTTTCATAGTATTTTGACCCATCTTGGTGGCTCAATATTTGCCCATAGCTGGGACCCTAATAGATGCTACCACCCTGGGTCAGGGTGGACCTGGGAACACCAGCAATTAAGAGGTGGTTCCATGCTCTTCAAAACCTCCTGATCAGAGGCCTTGCTGTTGGACATTGTTTATTGTCTTACCCAGGACGCGGATGAAGTTAATTGTTATACCCAGGATGACCTTATGTTACCATACCAATTGATTATTTCATTAAAAAGGGAAGCTTTGGCTGTGCAATTGATAAAAAATTATATTGTGTAATACTGTAGATTGACTGGTAATCCTTGATATGATATTCCATGTATTTTATGAAATAATACTTTAATGTGCTATATCCATTCAGGATGTGGATGATCATAGTTCTCAACAATTTCCAATCTTTGCAGCTCTTAACAATGTTTATCTTTTGCTGTCCCTCCCAAACCCTCTTCCGCTATCCATTTACACAAGCTTGTTAGGTAAGCTACTCACTGTATCCTTCTGCCTCTCTTGTCTTTAATATGTCCTGTGAGTGTCAAGTTCTTCAAGCCCACTTTCCTCATTATGTGTTCCAGAAATTTCAATTCTCTGATTCTAAGTATAAGTGCCTCCTTTGGTTTTCATTTTCCTTGAAACTTTCTCATTAATCACCCATTCAGTCTATCCCAATCTTCAACTTTCACCCTTTT
>OZ038486.1:71396066-71398566 GCA_964036315.1 Acanthosepion esculentum
ATCATATTTCTGTTGATACAAGGCTCTTCTTCATCTGTGAGGAAGTTGTCTAGTGTTCACTGCCATGCAAGTGGACTGATATTCTATTTACCTTATTTGGACTATTGTCCTCATCTTTGTCGCCATATTTATTACATTTTGGCCATGAGGACACATGGCACAGTGGATAAAGGTGTTGGTTAGATCAGTGACAGGACCAAAAGAGTGTGATACCCGGTTAAGGCAGTGGAGAACTTGGAGAGGGGAATTAACAGGAGATAACTGATAACTGACATCCATTAAACATGGTGCGTGGAACTAGAACAGTCTACCCCAGTGAGCGAAATAAAGGGTTCAGTTCGACATTCCAACCACCTGAAGAAGGCCAGAATGTACAACAGCCGAAACGTTGTAATAAATATGGCGACAAAGATGAGAACAATAGTTCGAATAATGTAAATAGTGTACATAATACCTCATCTCAGAAATATAGATAGATACTGGACTGATATTACATGATAATTCAGTAAATGTTTCTTAGTTTCTAACAAAACTTTCCTCTCTCTTCATATTTTGTTCGACTTTTGTAAGGCATCTTTCACTATTTCAATGTGTTTTTCCATCATCTGCTGAAGCACTTCGTAGTTAAATTTCTGTATGTTCTTTATTCTGACCTCTTCAATTCAAAGCTCATATATTGGGTTTCTTGCTATTTAAAATTTTAATTTATTTTTGTATGGGGGATAAATTTGATGCCTCAATGTTTTTGCTGCATACCTTATTGTTCCCCCATTTAAATCACCACATAACAATTTTTTTCCACCTCCGGATCCACTTTTGTGATGTTTTTTAAAATTTTTTTTAAATAATTTCCTATACCATCTATGATTATTTATGGAGTGTTAGTTTGTATCATAGTTTTTTTTTTTCTGTCTGTTTTTCCTCCCCAATCACTTATATAGTGTAATGGTCAGCAAGTTAGTGTTCAGACCAATTTTCTAGTATGGTGTTTTTTTTTATTCTTCACTTTTTTTTTCTGATTTACTAACCTGTTATATCCAACTTATTTATTATTTGGAATTCTGCAAAGAGCAAGAAAAAAACAAAACAAATCTATTATTTAAACATAAGCTGACAACTACAATTCATGTAAACTCCATTCCTAGTGAGATCTGGGAGGAAGTGTGGACGGCTCATTTGATGTCACTCAGATCAGAACTTTCTTCAGATTGTTGGACACAGTATACATGAAGGGGTGTTTCTTACCCCATTGTTCAACTATGACCAATTATTGGACAACACATTGATTCAAAAATTTTTCACATCTTATGGTGTAGTTTTATATTTTTTAAAACTGGTGACAATCTGAGTTTAGTCACATATGTCAAAAATCTAGTTGGTAATAAAAAGCATCCAATGTCTATAGTAAATGTATTGGTCATCTGCCATATTTTGTACATTGCTCTTACAGATCATTATACTTATTATGTTGATGTGCACAGTCAATATTTTTTCTCAAAATAGAGTGCTGAAACATTCTTGGCTTTGCTCATTTATCAAAATTTGACTAATTTTTTTTCTGTCACTGTAGCTGGAAAGTTTTCTTTTATATTGGAAAGTGCCTATGTGCAAAATCCTTTTGTTTCTTTTTTAAACTGTTTTAGATTAATGGGGGTAAATAATATGTCACTTCGGGTTGACCCAGATAATGGGTGAGAGACGGAAGAAAGTTTTATTCTTCCATTTCATTTCCTCTATTGTGGGTATTATTATATCTATAATATAATAACACCTTATTTCATGAACCAAATGGAATGGCTAAAAGGAAAAGGAATGACAAACATGCTTTGTTCTCAGAGAAAGTTTTATGCACAAAATTATATACACATATTTACATGTGTTCCACACAGAAAATATAACATATATCTACAAAAACAAGCAGTGGGAAAAAGAGATCCTCAGGGAGCACAAACACCCCACTGGAATTTTTTCCCTTTGATATTAATTAAATTTAAATTTGAACCAGGGAATGACTCCTCAGGTACTTGGATAAGTATATTTCATTTTGCTCAAAGGGGGTCACCACCATCTGAATATTTTTTCCCTTTGGTTTAAATTAAATTTACATCTGTACAAAGGAATGACCCCTATCCAAAACATAGAAGGAGAAAGTTAGAAGATGGAGGTCATATCGGCAAGATCAAAATGAGACAATATGGATGTCAAGTTGAGCAAGAAATCACCAATCAGTGGGTAGTGCTTTACAATACATATTTGTTGTAATAATTCAACTGTCATATCAATGTTGAAATCTGCTCATCATTTCATTCAATCAAGTATTGCATCAAATACATATTAAAGGAGTCAGATCAAGCTGTTTTTGCACACACTGAAAATTTAAATTAAATTTAAATTTGCAGAAGGGAATGACTCCTATCGAAAATATAAGAGAAAGCCAGAAGATGGAGGTCATATTGGCGAGATCATTGAGTAATATTGAAATGTGGCATTTTTTTCACAA
>OZ038486.1:71406066-71648566 GCA_964036315.1 Acanthosepion esculentum
ACAACCTTTGATTCCCATTGCTCTGAGATCAAGGATACAGTGTGGGCTGTGCTGGAGTGGATCTTAGTGGCTGGTGACCTACAACCAGCTTGAACCAGCGTCAGCAGTGATCAGTGCCGAGTTAGCCCTGTGGTTAAAATATTGTTCTAAGACCCTGAGGACTGGACCACTAAACGTGGTTATACCACTAAGGTGTAGGTGACAGTGTAAGTTGTTATTTATTGAACTGAAAATTATAATGTATTTGTTGCATAAACATATGTTGTAAATTGTAGGGGAAAGGCACCAATACAATAATAGAGAAAAGTTTTATTCATCAAAAATAGCCACAATATATTTCCATGAATTGAAAGTAAATGGAAAAGTGAGCTCATTGTGTAGCCATTAATGTTCGCTTTGATTCACCACCATTTGCTAAATTCTTCCACTTTGTGTAACTCATAATCATTTTACTGTGATCACGGCAAGCATGTATTCCACAAGTGCTGCACACTGTTTACACATTTCGATCAAAAGAAGTGCATTTTGTGACAACACAAAATGCACTTCTTGTCCATGAGTGTTTAATGATTGTAACATTGTAGAGGTTATTGCAGCTGAAGCTGAGGGCAATCATCAAAATTTACCTTTGTTAGACAGGTGGGGTGACAGGGCACTCTGAAAAAGACAAAGCAATGTCTGTCTCTCAAAACAGCTGAGCTACAACTGTGTCACACTGTATGCTACATACTCTCACTGAGTCTGGAGAGTAGTGGGAAGGAGCAAAAGGAACAAGTTGTCAAATAGGTGGGGTGACAGAATATGAAAAAAGGTGCCAAGTGCTAAATAAATTAACAGAAAAAAAAAGAACCTCTAAACTAAAATTTTTGCTAACCCAGAGAACCACTTCATGAACTAAAATTGTCTTGTTCTTAATCCAATGACTACAAATTAAAAAAAAGGAAAAAAGTATTTTTAAAGAAGACATCTTCAAAAAGATTTTAAATTTAACAGTAACACTTACTAAACTTAATGGATTTATAAACTCATGTCTCTATAAATATCTCAAACAAGAGTAATAAACAAGACAATAGGACAAGAGAAAAATGGTAAAACACATACAATCACGAATTGTTGGAAAATGAAAATATTGAAATAGTCAATACATTTCAATAAATTTCCTCCAGAAGGAATGTTTTTATTTGAAGTACATTGAGATATACAAGGGTATTAATGAACATGATTTTCTCCAAAGAATTTGAAGAAAATTACTACCAATGAGAATAGAGAGCAGAGGTAACAAGATATTTTACTTATGTTGGAAATTGAGAGAAAAAACTGAAATGTGATATAGCAAGTGTTGACATTTCCAATAGCAATAATAATAATTATAAAATCAGGGTATTTATTTGTTCTAAAACAAGACTAGCTGAATGGAGCTGTCAAAATTTTATAAAACCTGACCTACAGCTTGAATGTTTGAATATAGTAGCAAAGAACAAAAGTTTTTCCGTAGTAAATAATTCAATATACCTTGTTACTAAATTTAAATTTTGGTCACTTCCTACATCTTTAGAGGTTCTTTTATGCAGTCAGTTATCAAAGACATAAAAGAAATGGATTGGGGAACAAAAGAAAAACATACTAATTAGCAAACTATCCTTTTTAACAATAAGGAAGATGCCTCTTGTCCTTAAAGGAGAGTCAGAGAAGAGGAAGGAGAGTCAGAGAAGAGGAAAGTGAGTCAGAGAAGAAGAGGAAAGAAGGGAACAAGAAGAAGAGGAAAGAAGAAGAGAACAAGAAGAAGAAGAAGAAAGAAGAAACGGAGGAAAGTAGAATAGATTTATTGATGCCAAAGTGAACATCAAAAGAACTGGTGAGAAAGGCAGTGAAATTGATTCTCTCATAAGTGAACACAAACTACAGATGCTTGGCTTGAAGAGGTTAAGATTGTAGTGTTCATGAAGCATCTATGTAGGAGTTCCTTCCAAAGTAGCAGTTCTCAGGGCAGGGCAGGTAGTTGAGCATCCTACTTACAAATGTAATACAAAGGAAATGTAAAATATATACATTGTGTGTTTGAATATATATATATATATATATATATATATATATATATATATATATATATATATATATATATATATATATAAAACCAAAGTATTGGTGTGCATCTACTTTTGTAAAAATATGATCTAAATTTTCTATTTTAAAATGCCTCATTTACATGATTTACATTTATCCTCATCTTTGTTTTTGTTATCACAACATTTCGGCCATTGTGCCATCTGACCTTCTTCAGGTTTTTGTCAATCTGGGTAACATTCAGGGAATTTCTTTTTAATCAATTCAGCCCAAGAAAAGCAATAAGGTCACTTTGTAGATTAATGTTGACTGGGAAGCAAGAAACCAGAAGAGAGTTCCACAAGTGAGAAGTGCGATAGAAGAAACTATTAGCATAGAACTTACGGTCACATCAAGCAATTTCAACGGTAAAATGATGACCTTGCTACCAATCTATTTTGAGTTGAATTTTGAACAGAACCCTGTATTTATTATGTGGGGGTAAATAAAGGGTTCAAATCAAAATTTATGTCACCCAGATCAATAAACACCTGCAGAAAACCAGTGGGTATAATGGCTGAAACATGATAAGAACAACAAAGACGAGGACTATAGTTCAAGTGTAAATGATAACTCCTCATCCCAGAAATTAAGACAGAAATTAAAAATGTCTGCTCTTATATATATGTTATATACCATTAACAAGAAAAAACAAGAAAAAAATGTGGAAGTGACAAAACAGCAAGTGGAGATAGGACATACTTGAGATAAGTAAAAGAGTCTTTTATCCTTGATGATTTGCAAAGTTCGACAGTTTGCTTGTTCTGGGTTATCATATATCAGTTGTGGGAGGCTGAGAGTTTGTTTGGAGTAGTAATCAAGATAGACACATGGAGAAATTCATCATGCATATTATTGTATCCATAATGAAAAAAAATTAATTATAGTGTAAAAAATAATTATAATAAAATAATTATAACAATTATAATTATCATTAATTCACTCATTTTAAACCAATGAGAATTGACTCCACTTTTCTCCTCTACTCCCACAAACATGTGACATTCTCAGTATTGGACAAGCACTTCGCACAGACAGGTCATTAACGTGTGTCAGTGGAAATTTCATCTCCTTTTCCTTTTTCAGGCCATAATAGTAACAGTTATCTTTTAGCACTCAACAAAAATTTGAGGTAAGAAAACCCCAGACACTTCTTGTATTTTTCCAACTAAATTATCTGGACACTCATTACACACATCTATAACTTACAAGAAAGACTGTATACACTTTGCTTATTCTTTATTTTATCCATCTGTCAGATTCCAATCCATATTTAATCTACATTTGACCCCCAAAACACAATTTTACTCATTATTACTGTCTGTTGTTACTCCAACACCACATAACAACAGATAATAAATAATACTCATTTTGTTTTCCATGTCTTGCTGTTTTGCATTTTTACAAGTATTTTTGTATATATAAATGTTAGGGGGTTTATAATTATTTAATTGAGCTTGCTGTGGGGGTTTGTCACTAATGCCAGCCTGGTTAGATCTGTCCCCACATGTGGAAACATTGACAACATTTATAGTGAAGTAACAGCAGCTGCAAAAAGTGTGTGGGCCTTTTTCTGATTAGTTAGAAAAGATTTTCATGCCCTTAATATGTTTAGTCGGTATTCTGCAAGTGAGTGTGTGGATTGGATGTAATTAAAGTCTGTTTTTTGTTGTATGAGCTGTGGATGTCGAAGTGAGCACTTTTGTTTGAGTCAAAGAATTGCAGTTCCAACACACACACATACACACACACACACACACATGTATATGTATATGTAAAATAGAATACATTTTTACTTGAAAATTCTCTTATAATGAAATAGTCTTCTGTCACTCTTTGCATATAAAACCGGCTTTGTATATTTGAAAGTGATAACAAAATCATCCATTCGGTAAATCCTACTTTTATGCAGGCTAAAAAAACAAAAAAAAAAAAAAACTGATTTCAATTTATTTTTGTCTTACAGTTAGCTGACGTCAATCAGATGGAATTTCAATTAATACAAGATTATCAAGTTGAATGCTTTAAGCATTTGTGGAATGTGGGTCACCTCATATCTTTGCAATTGATTTAAAGAAAAATGAGACCAAGCTTTCTCCCTCTTTCTTGCCTATCTATTTATCTATAAGTAAAATTAGATGAGAATCAAAGCATGGTAAATATATGAAACAATTTTGAAAGACCAAAGTATATTTTATTAATTTTTTTAATCCTTCAAAATATTTAATAAAATAATGAAAAAAAACTTTGGTCTTTCCCTTTAATAATAACATAAACATTTTGACGATAAAAGTTTGTTTTTATCAAGTTTGGTCCATTTTTTACATCATGCTATGCTCTTTTTTCAGCGAATTATTGACGGTACCTAAAATGAACAAATTATATTTCCAAGGGAGGTAACTCTAACGTTTCTATATACGGCAAGGTAAATAAAGTTGATGAAATAATTTAGGATTATTACATAAGTGGACTTGATTTTAAGTGATCTATTTCACTTCTCTCCTCATAAGTACATTCCAGAATGATCCAAGTCGTAAAAAATTCTAAGTTAATAATTTCTACAGATTTCTAAAGTGTCGTATAATTTCGATTTTTGTAAGTAACCGGTGAAAGTCACTCTTTCATGAGATGGATGCCGCAACTCATGTGGCGAGGGACACAAATCAAGAAAGTAAAGGTTCACGGACAGAATCTAGTAAGGATGGGAGGCTTGACGCTAATGAAACAACTTCAACATTATTATCTCAAGGATCACAACAAAACAACACCACCAAAAACGATAATGTTGGAATTAGGCAAGAGAAACCATGCAGAGTTTGTACAGACTTTCGTTCTTGGATAAAGTCCCAAAAATCTGACCCTAGATTAACGAAGGTAAAGAAAAAAAAAAAGAAAAGAAATTGGAGTTATATTTTATTTCCTAGTTAAATGGTAACTTTGTTTTACATTGGATTTTTGTCTTTGGTTCCTTAATTTTTGTCACATTTAGAGACGTTCGTTAATTTATTTTAAAATTATTTTTTATGAAAAGGTCATAGACTTGTGTAGCAAGTGTTACAAAAAGCGATATCAATTTCAGCAAAGTTGGATGAATTATAAAAAAAAAAAGTTTAAATTTTTTTAATTAGTAGCTATCACTCAGGAAAATGCACGGAAATATTAGAATGAAGAAAAATAAAAGATATATTATTTTTCTTTTCGTGAAAAATGAAAACAAAAAGAAAAAGACATTTTAAAAAAGTTTCGTAAAACTAGCAATTTTAGAATATTTCAAGTCTTGGCAAAAATAATTACCTTTTTTTTTTAGCATAATGTTTTTTTTTTTATTCAAGTAAATGTCGTAAAAATCTATTGTATTTTTTGGCGAATAATTGTGACATTAACTGCAATTTCATTTAAATTTACCATTTTTATGATTGATTTTTTTTTTTTATAATTAATTTCTTTACAAGACTGATAAATATCTAGCTTTTTATTGAAATATGCACATCTTTTGTAGATATATGCAGTTTGTAAGTTATAGTTTTTTTAAAGAAAACATTTTTTGTTTAGCCTAGCAGACGCTATTTTATATTAAAATTCTTCAATTCAGTTTTAAACTGAATTGAAGAATTTTAATATAAAATTTAATAGCGTATGCTAGGTACAAGTTTCCTGACGAGTGGATGCAATCTCTGCGAAATTTAGAGCCAGCTAAATGCACATTTAATTTTAATGTTAAGAAGATTCTTCAGTAGAAAGCAAAACAAAAAAGTTACATACATCTCAGAACAAATAGTCCAACAAATTCATCTTTTTTTCTAATATATTTTCGTGTGGAAAATAGGTAAACATCTAAAAGTAAAGGTAAAAATGAATTCATTAAACGAAGAAACGTGAATGAAATATGAAGAATAAAAAAAAAAGGCAGCATAAGTTTCTCTGGTATGCGAGGCTGTGTATTCTTCACATGTTGCCTTGGCGTTACACACATTTCACGAGGACCGCGATATTTGACTTTTACCAATATTAAAATTTTTTTTTTTTTTTTGCAAAGTGTAAGTTCATATTGAGAAAAAAAAATTGATAACAGTTTTTTTTATTAGAAGAAAGATATGACATTGTTGAATTAAATACCTCTTCCTTCATATTTCAAGAGATTTCATTTTTTTAATGTCATCTTTGCGAATAAAGATGAATTGGGTTGTTGATCACTAATTGTTGTTGCCAATCTTTGAAATTAGAAGGGCCTATTGGCAAAATCAACATTCAATGTTTTTTTAACCTTGGCCTGAACACTGACTCTAGTAAATGCAACTTTGGCTTTTCACTGCCAGTGTCGCACAAGGTCAAAGTTAAGATAGAAAGATTTTTTGTTGCCAATGTTCAAGTTGGAAGCACCTATTGGTAAAATCAGTATTCAGTATTTTTTTTTAACCTAGGCCTGAACACTGACTCCAGTAATAGACAAATATTTAATCAATAAAACCAAGTCGTTCCTCTGTTCATCTATTTAAATGTCATGTATTGAAAATAATTTTCTCTTTTGAACTCGTCAATGACATATTCGGCAATATTTAACCTTTGCGCCTGCAAAAAAATGGTGTTTTTTTTTTTTTTTTGACATTGCTATCATCTTAACTACCTTCACTCCTTGGCAATGTTTGTTTTAAAAAGCAGTGATTAGTGGACTTGAGAAGACTTTTTTCCTTTCAACATAAAAGAGATAGATATTAAAAATGGTTTATAATAATTTTTATGCAGGTGTTCCCTGAGACATGAAAACTATTTCAAAGGTTTCCACTAGGGTAAAAAGGTTGAGAAACACTGCAATAGACACTAGAATGAAAGACAATAGTAAGAAGATGTTACTGAGGAGTGTTGCTGAAATGAAGAATGAGTAACTTGGAAGGCAGAACTTGTTGTTGTTGTTTCTACTGAACAGGTCAATTTCTTCTTAGACTCGGCAAACATAAATTCAAGGAAAAGGAATACATTGTATTTTTGGTAAATAAATGTATAATTTATTTACATATATACAAAGCCAGCATACTTTTCGTTGCTCTTGTAAAAGGAGAAGAAAGAAAGTCAAAGAATGTTGGTCATGCTGTTGGCTGATGTTTGGTGAAGACAGTGGCAGTGAAGGATGAAAGTTCATGTAGTGGATTCAAGCACTATTTTTGTCTCTCAATTCATTTTCACTAACAAAAATATAATTCCCCATCTGCTTCCCTTTTTGCCAATGACATGTGTTTTTCTAATTTCTCAAGAAAGAGATAAAGCCATTTCCCAATTAGCTTTACCCACATGCCAGATTTTCAATAGATAAAATAAAGTAAGCTCTCGGTGCATCGTTCCAAATCATAGGGGTGAGGCAACCCAGATGGCCCTTTTTTCACTGCCCCATTGCCAGGGAAAATGTCTTTAATTCTCTCTGTCTATTTTCCAAATATTTGTACACATGCAATTTTTAATTTATTGTATTTACAACTAATGAATAAACATACTTTTCATATAATTAACTGTACACCGATTCATAATAACTTTCATAAAATTCTTGAAAATTCACAAGTCTTTTAAGAATGACAAACAGATTTATAGAAAATCTAAAATGAATAAGCCATAATTTAAAACTCTATAAAAAATGTCCACAGAGTTGAATCACCCTCATTGCCTATGTATTCCATTGGTAAGAAGGATGTTCCACTCAGGCAGCTTATTTCCAAGAACCATTACTTTTTGGAAAAGACTCTTGCATGGCTGCTTCCCCAAATGCTACAATCTTAATCTCTTCTATCCTTTATATCCACATATTCTTCAATTCATATCCCACACTTCTTTCAGTATCCCTCTACCTTGAGTTGCTCTTGAGCCTTGTTTTAATAGAACATTAGTAAAAAAATTAAAATATATGAATTACTCTATCCCATTGCAAATATATAGAACTTCCATAGCTTCTGATTGGATAAAGTTTTCAAGGTTAACAATGGGGGTAACAATAGGAATAGATAGGTTCATCTATCATCCAGTTCATACTCCTCCCCGGTCTTTTGAACAGAAGCAGAAGTTTATCTTTTGTTTCTTGTTTAAGATTGGGTTTCCGGTTCCTTCTAAAGTCTCTGAAGAAACTCTGAAATTTTATTTACTAATTTTTATTAAATTTTTTTCCTCGTTAGGAGTAGATACGTTCACTTATCTAGTTTACACACCTGTCTAGTTTTTTGAAAAGGAGGAGATGTTTATTCCTTGTTTGCTGTTTAGGATTAGGTTTCTGGTTCCTTCTAAAGTCTTCTCATTCTCTTTTACTCCCAATACTTTTACTTTGTGTCTTAGTAACATTATCACCTTGCTTGGGGTGAAACAGCAAGTTTTTGGTGTTACTGGCTTGATAGGTAAGATAATTATTTGTGTGGTTTTTCCCAAAGGTACCCACTTGCCTATTCTGTTAGCAATTGTAGCATGTCAGTGATGAGACATTTTGTCACAATACCTAGCAGTGGAAAATTGCATAGATTAGTACAAGGTAAATACAGGGTGACCCCCCCCAAAAACGGGAACTTTTTAACAATCCAATAAAACCAAGAGTGATGGAAGAAAAATATTTAATTCATAGTAATTGAAACCTTAAAACATGCCATTTAAGAAACAATGATGGAATTTTCATTTTTTAAAAATTACATCCTGTAGATGGCGTCCTCCTGTACGAATACATTCTTGAAATCTGCTGTTGAGATTCCTCATTGACTGCTACAACATCTCAGATGGGATACTGTGAATTTCATTCTCGTTACTAAAATGGCAAAATGTTTACTTGCTCAAGGTCATTGTCTCGCAGTGTTGCCACTTGCTCATGTCTGGCAATACGCACTTCAAAAATTCCCGTTTTTTGGGGTCACCCTATATAAATGGCTATAAACGTACATTGTTCCTATTTTCTTTGTTGTTAACCATTATGTTACTCTGAATGTCTATGAACTGAATAAATATAAAAAAAAATCTCCCAAGGAAAATTATCTTCCCTTCATGCATATATTTTTTTTCTTTCTTTTCATTTTGGAAGGTGGTACCTGAAAAACGTGCAGATTGTCCCCTGGCACGCAATGAGCTTGGTCGCAACACGTGGTCCTTCCTGCACACAATGGCTGCTTATTATCCAGATGAACCCACCACACAGCAGCAGAAAGACATGAACATTTTTATCAACCTCTTCTCAAAGTTTTACCCCTGTGATGACTGCGCTGAGCATTTAAGGGAAGAGTAAGTCATCAACAAATTTCAAGTTCTGCTTTCTTACTTTATAATCATTGTTTGCACATTCAACATTCTGGTGCTTATAAGGTTGTCTATACATTCCTATCTAAATTTTTTTTCCCCCTCCTCACTCCCTGAACGGTTCATTCCTTTTCACATTTTTATTATTTTTAATTCCCTTCAGGATGTAGGCAAGCATACCTTTTCTTTTCTTTTATGTCTTGGGGAAAAAAAAAGGAGTGATTTGCCATTGCATTCTCTAAGGTTTTCCTTCATTGCAACTAGTTTTCATGTAAGGCTAGTGAGCCCAGCCTACTCTGCTGTTTAAAAAATAACTGAGTTTGAGTTGGTTCCACAAGACAGTTGTCCGGGGGAAGCAGTTGCTTAAAGCTAAAAATTTATTATTGTGCTCTCTTTATCTGTTGCAGTTTCCATGGAAACAAATGTATTAATTCTTGATCATCTCTTGTGCATATATATGTATGTATATTTTTGAATTGGACAAAGTCCGACAATTTATTTAAAGACATTTATATGTTTAACGTTCTTTTTATAGATACAAGTATTTAAGCAAATGCTCTGTTTTATAATAAACAGTATTAAATAACATTTACTGGCCTGAATGTCCGAAAAATTTTCATAGAAAATTTTCGTTCTCCGACAGGAATCGAACCTGTATCCTATACGGAATGACGTCATATTATTATAAAATAGAGCATTTGCTTAAATACTTGTATCTATAAAAAGAACGTTAAACATATCATAAATGTCTTTAAATAAATTGTCGGACTTTGTCCAATTCAAAAATATATGACGTCATTTGTTTACATTTGATACGCTAGAGCAGATATGAATAGAAGAGATTCATGGAAGATTTAAATTTAAAGATAGTAAAATCGACCTTGCTAACCAGACGCTTCTCTGTGGCTGAACGGTTAAGGCACGTCACGCGAAATGATGGTTCCGTATAGGATACAGGTTCGATTCCTGTCGGAGAACAAAAATTTTCTATGAAAATTTCTCGGACATTCAGGCCGGTAAATGTTATTTAATACTGTTTATTATAAAACAGAGCATTTGCTTAAATACTTGTATCTATAAAAAGAACGTTAAACATATCATAAATGTCTTTAAATAAATATGTATGTATGTATGTATGTATGGAGTAGACACAATTTGCACTAAAAAACAAAAAAAACAGTGTGTTTGCTTAAACATGGGTATCCACAAAATAATGTTTGCAGTAACAGGAGATTACATCAGATAAAAAAATCTATTGATTTCTTTTCTAAGAAATCAATAGATTTGTAGGGGCTGCTGAAAAGTTATTGGCCCAATAAATTTGCTAAAATAGAGTATTGAACTAACTAGACATCAGAATATTTTCTTTTGAATGTGTCGATAACAATATTTCCCAGAGAAGACAGATATTGAATGCTAATTATACTGTACTATCCCATAATCTGATTTTATAAAAAATTCTGGGGACAAAAAAAAAAGAAATTACCTCCCTTTGTTTTTGTTTACATAGCATATAGAAGCAAGTGTTCATTTATTTTTTCATCTCTCGTTGAGTAATAAATTAATTTTGTTTAGTAGGAATACATACAATAATAGAATTAATTTATTACTCAACAATACCGACATAGTATCAATCAGTAAGGGAGCAAATTCAGTGATAATTTTTTTTCATTATAATTTTCTCTCAAAGGTGGCCTAACCAATCAGTTTTTTTGTCTCATATTGTATAAAGATGGTCAGAAATTTTAGTATAATCAAACCTGAAGATATCAGTAACTAAAAAAAATAAAGAAAGACACTACTGACACATTTCTGCTTATGTTTGAGGCACCTAGTGAGGATCAAACTTACAATTCAGTAGTAATTATCTGCAAGACCAACTGACTAACCATTACCCATGATGAAGTCGACAAACACTAATGAGACAGTAGTGTTGTTATAACAAGGAAATTAACTTTCAATTTGGAATTAAATGTGGAATATCATTAAATCTTTGTGTATTCAGAGGAGATTGTGCTGAAAATTTATTTTTCATGTTAAATTGTGAACTAATTTACATAAATTGTTTGTTAATTATTAGGTTGGTGCAAAAATAATGTCGTTTTTTGATGTTCAACTTCATGTGAGAAAACGACATTATTTTTGCACCAACCTAATACAATGTAATGATTTGAAAGTTTATCTGAGGAGTCTTCAATTTTAAAATAAACTGGGAAGAAGTTTTATAGGATTGAACTCACAACCCCTTGGGTCAAGTCACTGGATCCAACCAACGCTTTTATCCACTGAGACATGTGTCCTTGAGAATAAAAGCGTTTGTTGGATCCCGTGACTTAACCCAAAGAGTTGTGAGTTCAATACCTGGCTACTGCAGTGGTCAAAAAAAAAAAAGTTAAAGGGAGATAACTGATATGGAGACATCTGGAAGAGGCATTGCACATAGAACTAGAACAATCTACCCTGGTGGATGAATTAAAGGGTTCAGTTTGAAATTTCTATCACCTGAAGAAGTCTGGAGTGTACAACTGCCGAAACGCTGCGGATATGGCAATAAAGATGAGGACAACAGTTTGAACAATGTAAATAATTCTGCATTTATGTTATAGTTTCCTTTCTTGTGCAGTCTGGCATCCCATTCCCACCCCTTCATCGTTGAAACTGTTAGATGTAGATGTATCTTCTACTCCAATAGCTTCATGTCCCGCACATCTCGCCTGTGGAACTCCCTTCCTTATTCCTGTTTCCCTGACAAATACAACCTCCAACTATTTAAGTGTAACGTCAATCGACATCTCCAGTTGCCTTGATCTATCCACTTCCCTTCTCCACATCCTTTCACCTTTCATTCCTATCTGCTCTCGCTCCAAATCTTCTGTAACCCCCTTGCCTTGATCGATCTACTATCTTTCTCCACATCCTCTCCTTTACCACTCCTATCTGCTCTTCCAAACCTTCTGTAACCCCTTGCATGCTAGTGGCTTCCAGCCTTGCTTGGGGTGATGAGCTAAAAAAGAAAAGTATTATAAAGATTTCGCTCTTTCAGACATGCATATGTACAACTGCACTATAAATGGCAGTTTGATAAAATCCTTTGACAAGCATCTTATTACTTACAGGGTTTTATATTTCTTTTTATACTTCAAAGACTTGTGAGGTGATTCATAACTCAGTTGTTTATTTTGGTTGGTTGTGTTTGTTTAACAGCAGCATATCAATCTTTATGGGTCATTTATTGCTGAAATCTAGATATTTTGTATGCAAGTTTATTTATTTATTTTTTTTTTTTAGATAATAATGGTTTTAGTGATAGAAGTTTTACTAATTAACCCATAGCTGAGGGAGAAGTGGTGGATTCACACTTTTCTCAAAAGTATTTGCATGTAAGTGACTATAACAAACCTGACTGGAATTGGAACTTGGCTCTCCGATTAACAGTTCCAAGCCATTATCTTTGGTGATTGTATCGGAATTGGTATTTCAATGGGATGTGGCTGTAAACCTTCAAATGTTTAGGTAGACGACATACAGAAATTTGGAAGACCTCAAATATGAAGTAGGCTGCATACTACAATATCCTCGAATAATTTATCAGAACAGTACAGGAAAGTTTAGTTTCTGTCATAGTCTGTGGTCTGCCATATTGTTTCCAATACAGTGAACACTATCATTCAGTTCCTGGGTATGACAATAAACCACATCTGGCAGCAAGGTCTCTGATTGGGAGAATGGAGGTTTTGAGGAGTGTGGAATCACCTCTTAATTGCTTTTGTTCCCAGACCCATACTGTTGGGGTCCTACAAGCAAAAATAAAGCACTATGAAAGTATAAAAATTCATTTTTATGTTAAAAAAAAAATACCAACAATTAAAAAATATTTAGATTTCAGCATTAAATAAAACCCACAGAGGCTGATATGCTGCTGAACAAAAGCAACCAACCAAACAACTAACATGAAAGAATTCTTCTTGACATTAATCCATATATTTTCTTATATCAAACTGTATTCCAAAATATAACTTCAACAAAACTACAACATAAAACACATATAATCATCACCTCTAGTAATTATGTCCACACACAAACATGTATATTCACAAAAGCTGAGTATCATCTACCATGTATTCAATTGTGAAAGCAGAATAACGTATATCATATTTTTATTATTTCAACACTCCCAAGGAAATTAAATTTTGGCATTAAATGACCTGTAAGGAGTTCATTTGCTGTTAAACAAACAAATTAATCAACTATCAGAATTTATTTAAGAAATTAAAATTTAATACTAAGTAAAAATTTATTACACTTTTGTGCCTATTAAAAAAATATTTATGAAAAATTTAAAATCAGTAAAAGAAGGCATTTAGAATATTAAGGCCAGTCAACAGTTTGTACATCATGTAAAAAGCAATAAATAATTTGGCTTTATTTTTTTTGCATTTATAGTATAGTTCCGTTTCTTGTGCAATATTAAAGAGGATGTGTTCTTTTAGAAATACATGTGGATTTTCTTCACTATAAATTACAGTTTGATAAAATCCTTTGAAAAGCATCTAATTATTTATGGGATTTTATATTTCATTTCTCACTGCAATGACTTGGAAGTTTTATGGCTCAAATGCTTAGATAGACCATATATAACAATATGGTGGACCTCAAATACTGATGCAGTTCACCTACTACAATAGCATCGAAACTTCCTGTCTGAATATTTTATGATGAGTTTTAATCATTGTATTTAAGTCTGTTAATTTTTTATTCTCAATGTTTTGGCTACTATACTTTTTTGCTTTCTCATTCATTGTATTTTGGAAGAGTAAGCTTTATTTGGGCAGGAGGCATATGCTTTATCTTCAGGGATATTACCTCCGACCTGTAGTGGGGTGGGGTGACATCCACATAATACACAGGGAAGAACTTTGAGAAATAAAATGGTTGAAGAAATCAGCACACAACATATTATGCTTAAATCCTTTGAGAAGCAAACCAAGCATAGATCATGTGAATGGTCACAAGTCCTGTAACTCATTAGAAGCAGTAGAAGTGGTGTGTCTTGGGCATGATAGCCTGATGAAGCCCAATCCACTCCAGACGGATTTGAATTCAGAGTTTTCTTCAAGGACACATGGCACAGTGGATAAAGGTGTTAGTTAGATCCAGTGACAGGATGCAAAGAGAGTGTGTTCAATACCTGGTTAAGGCAGTGGAGAACTTGGAGAGGGGAATTAACAGATAACTGATAAATGACATCCATTAGACATGGCACGTGGAACTAGAACAGTCTATCCCAGTGAGTTAAAAAAAGGGTTCAGTTGGACATTCCAACCACCTGAAGAAGGCTGGAGCATACAACGGCCGAAACGTTGTGATAAATATGGCAACAAAGATGAGGACAATAGTCCAAATAATGTAAATAGTGTACATAACACCTCATCTCAGAAATATAGACAGATACTGAGTTTTCTTTCTCTTAGATAGGTTGCTAGCCAAGGTTATAGGACTCGGTCCGTACTGCTATTTATTCCTAGCTGGGGGGAGAAAAGATGGATTCATACTTTTCCTAAGGGTATTAGCATGTAAGTGAATGTAATGAACTCTACTGGAATTTGAAATCAGTTTTCCGATTCCTCAATCTGAGTTGCAATCCATTACTCCACTGTGTCTCCTTATAAAATGAAATGAATCAGCAGCCTACAAGTATAGGTATCAATAACGAACGTGAGCTGTTAATCAAGAAAGAATGCATAATGAATCTAAAATTTGAAAAGGAATCAACTACCTTATTGTAAAAATCATGGATTCAAAATTCAAAGTCAGGTTGTGTCTTGATATGAGATGTGCATTACAAGTACAGCTTCTGCTCTTTCATTAATTAAGTTTGATATTTCAAAATGCAACAGATATACCCGAGAAACACCAGTTGGTAGATTGTGGGTAATTCAGTTCCCCAATCGTTTGCGTTAACTGAAATGTATTAAATTGCTTTCTTTCTTCTCCAGTCCTACACTCTACCAACTGAGCTGTCGCAAGTGACCTCTTTCTTATTCTCGTGTTCTCATCCATATGCCGTCACGTCAACAAAAGTTCTACCATATTCCTCACAGACTCGCTATTTCTGTCTGTGTCGGGGGCAACTAAAATTTGCATATGAGACTTAATTCTCGTTTGCCCAAGACTTCCTATTTTATAAATTCAAGCTGGTTTGAATTCCTAGTCTTTCTTTTTTTTTTTTTTTTTGTACGTCAGCACGCGAGATAGGTATTTCAGAATAATCCATTTCACTTTTATTTGCGGTCATGATCTTACACACCAAGCAAATTCGCTTTGCGGGAGGTAACTATTCTTGTTCCTCACATAGATAATCTGAATTGTTGTTTAACTTGTCGTGTCCACTAAAATATTTAATAAAATATCTCATTATGATTTAGGTAGATATTGCCAATATATCAGGCAGACATTGTAGAAGTTATACAACATGGCTTTTTAGGGCCAATTAGGAAGAAATAAATATAATTCTGGAGTCAATATTCTTATGAAAAAGTGTAGAAAACTCACAAAAAAACTGGCCCTGAACATGAGACTCACTGATGTCACTAAGGTCCATGTCACTTTAGCTGTTTATCTTCAAGACCCCATTCACACCCACACTCAAAAAGCTACTGCACTGACAAACTACAAAGAGACTGCTCCAAACTACGGCAACACAGTTCACAGTAAGAATTCTATCTCTTTACTACTAAGCAGATGCACATGTACTGACTCTTTCACACAAACACACATATAACAACATTTCACTGTTTCTCACATACGTACATAAATACAATTTATATTCGATTGCAGAACTTTATTAGCCAAAACAAAAAGACATTACTTTCTAATATATGACCCACTTCTTGTATTCTTGTCGTTATGTTAAATTAATGTTTATTTATTGAAACTACGTTGTCTTTTTCTATTGGATTTTATTTTTTCAATGAAAATTGTAAGATTATTCTAAACAGATGAATTATGAAGAGACCCACAACAATGTTTTATGTTATTGTATCAAATCCTGACACACTGAATTTTGACATTTAACAAAAACCTGAGTAAAAGGATTCCTACAAACTCATTTATCCTGTACCAATTTTAATTAATACCAGATTGTTTTTTCTTGGAAATCTTGTCTTAAATGGCCATTCTTCTAGATCTTTTTGCATAAATGCAGGTGTACCCCCACCCCAGGGCTCTATCCTTGGACCTACGTTGTTTCTAATTTTCATAAATGACCTTCCTGATGTCATCAGTTCTCAGCTCAGTATCTATGCTGATGGCACAACTATCTTGTTGTTAATCTTAATAGTAAGTCTGATTGGTTTGATAAGATCAAATTGGCAACTGATTTTAAAAAAAATGACCTACAATCTGTTGTTAAATGAGTCAAGGAGTCACTTGACCTCCAAAACTAAACTGCCCTCTTTTAATCATCTGAGAGAACCATTTTTACCTTCCTTCAGGAGAGTGACTCATTGCACCTACTCAGACTAATGTTTTCCACTGATATGAAGTAGAATATTGAATCAATTGCTAGATTTGCAGCTAGGAAAGTTGGTTCACTATGTTGTGCTAGACAATTTTTCACATCAGAATTTATCTTACATATTTATATCCTTGCTTTGAATATTTTATATCCTTGCTTTGAATATTGTTTTCACATCTGGTTTGGTGTGGTGCTCCTGCTATATATTTAAAGATTCTTGATAAAGTCCAAAGAAGAATCTGCAATATTATTGGTCCTGATCTGACATCTTGGGTTCAGTCACTGCCATAAAGTATCTTCCCTGTGACAATTTTTATAGATACTTTCATGGTTATTGTTCTAATGAACTTTCCTCTATGGTACCTAGACTTTAAGAATTTAAGTGTAGTACTAGATTGGTGGCAAGGTTTCATCAGTTTACAGTTTAAATGGCTAGATGTAGCTAAGTTTTATGCTATCAGGTTCTTCTCTTGCACTTCTCGCTTGAGGAACTCTCTTCTGGCATGCTGGGTATGACGATAAACTACATCCGCATTCTAGGTAAGACGATAAACTACGTCCAACAGCAAGGACTCTGATCAGGAGGTTTTCAGGAGCATGGAACCGCCTGTTAATTGCTGGTGCTCTCAGGTCCACCCTGATCTGGGGTGGTAGCATCTGTTAGGGTCCCAGCTATGGGCAAATAGTTAACACCCAAACTGGGGTCAAAATACTATGAAAGTGTAAAAATAGTTTTTAATACCAGAAATACTTTCTAAAAAAATTTATTACCAGCAATGAATTTTTGAAGGAAAAAATTATTACCAGCAATACTTAAAAAAAACAAAAACATTACCAGCAATAGAAACAGCTATAGATTTTTTGAAAAAAATATTACCAGCAATAGATTTTTGAAGTAAAAATATTCCCAGAAATAGACTTTTGAAGAAAAAACTATTACCAGCAATAAAAATTGTCAGCATTAAATAAACCCATTGAGATTGATATGCCGTAAAACAAAACAAGCCAAAACTCTCGCCTGGCTTCTTTCTTTCTAACTTTGATCTTTAAAAATTTAAATGCATTGTCAGTTGTTATCTTCTGTCATAATTGTTGTTCTTTTATTGTCTTCACACCTTAATAGTACATTTTCTCATATTCTCTGACACTCAGTAACCTATTGCGTCTCAGTGGCTTTATTACCTTGCTTGGGTTGAAATGATTTAGAAAAAAATATGCAATTAATACCAGATTTTTAAAAATGTTCATATTTCATACCAGTGTGCATTAATAGGTTAGAAAGAAAGACAAAAAATGAGTCGTCATGAAGCAAACTAAAATAATTACATAAGAAACATTTAGGTTTATTTTTCTTGAAGTTATCCGTGGAAAGAAATTGGAAATTACATCCATGTAGAAAAAAAAATGCAGCGCCTTGCAATCTAAGGGAGGTAATCGCTTTCTGTTTACGAGTAACACAGCAATAGTTACTTGATGTGTCATAATTGTAGTCAAACAAAGTAGACAATAACCATCGTTCATTATTCATTTTTCTCTCATGTTTGGATGCTCATGTTTAAAGTATTGACAAACATACCTTTACACAACCAAACAAATAACACAGGAGGTTTTTTTTGTTTCGATAAAATCGATTCAGAACATCTGCTATTATTTAATTTATACAGGATGGTCCGAAAATCTTGTCACCCCCTATCAAAAAGTAATGAGAACAATAGAAGAACAAGTAATACAGTAATCAGATGTGCTGAATTCAGTTTATTCCCTTTCACTGACGCTGTCACACATTGAGAAGGTCTGTATGAAGACCATCATTTTCCTGGCACAAAATGATGAAGCACCATGTCCTGTGTGATATTTTACAAAGCTGTGTTTTGTTGATTGTTGCAAAGATTCTTCGAATGGCGTCCTTCAACTAAGCGGTATTCTGGTATCATTCATGTGAAACTCTCTCCTTGATAATACCCCACAGAGCGTTGAAATAGAAAATTATATTATGTATGGATAACAAGACTTTTGGACCACTCTGTAGAATAACATTTAACTCAAATATGTAAAATTTAAAATATCAAATAATTTTTTTTTTTTAAATTTTGGCGAGTTGTTATGCTTGAATAAATGAATAAACTCCATTTTTAATTAATGTAGTAATAATGATTGTTCTATTAGTACAATGCTATTGACTGTGTAACAATTTTTATAGATTAAAAAGAAACGGTTTTGAATTTGTAAATGCACTGAAACAGTTTGTATTGTAAACGTAGACCAATTAAAATTTGTTGAACTTTTGTCATTTCAGCTTGAAGACAAACCAACCAGATACAACCTCTCGTCACAACTTATCACAATGGCTGTGCCATACACATAATCGGGTCAATATCTTGCTGGGCAAGCCTGAATTTGACTGTAGTAAAGTTGATGAACGTTGGAGAAATGGGTGGAAAGATGGAAGCTGTGATTAATGGACGTGGAATATAGGATTAAAAAAAAGAAGAAATTTACAATCAATATTCACAGTTTATTTTCTATTTTTGTATAAATTTATGAAAAGGCAAAAAAAATGAGACTTAGGTTAACTATGGTTTATTAATGAACAAATGATTTTTAATCGTCATGCTTTTTTCATTATTTAAATTTTTTTATATGTAAAAAAAAAAAGATTTTGGCTGCTTAACTTCTCGAGCTATTGACCTGTAAATATTATCTTCTGTGAAGAAAGACAGCGGTTCAAATGGTAGGAAATGACAGAGTTCATTATTCAACAATAACGGCTTTGGTGAGACTGGATTGTTATCTTGTTTGTGTACAGGGAAAAATATCTTGTTTTCTATGTCTTTGTTAGTGCAAGTGGTGCTTTACTTTCTGTGAAGAAAGACACTGGTCCAAAAGAGAGTTCATTTTTGTTTTTTACTATCATTATTCAACAATTCATCAGGCATGGTGGACTAATGGTTAGCAGCTTGGATTGAGGAATCGGATAGCCAAGTTTGAATTCCAGTTGAGTTCATTACACTCACTTGTGTACTAATACCCTTGGGAAAGGTTTGAATCCATCCCCCCAGCTATGGGTAAAATAGGCCAGACTGGGTCCTATAGCCTTGGATGGCTACCATTCTAGGAGAAGGAAACTCTGAATTCAAACCACCTGCTGCCTTGTAGGTCCTGCCTCTTTAGGCAAAGGCTAGACGAAGGTCACTTCAAAAACAAATCCACCTGTGAGAGGAAAGTCGGGGTAACCTCAACATCCCCAGTGAAAAAGGAAAGGGCATGCCATTGCAGTATTCTGCCTTGAATGTCATCATTGAATCACAGTTGTGAGATGGAAGTTGAGTGGTGACCACAGTGGCACAAAATGTGCTAACTGATTAAATGAATGAATTTAACAATAAATATTTTGGTGAAACTGCATTACTATCTCGTCTGGATACAGAGAAAAATGTCTTTTTTTCTATATCTTTGTTAATGCAAAACAATGGTGATTTACATTCTGTAATTTTGAGATGAGTTCTTATTATTCTAAGAATTGTTCAGAACATTGATCAAATTCTTTTCCTGCCTCAATTTCTGCGATGAGGAGTTATCATCGTTTACACTATTTACAATCAATTGCCCTCATCTTTGTTGTTGTTATCACAATGTTTCGGCCGTTGTGCCCTCCAACCTTCATCAGGTGTATATCAATCTGTGTAAACTTACGGGGAATTCTGAACTGAAATGTTTATTTAATTTATGGCGATAGACTTTTCATTCCACTGTGCATGTCTAGGGATATCTCATCTAGTTCTTATTTTTAGTACTGCTCAGTTATTACTTGCCCTGTTTTCACCGAGTCCAAGTACACACTGCCCGGCTCAGAGACTGAACTCACAATTACTATGTCACTAAATTCACAAATCAACACTTTGATTCACTAGGCTATTGTGTCCTGTAAAATAATTCTTTTTGTAGAACTTGGAGTCTTAAACCTATCCTTCCTGCTGATGTTTTCTACTGCTTATCATGCTTGTTATACTGAGGAGAGAGTCTTGTTATAAATCCTCCCTACCTTCTATGTGCTGTTTCTCTTGAGGACGTGGTTGATCATGACTCTCCACAACTTCCTGTCCTTTGTAGCATTTTGTAAGGTCTGTCCTTTTGTTATCTCTCCTAAAACATATTCTACTAACCATTTACACTAGTGCATCAGTGAGGTTATTCACTGCTTTCCTCTGTTCCTCTTGTCTTCAATAAGTCCTGTGAGTGTCATATTCTCCAAGCCCTGTTGCCTCTTTATTTGTCCTAGAAATTTCAATTGTCTTTTTCTGATTCTGAGTATAAGTGCTGTTGTGTTGTGTTTCCATTTTCCATAAAGCTTTGTTGCTCATACATTCAGTCTATGGTATTTTTAGAATCTTTTTGTTGAATCACATTTCTGTTGCTTTAAGTCTCTTCTTCCTCTATGAGGAGATTGTCTGGCATTCCCTGCCATAGAGGAGGATTGATGTAAATTTGGTCATTACCATTTATGAAAAGTTACTCATTTTAAGGTACCATATTTGATTAGGTCTTAAAGACACATATTTATGTTTTATTTATTCATTTTTTTTTTTTTTCATGAAATAAATTTTGAAAATCTATCCAACATTCTACAGGCTGAATTTATTAAGTATTTTTTATTTTATTAATTAAATTTTTATTTTTCTATTTATTAATTTAATTTTAAAAAAAAAATCTTACTTTTTGAGGAAACAATGGATTCTTTATCCAACATTATTTCCTACTTCTCTGAACATTTTATATATATATATATATATATATATATATATGTGTGTAAGTGATACTTATATAGGAAGACCTCCATTTTTATGTATAATTTATTTTTTTAGAAGGGCTCATCATTAAATTGAAATTGTCTATCATGAATTCCTTTGTTCCAATTAGGTCTTATGGAGACTTATTTTTATTCAAAAGACACCCAAATTAGATGTTAAAATAAACCTCTCTTTCTTGATAATGATGCTGATAATTTTTTATTTAAGACATTGTTTTTATCATAAATGATTTTCTTTCATTCTTATAAACTAAAAGGCTTATCTGTAAAAATTGATTCTAGATTCATTGGAATAAAGCTATACTAATCCTGAATATGTGTTATTGTTGAATTTGTTTTGTGTCTCTAATTTTTAATTAGTGAGGCTTTGGATTTGAAATTTGTATTTAGCCATTTATATAGGGTGACCCCAAAAAACGGGAATTTTTGAAGTGCGTATTGCCAGACATGAGCAAGTGGCAACACTGCGAGACAGTGACCTTGAGCAAGTAAACATTTCGCCATTTTAGTAACGAGAATGAAATTCACAGTATCTCAGCTGAGATGTTGCAGCAGTCAATGAGGAATCTCAACAGCAGATTTCAAGAATGCATTTGTACAGGAGGACGCCATCTACAGGACGTAATTTTAAAAAAATGAAAATTCCATCATTGTTTCTTAAATGGCATGTTTTAAGGTTTCAATTACTATGAATTAAATATTTTTCTTCCATCACTCTTGGTTTTATTGGATTGTTAAAAAGTTCTCGTTTTTTTTGGGTCACCCTGTACTTAGGAAGGAAATTTTCAAAACTACAGCTGTATTTATGCTTCACAGATGATGTCTCATACCTGATTACAAATCTGGCATCCCATTCCCACCCCTTCACCGTTGAAACTGTTAGATGTAGACGTCTCTTCTACTCCAATAGCTTCATGTCCCGCACATCTCGCCTGTGGAACTCCCTTCCTTATTCCTGTTTCCCTGACAAATATAATCTCCAACTATTTAAGTGTACCGTCAATCGACATCTCCAGTTGCCTTGATCTATCCACTTCCCTTCTCCACATCCTTTCACCTTTCATTCCTATCTGCTCTCGCTCCAAATCTTCTGTAACCCCCTTGCCTTGATCGATCCACTATCCTTCTCCACATCCTCTCCTTTACCACTCCTATCTGCTCTTCCTCCAAACCTTCTGTAACCCTTTGCGTGCTAGTGGCTTCCAGCCTTGCTTGGGGTGATAAGCTTAAAAAAAAAAAAATCTTTAGTAGTATTATCATTTGATATGTTTTACTTCCTCTTATTATTGTTGTTTTTTCATCTTAAAACTGGGTGGTACATCTTTAACCGACCACCTCCTGGAGTAAAGAGAAGATTAATTTTTATTTTTTTTTTGTTTATATATATATAGTCCTGAATACAACACCTTAGCAGTGTTAAGTGATGTTCATGCCCACAATGTCTTTTGAAAAATGTATAAGAAAAGTTTATATATTTATTTCCTTTTTTTTTTTTTTTTAATTGTCAAAAACGTGCTCTCTTTGTTGTTTTGTTCTGCAGTTGAGTAAATGTACATGTCTAAAAGTGGTTATTTTAACTTTGTTTACCCGCTTGTGATCTGTAATGATGCCTATCACATGAATTTGGAATGGTTCAATTTGGGCGACCTAAAATGTGCTGGATTTTTTTTTTTTTAATTAATTTACCTTCAAGCAAAGTGCTAATGCCACTAAGATGCAAGGGGCTATTAGGGAGTGGAAGAAATGAGAAAACTTTAAAACAGACCGGAAATTCAATCCTAAATATGAAATGAGATAAAGTTTTACTCCGGTTTGAAAAGCTGGAGAGGTTTGTTAACCAGACAATAGGTGAACATATCTACTTTTATTGAGTGTAAGAAAAAAAAAAGCAAATCAATATATCTGGGAAGTGTATTAACAGAGGATGGAAAGTGTGACATAGAAATCCGAAGGTGTATTCGGATAGTGAAAGATGCCTTCCAAAAGCAAAGCAAACTATTAAGAAATAGAAAATATCATTAGAAACAAAGAAAATCTTATATAATATCAGTCCTCATATATGGTAGTGAATGCTAGACGATCTCTTCACAGCTGAAGAAAAGGCTTGAAGCAACAGAAATGTGTTTCTACAGAAGGATGCTGAGAATACCATATATGTGAGTAATGGCAAAGTTCTAAAGACAATGGCAACAAAAAGGACACTGATATTTAATATCAGAAAGAGATAGTTGAAATTTCTGGTGCACATAATGAAGAAAGCAGGCTTTGAAAATTAAACACTTGCAGGAGAGATTGATGGTGAGAGAGAGGAAAGCAATGTACAACCTATGTGGTGAGCTTGAGTGAATGGATGGTGGAGCAGGTTTTGGGAGAGATGGCAAAAACAAAAGTTATTAAGAGCTATAAGGGACATAAAATTGTGAAGAGCCATAATTGCCAACATCCTGAAGAGATGGCACGTAGAAGATATGCTCCTATTAAAGATGATGCTTTCTCTAGCAAAGGCAGAAGCAGGTTCAAAGACACCATCTTTATTAAGTCTCTTGAATGTGTAGACTGGTACATGTAATTCACATTGCTTACCCCACCCACCAAAAAAGAACAACGTTGACAACCATGGATGTACGCAAAACGGTTTTGAGTCATAGGAAATAAATCGTTAGGCCTGACGATTGCATCTAGCATGAAACAGACTGTTGCCTCTAAGTGTTGACTTCTATGTTCACTTTTTATATATATATATATATTATATATATGAGAGAGTGAGTGACAAAACTATAAAATAGCTACAAATAACTGCATTTGAATCCATGATTATTTATACTCAGTAGCCTCTAGCATAACTTGAAATATAAATGTAACTGCCTACCCTATACCCTATAATGCAATAAATCTTGCTACTCATACTGCACTATTGCCAGCTTGTATAATTAGTTGAGCAAAAACAACACTTGTGGTCTGCAGTTGGAGAATCGTTAATATTTTGCCAACCATTCCAATAAATAATATAATAAATAATTTAAATAAACAATCTAATAAATAAACAGTGTTCATTAGTTTTGTTGTCAGTTCTCAGGAATAGAAAAAAATGTATGAATTCACTTTCATCATGTTTATGTTTTTATTACTATTCTAATCATTGCTTTTTAAAACAATAAACATTGCTGAAGAGTGAAGGTAGTTCAAATAATAGCAGTGTCAAGGGAAAAACTGACCTTTTGATGCCAATTTTTATAAAATTATTTCAACCCAAAGCAAGGCAATAATGCCTCTAGGATGCAAGGGATTACTGGGCATGAAAGAGTATGGGTAGTTCCAGCCCAGATGTGGCAGCAATACACCAGTTTTGGCCTGATCTGACTTGTAAAGATAGAGCATGGCATGAGGAGTCACATACTTTCTGGAGCCATATAAAGAGCCGGCCATTTATAATGGATCAGATATGTGATCCACTTGAGGTCTGCGGTGAGCTTTAAAGCAAGGTGCCTTTTTGAAGGTACAATGGTTCATCATTCAGAGTCTGCTTCATGATATTACTAGCTTGATATTGGAGATATGTTACAAGCTATTTTCTTTCTGTATGAAGCTGTTAGAGTTAGGTCAGAGGATAGATCAGACAGCTGGCTAGATTTTTGGAGGTGCACCCATAAACTGTGGTATCGTCTGCATATATATTCACTCATAGACTACAAGAAGACAGAATGCATGGTCATCAGTAAAAGGATGCGACCAAAATGCGATTTGCAGGTCGGGGACACTAAAATCAAGCAGATGCAGAAGTTTAAGTATCTGGGAAGTATTCTGATGGAGGACGGTAGGCGCGACGTTGAGAACTGAAGACGAATTGGGATGGCCAAGGATGCATTCCAGAAGCTGGGCAGAGTACTGTGAAACAGGAGGTTTTCTATGGTGACAAAGAAAAGAGTACTGAGCTGCTACGTGACATCTGTCCTCCTATATGGCAGTGAATGTTCAACAATATCGTCAAGGATGAAGAAGAGACTCGAGGTGGTGGAGATGTGGTACTACAGAAAGATGTTAAGGATATCATCGACCGAGCATGTGAGCAATTATCAGGTCTTGGAGAGGATGCAAACAAGGAGGAAGATTATGCTTAATATAAGGAAGAGGCAGATGAAATTTCTGGGACACATGATGAGAAAGGAGGGCCTGGAGAATCTGATACTCACAAGATGAATAGAGAGAAAAAGAGATGGGAAAGCAGTGCATGACATACGTGGCGGGCTTGGACATGTGGATGGCAGAGCGTGGTCTGGGGGAGTCAGCAGAAATCCAAAACCTGTTGAGAGCCACAAAGGTTAGGGGGAATTGGAGTGCCATGGTTGCCTATGTACTGAAAGGACATGGCACATAGAATGAAGAAGAAATGATATGAAAAATGTTCTTAGGTAGCTCATTATTAAAAGCAGAGAGAGTAACGTAGGGCAGAGGAGAGAAACATGGAGGCTGCCTGCATTGATTTTGTGGGCTTCAGAGGACTGACCATTAACAAAAATGCTTACAGCCATATCATGTTGAAACACTGGTTCTGTATGATCACCAAAGTTAAGCAACATTGAGCCTGGTTAGTACCTACATGGGTGATAGCTTAGGAATATCAGATGCTCTAGAGCAGTGCTTTTTAAACTTTTTTCATTCATGACCCCATTTTTCATTACAAGATTTTTTGTGACCCAGGTATTAACCAATGACACTGAAAATATGTTGTCATCACACTAATCACAACAATACCGCACACACATTTTATTACCGCTGCAGTTGTGTGGTGTATAACATTAAACATTGTGAATTTGTGAAATAACATATAAACTAAAATTCAAGTATTTGAATTTAATTTTTTTGACCACAGCATTTCACATTGCAACCATTTTTGGGGTTGCAACCCATAGTTTAAGAAGTGCTGCTCTAGAGCTTGGATGTGCAATGGATAATTGCTTGGAATTGGAAATTGGAGAGCTGTGTTCCAATTCCCGTTGGGATCGTTATATTTTCTTGTGCGCAAGTATCCTTGTGAAAAGTTATTGATCCATCTCTTTTGCCCCCAGCTATGTGTTAATTAGACATGTATCACTAAACCATTATTATCTCCAAAAAACAAAAAAAATTCTTACTATCTAAAAATATTTTCTGGCTTTAAATAAATAAACTGCAAAAGATAGAGAAACTGTAGAAAATGAATCAATTATGGTTGATTGATTCATTTTCTATGGTTTCTGAACCCATTTGCAGGATATTTAAAGCCAGAAAAAATTTTTAGATAGTAAAAATTTAAAAAAGAAATTTTTAAAGATGAAAGTTAACTGGAAGGAAAGACGCCCAAAGAAAGTTGCACAAGCAAGAAACTGTTAGCATAGAACATATGGTTATATCAAATAATTTTAACTGTAAAATACGACTTTGCTGTCAATCTAGTACTGCACTTAAATTTGTAAAGTCCATGCACCAAAGAGGATATCTTAGAACAATTAGCATCAAAATATTTATAGAAAAGCATGGGAAAGATACATTATGGTGGTGGGAAAATGACTGTGACTGAGGATGAGATGTCAAGTCAGGACCAATAACATTGCAGATTCTTCTTTGTATTTTATCAAGAATCTGTAAATACATAGCTGAAGCTCCAGACCAGATGTGGTAGCAATATTCAATGCATGGATAAATGATAAACTTATAAATGTGTAAAAGAGATTCTGGAGAGAAAAATTCTCTGGCATGACACAGAGTGAACCAACATTCCTAGCAGCAGCCTTAGCAATTGATTCAATGTAATCTTTCCACTTCATGTCGGCAATCATGAAATGAATCCCAGTCAGTATGCTGGTAACATAAAAATATCTTGTGAACAATGAGGATCCTGTCTAATAAATGACTCAAAAAAAAAAAAAAATGTCACCAGGTACTACACTGTGATCTGAATTGCCAAGAAGACAGATTTACGATGTTCGACAAGTGCCAGAAGTGGAGGTAAGAAGTAAATCAAGTAAAGAAGTATATTGATCCGAATCATTAGGGAAACTTATTATTATTATTATTATAATAATTATTATTATTAGTAATAGTAGTAGCAGTAATACCAATATTTTGATCTTTCTTTTTATGTGTCATGTCCTTTCAGGATGTAGGCGATCATGGTTCTCCACCTCCTCCTATTCCTTGCAGCTTTCAACAAGTTCATTCCCTCTGCTCCCTCCCCCAGTCCACATTCTGTCATCCACTTGCTTAAGTCCGCCAGGTATGTCACATGTTGTTTTCCCTTATCTCTCTTTCCCTCTATTCGACTCGTGAGTATCAGATTCTCCAGGCCCTCCTTTCTCATTATGTGTCCCTGAAACTTAATCACTAATAATAATAATAATAATAATAATAATAATAATAATATCACTAGTAAATTATTAACCTATTAAATTTATTACGATTAAGACAAATTTTCCTGACATTTTGAAGAAAATATCAAAAACGATAGATGGTAGAAATAACTGAAGAAAATCTGCTAAAAGTTAATTGAAACATTGTAATATAGATACAAGTTTACTTTACCATAGAAAAAATGTAGCAACATGAAACGTTTAATTATGAACAACCAACAGAGATAATTTAAACAAAATTATCTCCCTTGCATTTTCTTCCAGGGAGGCCAATCTTAAAGTTAACACAAATGTATAAATGTTTCCCTCCCTTTAAAGAATCTCATTGAAAAAGCAACCAATAATTTCCAGTTCGTTTTAGCTTTAAACCACGATTTGTGGCCGGAGATGAGAGATAAAGAGAATATTGTACAAATTTTCTTTCTAAATTAAGTGCAGGTATATATATATATATATATATATATATATATATATATATATATATATATATATATATATATATATATATATATATATATACTCGAATCATTCATGCAAAAAGCAGATTAGTGAAGTTAATGATATTGTAGCGGTATTGACGGGGTAAATCAACCCGCACACTTTTAACTTTACGAATGTGTAAGCAAACAAAAAGCAAACAAGAGAAAAACCCAAGAAAATAACCTTTCATAATAGGTACAATATTTATATTTATAAACGTCAACAGTTTTACATGCATTATTAATATGAGTTACTTCCCTTTGACTGGGTTTACTACTAAATTATTTTTTACCTGAGCTCACAAAAAGTTGAATTAACTTGTCGCTCAAAATGTTCACTGAAAGAGAGTTTAAAAAGTCCTGCAAAGCTGAAAATATGTTGATAAACTTTTAGCTTTAAAGAAGTTGGAGAAGTGAATGTTCCGTAAATGTCCAATTTGTTTTCGTTGCTCGTAGTGGAATGTATTGTTCGTAGTTTGTAATTAAGTTTCGTAAGATTCAATAGCGTGTTTGAATAGTTTTTAGTAAGTTGCAGAAGAAGTTGGTGAGTGAGTTGTATAGTTAAATTTTAGCTTGAATTACAGTGAAGTTATTTAATGTTAAAGAACTTGAGATTCTAACTTTGTACTTCGCTGCAGTAATGATACAAGCGACGTGAACTCGTTTGCTAGTCGTCGTAAATTCTTACTGACTGGGTTCGCTCGTACATTCAATTTTTATATGATTTTTAATCACGTTACGGGCTCTAAAAAGCATTGTTTTTTTCGTCAGGTCAAAAACTAGGTTGATGTTATTCAGACGTAGTGGTGAGCAGGTAAATTGTTTTTTTAAATATTTGTTAACTACTCAGAAAGCGCCTTACGAGCCTGATATGTTTTGTTTTGCTTATTGAGAACAATGTACGTGAAGATACACGAGATAATTTTAATATTTATTGTCCAATGAGAAGTTAAGGTTTTCAGAAAATATGTATGAAGCTGTGATCCGCTTTTTGCACGAAAATCGACATTGATGAAAAAGTGGTAGCGGAATGCTAAAATATAAATGGCGAGAAATATCTTCGCAAACAAATTTATTAAAATTACATTAACCCACAAACCTCTAGATGAATGTTATGATACCTGTTTTTAATAAATTCAAGTTGTATAAGGTCTTTTTTTTGCTAGTGCTTTCATCAGTTCATACAGACATCATCAGGCATGGAAATTGATTGTTTTTTTTAGTACATCCAGGTAATAACGGGACACGAAAGATTAGATATGAATCGAAATATGTTTTTGTTTAGTAATGTGTTATTGTTAATATTATATATATATATATATATATATATATATATATATATATATATATATATATATATATATATATATATATATATAAATTCCCAAGAGGATAGAATCCAGATAGAACTCAATGTCCAGGACTGAGTAAGAATATAATATAAAAGGCTCAAACACTAATATTCCATAATTATAATTTATTACAATGAAATCGTAATCACGATCCAATTCATCAAACCTACAAATTCAAAAAGAAATCGGTGTTTGAGCCTTTCATATTATATATATATATTTTGGGCATTTTGAAGAACACCACATATAACAATTAAATAATTAGTAAATAAAATTTTCATGTGTAATTATACTATGGTGCGAAGCTTTGCCTGATCCTATATATATATATATATATATAGGATCAGGCAAAGCTTCGCACCATAGTATAATTACACATGAAAATTTTATTTACTAATTATTTAATTGTTATATGTGGTGTTCTTCAAAATGCCCTTCTTTTTCAAAACACATTTCGATTCTGTGCATGCATTGATTCATTAACACGCCTGTAACGGTACTGCATTTATATTGTAGTGGTTTAGCCATCTGTATAGGTGGCAAAATACAAATTAAACTGACCCTCTACTATTTTTACTAAATCAAATGCAACAAAGACAATAACAAGAGAAATAATCAAATAGGCAGATATTTACACTATTTACATTATTCGGACTATTGTCCTCATCTTTGCTGCCATATTTATTACAACGTTTCGGCCGTTGTACCCTCTGGCCTTGTTCAGGTGGTTGGAATGTTGAACTTAGCCCTTTATTTCGCTCACTGGGGTAGACTGTTCTAGTTCCACGTGTCATGCTTAATGGATGTCAGTTATCAGTTATCTCCTGTTAATTCCCCTCTCCAAGTTCTCCACTGCCTTAACCGGGTATTGAACTCACACTCTTTGGGTCTTGTCACTGGATCTAACCAACGCCTTTATCCACCCTGCCATGTGTCCTTGAAGAAGGCCGGATCGTACAACGACCGAAACGTTGAAATAATATGGCGACAAAGATGAGGACAATAGTCCGAATAATGTAAATAGTGTACATAATACCTCATCTCAGAAATATAGACAGGCAGATATTTGTTTTAACAGAAAATATTTTTATATACAAGTAAACCCGATATAATAAAGTCTTTAAAAACTTTAGAGTACTTGGCTGTGTGATCAAGAGTAATAAAAGGTGTTATGTTATAGATCTGGTAAGGAATTAAACAGTTTATCTTGATGGTGAAATTGAATTAAATAGATTGCTTGACTTACTGTAGAGTTGTCTCGCTTCGACTGATATAGTACAATTTCCTTTAAGTTAAGTGTTATGGTCCAAGTTCTTTGTACCACGGTGATGGTCCAAGGTAGAACCAATGAAGAATAACTCGAACACAGGTATGGAATACACAGATATATTACAAACAGAAATATGTACAAAAAGTAGAAGTGTTAGTAATGACTATCAGATTTGGTTAGAGTGAACTATGTTGTCTCGACAAGTATCACTATTGCAATGCTTTAAAGTAATCGTCTGACGCGACTCTGTCTCTGACTCTGAACCTGAACATGACTGCTCCCTCTTGAGGCGCAGTATTTATGATGCCCGGAATAGTCCATTATTATTATGGGTAAGTTCCCATAATATTAAGATATTGAGTGAGTTGGTCTTTGAATTTCGTCTTAGTTGAATTCGTCACTAGATGAGTTGATGTTGAAAAGAAATTGAATTCCACAAGCCGGGTTGATGTTAATAAAAATGAACTTTTG
Source organism: Acanthosepion esculentum (assembly GCA_964036315.1). Taxonomy (NCBI): domain Eukaryota; kingdom Metazoa; phylum Mollusca; class Cephalopoda; order Sepiida; family Sepiidae; genus Acanthosepion; species Acanthosepion esculentum. The sequence goes on from OZ038486.1 coordinate 71,437,702, forward strand.
GCGAGGAAGTTGGGTTTCATGGGTTCGTGTGACGAATTGATTATTTAAAGGACTCACTAAGTCGTGTCGAAGTTTCATATTTATGAATTTTCTTGATTACGTGGGAGGCTCGAAAGAATGTTTATCAATTTCTGGCGCGTTGAATAAACAGGTCATCTCGTGGTCAACCGGGCGGGTTTAGGCAGAAACATGACATTATTATTTATGGACCAATCAGAAAGCATTGTTTCGTACTGAACTCTGGAGATGATTTTAATGGGTTCAGCACAAACTGAGAATACTTAGCTGTGATCCTCTTTTAACAGGTTTAAAACAGAGAATGTAGAAATCTAATTCTACAATATTTAATTCTTTCTTTAAGATCCATATTACATCGTCAAAATTGTTTCTGTAAAAATAAGGAAATATCAAAACAATTTAGACATTTAAAACAAGATTAATTAATTAACTCCTATGGTGCGCGTCTTTTGCCTTATCATATATATATATATATATATATATATATATATATATATATATATATATATATGTCATTCACAGACAGTACTGTTTCGCTGTATCACAGCTCCTCAGTGCGACTAGACTTCCGAATGCCTCAAGCCAGGATTGAAACACAACTAATTTGGTGTCAGCCAGAGCTATCTTCACTCGGTAGAGTTACACAACTAAATCTAGCGTATTGTTTTTACAAATGTAAACAAATGCCAATCAGCCAAAGTGCTCCATTCATTTTACTGAAGAGCTTTACATTAGTGCAGGTGGCTGTTGTTTATAGAATTAGCTTATCACTCAATATATATATATGTGTGTGTGTATAAAGAGAGAAAGAGAAATAATGTGTGTGTGTATAAAGAGAGAAAGAGAAATAATGTGTGTGTGTATAAAGAGAGAAAGAGAAATAATGAAATAAATAAAAGGAAGAAAAAGTTAGTCTATATCTGCATCTTACAGAATGTAGTCTTAGTTAGGCGGATGAGGATACAGTATTATTTATGAGTTAGTCTATATTGTTTTAACCTAGCTGGGGGATGAGTTGGTTATTAGGAAAAATATGTATATATTAGAAGGTATTATTTGTGTTGGTTGCGTGAAAATAAAATTCTCCACAAACATTTAACTTTGGGTATGGCACAAGGCAATCAAAATCAAAATATAAAACAACAATATGTTTTCTAGAGATAACAAAACATTATTATATCAACAATATAGAAAACTGAAGAATTAATTTACTCAGGTAATTTAAACTGAGTTGCAAATTGTTACAAAGTGTATGCTAATATGTAGCATTTATAATTAATAATATAGCAGGAGTTATTTACCTTTAACTTGAGATTCTTAAAGCCTTTTAAGAGAAAATATTTTTAGCTGAACTCACAGAAAAAGATTTCAGTTCAAGAAATAAAGTTCAGTTTCAATGAAAGAAATGTTCAAAGTTGCTTTTTGAATAAAATGTTTGTTTGTCAAACTATGTTCTTTGAGTAGAATTCTTGTTCTAAAAATCGTAGATGTTAAAATTGAAGTATAGTTTGTTGGTGAGTGTGTGAATTCGAAGTTTGGGATGATGTTAGGAAATCTAACTTAGAATCTTTAAAGATTTTAACGGCATGAACTTGTTTGGCGAATTGTTTGATCCCACAAAGCTCAGTAAGCAGTTGAATAGTTTCTGTTGCTTATAGTTGAAGGAGTGAATAAAACGAGTTAAGAGATGTGCAATGTTCGTGCGTACGTGTGTCCGTGTGTGTGTGTGTTATAGTGTCTTCATAGCGTTTTCATTTACAGGGACAAACGCGAGCTTTCCACAGTACTACATCTTGTATGTGTGAGAGAAGGCAAAAGAGAAAGAGTTGAAAATGTCATTATCTATTTATAATGTTGTATGTCACGTGATAAGCTCGAAACACATAGACAGATTTTGGGCGGTAAATTAATTTTAACAGTGCGGACATATTGGAAAGCATGATATTGGCATTAATTGACCAATCAGGAGCCAGAGAAATATCAAGGTTCTGTGACACGCTTTTTTTTTTTTTACAGATTTGGTCGATCGCAGTACTATTACGTAGGAAATGTATTAGAATCTTTTTTAACCAATAGGATTAGTTAGATCACAAATAAAATATTATTAAATTGAAGTAGAACACTAAAGATGTAAGGTCATTGTCTTTTTATACGAATCCACCCCAGCCCCCGTCAAAAAGACAAAAAGCAATTAATACAACAATAACATAAATAATAAAATAATACTGTATCCTTATTCATGGGTCAACTGTCCAAAAATGGCCATGAGCCTTCCAACAAATCTATACGTGCATAATGAAAGTTTCTTCGTACGTGTTATTATAATAACAAGCGTCCAACGTCATTTTAAGGCGCGTCCGAAAATTCCGATCTTTAACATTTTTTTTTGTCTATTGGCTGAATAGTGTTTAGCGAATTGTTTCACGCAGCAAGGCTCAGTTAGAAGTCGAATAGTTTCCATGGGGACGAGACGTATCTCTGTGTGAATTTCTGGGATGGGGAGTTATCATTAATTACACTCAGGTTATTGTCTCTGTCTTTGTTGTTATCATCACAGCATTTTAGCCATTGGGCCCTCCGGCCTTCATCACGTACTTGTCGACGATCTGGATAATCTTAATAATATCAACACACTGTAAAATCGTTCCCTGACTTTTAAAATAGTTATCTGAACTTAGTTGTTATTTATAAATGTCAAATTTTGTTTACGTCATTGACATCTGCATATTTTTTTTTTTAAAGATTTTCCGATACAAAAATAAAACTTAAATAACATAAATATTTATAACATATTATTTATACTCGCACTATTGTTCCCAGCTTTGTTGTTATCACATAGTTTCGCCCGTTCTGCTCTTCGACCATCATCAGGTGATTGTCGATCCGAGTAAACTTCCGGAAATTTCGAATTGAACACGTTATTTAATCAACGGGGATAGATTGTTTGCGTTCTGCTGTCCATGCCCAGGGGAGATAACTCGTCCAGTTTTTATTTAGTACTGCCAACACCACCGAGATTTTTTTTTATGTGAGGTGTCCTTTCAGGTCGTAAGCGATCATGGCTCTCCACTTCCTCCATGTAGCTCTCAATAAGTTTCAAACCTCTGTCAACTCCCTCAGACCACGTTCTGTCATCCACTTGCTTAAACCCACCAGGTATGTCATGCGTTGTTTCCCCTTGTCTCTCTTTCCCTCTATTCGACCTGTGAATATCAGATTCTCCAGGCTCTCCTTTCTCATTACGTGTCCCAGAAACTTCCTGATGTTAAGTATAAACCTCCTCCTTGTTTGCATCCTCTCCCTCATCGTTGCTCAGACGCTGGGTCCATGATGTCCTCAGCATCCGTCTGTAAAACCACATGTCCGTAGCCTCGAGTTACTTCGTCATCTTTGAGGAGATTGTCCAACATTCGGTACCGTAAAGGACAGATATCAAGTAACAACTCAGTACATTTTCCTGTTACCAAAGAAATCCTCCTGTCTCGCAATACTCTACTCAGCTTTTGGAATGAATCCTTGGCCATCCCAATACGTCTACGAATTTCAGTGTCGCACTTACCGTCCTCTGTCAAAACACTTCCCAGATATTTAAATTTCCTTACCTGTTGATTTTAGTGTCCCCGACCTGCAAATCGCATTTCAGGCTCATCCTTTTACTAATGACTATGCATTCTGTCTTCTTGTAGCTTATGCTTAGTTCCTTCTCACTTTCCTTCGCTGCTTTCTGTAGGAGGTTTTGTAATTTCTTTTCCGCGTCTTCTATCAGTTTTCACAAGTAGTATAAGCTGAAGCAAAGCTGCGGAAAATGAATGATAGTAGTTTTTTCAAGTATAGAATACTTTTTAAATTACCATTAAAAAAAAGGAAACCATGGTTTGAATTTCACCTTAGAACTTTATTCAATATTAATTTATAAAAAATAAATAAAAAAACAAGCAAACAATATTATTATAAAAACGTTTTATTCCGTAAAGTTGCAATACTGACAATTGAAATTGACAGAATAATTTTTTACATTAGAAGAAGAAATGCAAACCTTACATCTTTAAATAAATAAATAAGGAAAGAACAAACAATAAATAGATTAAATAAAAATCTATTTTTTATTTTAATGATTATTCCATAAAGTTACTATATTATATTGACATAGAATATTTTTTATATTACAATTAGATTAGAAAAGAAAGAAACCAAGTTTCGATATTTACCTTAAAATAAACTTTATTTTCTAAAGGAAAATTATTTAAAGTTTTACATTTGTTGCAATGTTAAAGTAAATAGTGAACGTTTCATTATTGAATTTAAAGACTGTAAAATTCGTTCTCCTTATTTTGATCGTACAAAATTATTTGAAAACTATTTTCTTTACAATGAAAAATCGACATAGTTTTAATCTGCATGCTTTATTTTAATTATTCTGTAGTATATGTATTGGCTTTATTTGAATTATTCTGTAGTATATAGTATTGGCATTTTTGTTGTGGAGAAAATAAAAGACAAATTTTAAATAATTGTTCAATAAATGTTACATATGGGAAATTTAGCTGAAGGTTGTCTTTTTCCGTTAACTTGTTTCTCGTAATATTATTTTCTCTAGCACAAAAAATTATTCCAAAGAACATTTGAAAAGCTCCAGACAAGCATTCTTTCTAATTTTTCAATACTGTGACCCTCACTAAAAGAGACTACATGAAAAAGAGGATGATTATCTGCCAAAACATAAGATTACATATATGGCTAATTACCTTTGATTTACTGAATGAAGAAAAGAAGAATTTTTTGTCAGTTTACTAATAAATATATAATTATTAGATAACAGTATTTGTAGTAGTATCATTAGGATATAGCAGAGAACCTCTATTAATCCTGTGAAAATGGCTGTTTATTTCAGGGATTTTGTCCTCATTATCACTTCCAGATATTAAATTCTTGCAACTGTTGCATTTCATTTCCTTAACAGCTGCATAACTGCAGTAACCTAATACGTATAATATAACAGGAACAATTTATTTGAATTCATTAACATCCTAATCTGTTAAATCTATGTTAAATTTATAAATATCTAAATTTGACTCATCTGTCACTTCATTCCAGTTAGTTTGTAAATTCTTCGAATCAATACCTTGCTTATTAAGTGGCAGGCTCAGTTTTAAACCATAACCATATTCTGATTTTTTTAACACCCAAACACTTGACGTATAGAGATATTATATTGATTGCCACCAAGTTGCCGGTACTGGCTAAAACTATGCTCAACATGATCTGTTTGAAGTTTACCAGCTAATACATACGCCATTTTTAATTCTTTTGTGGGATATTTGGTCAGTTCTAGAATTGCATGAGTAGTATGATGCAAAGCTGTTTGGTTTGGTTTGGTTTGTTTTACGGCATATCAACCTCAATGGGTTATTTAATGCCGACAAGGTTTTTATTGCTGGTAATATTTTTTTTTTAACTTATTGCTGGTAATATTTTTTTTCAAAAATGTATATCTGGTAATAATGTATTGCTGGTAATAATTTTTCTTCAAAACATTATTGCTGGTAATAATCTGGGTCAGGGTGGACCTGCGAACACCAGCAATTAAGAGGTGGTTCCACGCTCCCCAAAACCTCCTGATCAGAGTCCTTGCTGTTGGGCAGAGTTTATCGTCTTACCCAGGATGCGGATGTAGTTTATCGCCATACCCAGGACGTTACAAAGCTGGGAAAGTTTCATTTGTTAGCTTTCCATTATTTCCAGGAATGCTATTATAAGATTCTAACCTGTTGCTGAATACATTGAGAAATATATAATTGTCATCGTTTACTTTAAGTGGATTAGCATATTTATTGTCAAGCCCCCAATCTTTATACGGTGTTTTTACATTCAGTATTACCCACCAAGTATAAAACATGTTTATGTATTCTGCAAAGTTAGGCAAACATTTCTGTTTCTCCAAGATTAGCAATTCTTGAATAGTGAATTGGTTAAACATTTGCAAAACTAATGAAATATTTTGCCTTTCCAAACTAGTTGAAGAAAAAGCTTTTGAGGTCAATTTATAGCAATATTTCAAAATTCCAGGACATGAAGCTTCTGTAACATACAAACTTTGTTTATTATCTAAATCATGATTTCCATTACGACAAAAATTTGGGAACATCGTGCATTTACTTGCATCTTTTTGACCAAACCGGTTGTTTTTAATGCATTTTAGTGTATGAACCGAATGAAATATGAAGAAAAGAAGTCTAAATTTTATAACTGGATGTAGATATACAATTGAAAGTTTTGCAGGACTACAGAAGAAAGATATAGCTTTTTTATTTATTGCATTATTATCTGTTATGGCTAATATTACTCTAAATAAAACGTGGCCTACTCGGCTCGATCCTAGGTTGTCCCCACGCTAGTCAGTACTGCCGCTGGTCAACTGATGGCTATCTAATTTCCGCTTCGTTCCTTTATCTGCTTCTGTCCCATGTTGTGTGCCTTGATCACAGAGCGGTGAAGATCAAATTTCGTTCGTATTTGAGCACTGGATCGGGCCGTTGCCTAAACGTTCAAAAGGACAAAAGGACAAAGAAAGCTTTCGCAGGCGAAAATAAAAATAACATAACAAAATAACGAATACGGTCGCCGGGTTAATTTTCAATTGGTTTATATAATTTTTTATACCACGAAATTAATCCTTTCCGTTAAAGTCTCTATCGGGACTAAATCTTGGAGCGGGTTTAATGAACAAAGAAGGAGGTCGGTCGGTAATTCTCTTGGCAGCAGGTCACGTGGTGTTCAGTAGCTCCTTCGTCCGCTGTTGTCTCGTCTCGTCTTGTCTGCGTCTCTTGCCATCTCTCGCTCTAGCTGCTGGGCCGCTTAAGTGCTCTGTTTATATGCATTTTGCCCGACTCCCACCGTACCTCAGGACTCATCAATATTCATATCAATTATTTTCTACAATTTTGGAGAAACGACATTGACCTCCAAACAAAGCCTTCAGTTATTCAAAAGAAACATTCTTCGATAACAGACTTTCCTTTTCTATGTCCTTACGACAATCGGCTTGCGATCGGTTACTTACTCAAAACAATAATAAGCTTTGTGTTTATAAATTATTTCTGTCTTGACGTCAAAGAATTTTCTTTGTTGTCGATTTTTCAATATGACAGATTAAAATCTTTGCCCATTTTGCACGTTTACGAAACCAAATTTCAGTTTATTTAAATTATCGGTGTCGCAAATCATAACAATTCCACTGCCCCTCGACCGACAAGCAATCCACATTTCTCAAATCATATTTTGGACCCGACTTTCCATTCTGCGTTTCTGTTTATCAGAAAGGAAAAACAAAACAAAATCATTTCTATATTTTTCCTTGTTTGATATTTTAATTCATGTTTACACCTTAACGTTTTTAAAGTTTTTAACCCTTCAAATTCTCCAATTCCTATACGCTGGGTTAACTAAGCCAACAACATTATCATCTTTATAATCAAAATAAGGTTTTAGGTGAATTTCATCTACAAGTAAAGATACTGTAATGTCTTTTTCCTCTAGCAACTTAATTTTAATTTTAATATACATAAAAAAATTGTTATCATGTTGCTCAGCTATAGGATTCATATAGGTTGATAAGGTTAGTCTTCAGATGACTGAATATTTAGGTAAAATTATATTTTGTATCTCTTAACAGCCTATAATCTCTAGGGGATCAGTTATACAACAATTAAGAAAAATGTCATCATTTCTGCTGAATAATCAAACTTATTCTGTGTCATTAATTTTAGCTGCTCATATATAAATTTAACTGAATAAAAAATATCTAAATAACTCGTCTTGCATTAATAACAGAAAAGAACATTACCAAATGTGATATAGCAATCACACTTTGAGGTTATGCCCATTTTTGTCATGTTTTCAATAATAATTTCCAAAGTATTTGTATCACATGATCAGGAATCTCATATTCCCCTATAATATTAATTTCCACATCACCACAGAACACATGTACTGCAAAATCAGGTTCAATTATAACAGATTGACTGATTTTTGTATATGGAGACTTGATGATGCGACATGTAATAAGAACAGTCTGTTGCTGCATCACTATAATCAAGTAATTTCTATCAAGAAAATTTAATTTTCCCTCTATATCATTAATGCTGTGGAATTTCCATAGGTGTTTGCATTCCAAGTCATCAACAATACTTTGATCTAAAGCTCTTTTAAGGGCAGAATTTTATGGCTAAATTATTCTCTGGTGTCTCTCTAGAGGGGGTCAGTGAAGATAGATATGAGAAACAGTTTGGTAAGATTTGTTAAAATTCTAGGGATTGCACCTACATGAAGAATTGCTTTCATAAGGCTAACACGAATTGTACCAGTTTTCTCATAGAATGCTGATGTTTCTACCTTATATCATCAGGACGAAAATGCAGTTCCCATACCCCCAAAAATTAATTAAAAGGGCAATTACATCCTATTTGAAAACGCCTGTCAAAATCTAAGAGAGCAAAAAAAAAAAAAAAGAAAAAAAAGTAAACAAACTATGCTGTCTGTATTTTTATCGAAAATTTCATTAAATTGATAAAATAATGAATTTATTTCGAAATGCTAAACACATGCAAAACCATTTCGAAATACTAAAAACATATGCAAAACTATTTCGAAATACTAAACACATATGAAAAACTATTTCGAAATACTAAACACATAGGCAAAACCATTTCGAAATACTAAACACATAGGCAAAACAATTTTGAAATACTAAACACATAGGCAAATACATTTCGAGATACTAAACACATAGGCAAAGAAAGTTCGAAATACTAAACATATAGACAAAACCATTTCGAAATACTAAACATATTGGCAAAGAAAGTTCGAAATACTAAACACATAGGCAAATACATTTCGAGATACTAAACATATTGGCAAAGAAAGTTCGAAATACTAAACATATAGACAAAACCATTTCGAAATACTAAACATATTGGCAAAGTCATATGTAAACTTTTAAGTATGTAAATTTTAAGTTTACACATGCATATTTGTGGACATTTTTATGGAAATATTTTTTTACAAATAAAAAAATTTCAAGCGTTTGTTTTTAAATGCTTATTAGAAATTATTATAAACATTTCCTTTAAGTATTTGTATCAAATTTTATTAAAAAAATGATGAGTTTAATAATTTCATCCACAGAATTCAATAATTTTCTTAACAGTGGAAGCCGCCTCATTACTTTTTTCAATGTATCGTGAATTATAAAATCATGAAATTAATTAAATCATTAAGTTTTAATGATTTTTATAAATAATATAAAAGAAATTACTATCTTTTGTTGGTAAAATTTTCCCCTTTTGATAGCATGCATCTAATAAATCTTTATCTTTTGGAAATGAAAATACATTCACTTTTGACCTTTGGTACATTTTTTATAATTTCCATTACATTTTGGGACAACACAACCATACGGCATTTTCTTTGTAAATTATTCCAGTGAAAACATTTACAAAATATTTGCAAAACAAATAAAAAATCATGCCGAGTCAAGAAAACTCAATCAGAAAAAACAAACGAAAGTATTTCTCCGAGTTTATACTACATTTAGTGACATCAACACGTAAGACCCGCCCATCGAACAGGCTTTCTATTTAGGCGGTCTTGATAGTGCTCAGTTATTGCTCGACTTTTTTCCATTTATCTTTTTTTTTAACATTTTTAAAATTTGGTGAGATTTTTTTCGGGAGAACATGCACGAACACTGTGACATAATAATTATCTTAAATTAACAATAAACGGATATATACTTTTATTAATTTGTGTAAAATTGTTTGTTTTTTAATTATATATATATATATATATATATATATATATATATATATATATATAATTTACCCCTGAAGAAGATCTTGGAAAAGATAGAAAGTACTAGGGTTAACAAAAACTACGGCGCCTTCATTGATGAATTTCATCTTAAAATCAAGAAGTGATTAGACAACTGGAAAGGATCAGTTTAAAAATAAATAGCCACAAAATATCTATATTGTTCAATGAAACATGTTTGAATGAAGACATAATGCATATATATATATATCTATATATATATATATATATATATATATATATATATATATATCACAAACCAAAGCTTTGACAACCACCTGATCAGAGTTACATGGCTCAGCGACCGAAACTTTGCGATGATGATGATGGTGAAGATGATGATGTTGATGATGGTAAAGATGAGGATAATAGTCCGACTGTAAATAATTTAAATAAGACGTTAATCGTTTCCCATCCGCGGGTACTTAGTCCCCAGCGAACCACGTGTCGCATACAACACAATATTATGGCTACACAATGATATCTCTGTTACAAACTGTCTTCTTCTATGTCCTTAAGGACATGGACGAACATGGCTTTCCCCAACGTCTTGTCCTTTGTAGCTCTTAGAAACGTTTGTCTTTTTGCTATATCTCCTTATCCCTGTGCTACCAACCATTTACTCAAGCTTGTTAGCTAGGTTAAGCGCTGCTTATCTCTTGCCTTCATTATGTCCTGTGAGTGGCAAATTTTCCAAGCTGTCTTTCCTCATTATGTGACAACCTATCAATTAAATGTATATTTCCATGAAGCACAAGAAAATGTCCCCCCTTCAACAAACTACCCAAAGACCCTACAAACCAGTAACTTAATTTGTTACAAAAGTTTCATCGATAATTCTTATTAGTAATAATTATCCGAACATTTTTGGTTATTGTGGTGGTGTCCTCCCCCTAAAGAGTTTATGTTGGACTCTTCCGCCTACTATAAGATTAGTAGGAGAGAAGGCCTTGCGGGAACAGTCGAACAGATTGAACACGGGTCAACCGACACATACTCGCTAGTCGTGTAATACTCTTCTGTTGTACTTACTGTTTAATATATTATATATCTGCAACACTCGTTCTGTTGTTTATTTAACCATTTACTTGGTCACAACAGTCATATTAATATTTTGGCTTGATTATCCTTTACCATGCCCACGGCCCTGAAGAAAAACAGCAACTTGAATAAAACACTAGACTAAATGGAATTAATAAACACACGTACAGTACTGATGATTACAAGGGGCGAAAAATAAATTAAAAAGAAACTTCAAAAGTAACGACAAATACTTTAATTAATATAACCTTGCCTATTATTGTGCTACACCCATCATCAAGTTTGTTTTTTTCTTTGTTTCTAACGAAAGTTGTTTCCTGTTTCTTCATATTTACTTAGCTTTTGAAAGACATCTTTCGCGATTTCGATGTCGCATTTTCCGACCTCTGTTAAAACATTTCCCAGATATTTAAATTGATATACTTGTTTGATTTTGTTATCTCCAATTTGTAATTTATATGTTGGGTCCTCAAGGACACATGGCACAGTGGATAAAGGTGTTAATTAGATCCAGTGAGAGGACCCAAAGAGTATGAGTTCAATACCTGGTTAAGGCGATGGAGAACTTGGAGAGAGGAATTAACAAGAGATAATTGATAACTGACATCCATTAGACATGGCACGTGGAACTAGAACAGTCTACCCCAGCGAGCGAAATAAAGGGTTCAGTTCGACATTTCAACCACCTGAAGAAAGCCAGAGCGTACAACGGCCGAAACGTTGTGATAAATGGCAACAAAGATGAGGATGATAGTCCGAACAATGTAAATAGTGTACATAATGCCCTATCTCAGAAATATAGACAGATACCATCATCAATAAGCAATTATATTCAACCTAATTACAATTAACGGTAGATAAAGTAGCAATAGTTAAATTAAGGGAAGGTACATAAAGACTTTTTTTAATCGGTTTCACCCCAGGCAAGGCAGTAAAGCCACTAAGACACAAGGGGGTTACAGAGTGTGGAAGAATTAGGACCAGAAACATTAATAATGAGCAAGAAGAGAAAAGAGTAATCAGGAGAACAGTCGATAGCGATTGTCATTGCATTTAAATTTTTGCAAATTAAAGTTGGCTGGAAATCATGGACCCAGAAGGGAGTTCTACAAGCGAGAAGTGCGGGAAAAGAAACTGTTAACATAGAATTTACGGTTACATCTAGCCAGCTGAACTGTAAGTTGACGAGCTCTCGACCCCAGACTAGTACTGCGCTCAAATTCAAAAGGTCTAGGAAGCGAAGAGCTCATTCGAACAATTACCATGAAATTATTCATAGAAACGACACAGAGAGGCAGCCTTACGGCGCTGGGAAAGTGACTGAAGCCAAGCCGCCAGCCAGGACCGATAATATTGCAGATTTTTCTTTGGATTTTATCAAGGAGCTCAAGTTAAATAGCTGGAGCACAGGACCATATGTGGCAGCAATATTCTAAGAATGGACGAATGGTAGACTTATAGATATGTAAGATAGATTCTGGAGAGAAGAATTGTCTCGCACGACACAGTGAACCAACTTTCTCAGCAGCTTGCTTATCAGACTTATCCTATTCCCAGCCCGATTCTGCTGCGCGCTCTGTTCATCAAAATTCGAATGATAAGTTTTGTTATATGGCTCATTAGGTCCGATGGTTTTCACATTCGTGTGCGCATCGTTTATTAGGCAGTGTTATGAATATAGATCTGCTTAGGTCTTCCGGTATATCATCAATGTCGTATATGTAATTTATTATCTCTGTAATCTTGTCAATGCCGAAATTATCTAAGGCTGCCTGCATTTCTATTCAATTCTGTCTGGTCCAGCTGCTTTGTCTATTTTCAATTCCTGCAGTGTTGATTCCACTTCAGATTTCAATATTTCCGGTCTTTCGATATTTCTGTGTATTGCCATTGTTCTCTTTCTCTGATGTATTCGTTCCCACCCTGAAGTATTTTTCTTTCTCTAAAACCAGTTTCCTGCCCTTAGATTTTATGCATCCAGTTGATGAGCATATCTTTGTCTTGTTAGTTCTCTTTTTTGTTATATATATATATATATATATATATATATATATATATATATATATATATATACTCATTCTTTCTATTTCTGCACATTTTTCGTTGAGACATTCCTCTTTAGCTTGCCTGCATTTGTTTTAGCAGAGTTCTATATTCTGTTCCGTACCTTGGCATTGTTTTTTGTCTACTTTCATCATGTCGAGAATTTCATCTGTTAACCATTCTTTTTTTTTTGTCTATATTTCTTTGGGACAATTGTTGATGTTACTAAAACTTCTCTTAATGTGCCCCTCCCCACATCGAGTTTCCAGTCACATTTTATCCATCGTATTAACTTTTAACCCTGTTCATATATTTCTCCTTCACATTCAGATCATTCAGGATTCTGCCATATTGCAATTTGTGCGCTGCTTTGGCCCTCTTCAATTTCAGTAGTTTCATTCGAAGTTTCGATATCATAGAAAAGTGATTGCGTCCGCAATCGGCACTTGGGTATTTTTTACAGAGTAAAACTGCATTTCTGAATCTATTCGGGTTTCGTTAAAGACACTGGAACAAGGAATGCGATATGTGTGTTCAGAATGATATAAGAAAGCGTAATACAAATACAGAAGAATGTGTACCTGTGTTTTCTAGAATATTCAAAATCGTTTGTTGAATACGCCACGAAGAACTGTTGGAACTGCTAGATAACCTTAACATAAAGGTAAATAAAATATAAAATATAAATATAAATATAAAACCTTAATATATTTGGGAAAGATATAAGAATAATCCAAAATCTATACTAGCAGCAAAGCATCTGCATATGGATAAAAGAAAATGAATTCAGTAAATATATAAAAATAGAAAGGCGTGTAAGACTAGGATGTATCTTCTCACCAGACTTATTCAACCTATACAGTGAGGCGATTCTGAGAGAATTAGAACTGCTATCAGGATTCATTATTGGCAGTTACAATCATAACAACGTAAGATATGCAGATGACACATTATTGATATCAAACACAGAAAGGAAACCACAAAAACTCCTACAGAAGGTAGTGAAGGAAAGCGAGAAGAAAGGACGAAACACCAATTGTAAGAAAACGGAATGCATGGTTGTTAGCAAAAGGGACGACCCAACATACAAATTACAAATTGGAGATAACAAAATCAAACAAGTATATCAATTTAAATATCTGGGAAGTGTTTTAACAGAGGACGGAAAATGCGATATCGAAATCCGAAGAGGCATTTGGATCGCGAAAGATGTCTTTCAAAAGCTAAGTATGAAGAAACAGGAAACAACTTTCGTTAGAAACAAAGAAAAGAGTACTGAACTGTTATGCAATATCAGTCTTGCTATATAGCAGTGAATGCTGGACAATCTCTTCATAGATGAAGTAGAGACTTGAAGCAACAGAAATGTGGTTCTACAGAAGTATGCTGAAGATACCATAGACCGAACATATGCGCAAAGACGAAGTCTTAGAGAAAATGTAAACATAGAGTACACTTCTACTTAACATCAGGAAAAGACGGTTGAAATTTTTAGGGCATATAATGCAGAAAAACGGCTTGGAAAATCTGATACTCACAGCAAGAATGCATGAGAGACTGAAGAAAAAACAACTCATGGCCTACCCAGCGAGCTTGAGTAAATGGGTGGCCCGAACAGGGTTTAGGTGTGATAACAAAAAGACAAAATTTATTTAGAGCTACAAAGGTCAGGACATTGTGGAGAGCCATGGTTGCTTACGTGTGAAGGGGCAAGGCACGTAGAAGTAGAAGAATGAGCTTGAGTAAATGGATGGCAGAACAGGGTTTAGGTATGATAACAAAAAGACAAAATTTATTAAGAGCTACAAAAGACAAGTAATTGTGGAGAGTCGTGATCGCCAATGTTTTCCTTTTCTTAGATTGGTTGCCGGCCAAGGTTAGAGAGTCCTGTCTGCCCTGCTATATAAACCATAATTTGGGAGTAAGGAAAATAGATGGCTTCATACTCTTTTTCAATAGTATAAGTGCGAAGTGGACGCAATAAATTTGGTCAGGATTTGAACTCGGCTCGCTGATTTCACTTTCCGAGAAAAATAAAACGATGAAAATTGTGGCGAGACCAAAGAAAACAGAAACGCAGATAAAAATTATGTGAAATCCGAGTTTGAAAAAAAAAAGACCGAGTGTTATGTTAGGTGGTAATTTTTTTATAGTAAGGTTCACCCTTTACAAGGCCCGGGAGTCACTTAAGGTAGAGAGTTATTTTCAGATAGGAGGGGAAGATAACGGTTAATCCTAGCTTTGAACAGGTTAAGATTGTAGTGATCGGGGAAACATCTTCTTGGGAGTCGGTTTCACAGAGCAGTGATTCGCGGGAAGAAGCTGTTCGAGTGGAACTTACTTCTCACCGATGGAATACGGAGGAAATGTGGTTGGTTTGCTGACCAATGTAAGTAGCACGGCATGTCCTTGCTGTGAAGGTTTAAACTTTTGTTGCCAAAGTAAGACCCCTGTAAAAAGAAAAAAAAAGAAAAATTCCAGCAAATTTGCATAATCAGATTTTATAGTTTCACCATTATATTGGAATACGTGACATGACAAAAGATGAAACAGTAGCACATTAAACACCATAAAGAAAAATAAAAGAGACATTAAAATTTAAAGGTGTGGCTGAAAGGTGTGAATGAAAGGTGTGCCCCTTGCGAACCGCAGGTACTTTATTGATTATCGATCTTTTGACATTTTGATCTGTTGAATAATGGTAGGTGTTGGTCCTGATATATATTTTTGTTGTACAT
This sequence comes from Acanthosepion esculentum, assembly GCA_964036315.1. NCBI lineage: Eukaryota > Metazoa > Mollusca > Cephalopoda > Sepiida > Sepiidae > Acanthosepion > Acanthosepion esculentum. The sequence continues at coordinate 71,453,409 of OZ038486.1, forward strand.
TTAAGCAGTTTTACAATCTGTGAGATAAATCGAAAGCTTAATTATGACTGAATAAAGGCATACACCCAGACACTCAGATACAGGGTGACGAAATAAATATCTGTCGTGTTATAAACTATCGCATTCTATTAGGTTGGTGCAAAAATAATGTCGTTTTCTCACATGAAGTTGAACGTCAAAAAACGACATTATTTTTGCACCAACCTAATAATTCTTTATTTTTCAGAAATTTTTTGGAATTGGAAATATTTGTTCGTTTTGTCTCAAGCATCATTTTTTTGTTGTTTCCTATGGAAGCCACGAAGACACAAAGAGATATTTGTTGTGGAAGAATTAGAAACAGAAGCATTACTTACGAACGAGAACAAAAAGCGATGAGATCATCCAAACAATTGCTCTGAGAAATATTTACAGAACACACACACACACACACACACACACATACACATACACACACACACACACACACATATATATAAATGTAAGTGGATAGGTCTGAAGCATGAAACAGACTGTTACCACTTGGTGTTGACCTCAGTGTCCACTTTTATATTTACATACGCACTATCTCAGATATTGAGCACTTTAACCCATAAATATAGCATACCTTAAAACTATATTTTTATCATAAATATATATGTCTCTGTATATATGTGTGTGCGTGTGTGACGTAGCTACTCTCTATCTTTTCTATAAATATTTTCATAGCAGTTGTTCTGAATTTTCGTCCCTAGTACCTCGACCACATGAATTTAAGCGTGTTGCTGGACTGGTAATTAGGTCTCATTGCTTTACTGTTAAACTAGCTAAATGTAACCGCACGTTCTATTCTAATAGTTAATTTTCTCGCACTTTTTACCTGTGAAACTCTCTTCAGATTTCTTGCTTCCCTGTCACCCACAATCTTCAACAAATTAAATGCCGTTTCTTTTATTGTCCTCACTAAAGTCTTCTCATTCTCTTCCACTCCCAGTAACACCTCTTGTCTCTTCGAGGCATTTTCGATTCACTTGGCGTAACATGTCACCCTCCACACACGTGAGCGCACCCGTCAAGTTCTTCATTTCTGTGTCGAGTTTGGGCTATTACAAATTCTGGGAGGCGTGGGGAGTGAAGCGTACCCTTGTCACCTATTTGGAGTTAATATACCCTAAAACTGTTCTTGCAGAAAAAGTGATAAATATTAAATAATAGCCTTTCACCCTCATAACTGTTTTTTTTTCAATTTGCTATTGTTTCAGAAACGCCATACTGTTAATTTAGCTAGCGGATGTTTGGACGATTCTTTGAGGAACGCCAGGTACTAATGACTTAGTCCACGGATGTATATAGTCTTTTTAAACGTTTCAGGCATGAAATTTCATTTTTTTTTTTTTTAAATCCTCTCCACCCTAGTTAGATGACAGAAGATGGAATTGAAATCTTAGGCCTTTTTAAGAAACAGACCCCCCCCCCACCAAAAAAATCTTTTCTTTATTTACTCGATTAACCTGCGTTTTTTACCCGCCATATTATATCGAAAGGAGGGTCACATGCTTAACGAATCTTATAATTGTATGTACATTCGCTATAAATTTTTTTCGCATCATTTTAGATCACGGCATTCTATTTATCATTGTAAATATTAACTTTATTTCTCCTATCTCCTTTAGATTCTACGTATGAGCAATTACTTAACGTGTCCGCATCGTCTTTTCCATTGACGAAACATCGCAAGTCCCTCGCTATTGTCAGGTGAACTCTATTTAGTTCCACAAGTTCAGACCTTTTAAAACTAGGACTCTCTACTAAGTCGAATCGGCCGTATTTCTTCTGTATTGCAAAAAACTTTCCAAGTAGAAAGAGACAGATCCACTTAGAAAGCTTTTTTCTTTTAAAAACTAAGTTTTATTTTTTATTTTATTCTATTTTGGGGGGGGGGTTACTCCCGCACGAATACTTCCTACTGCAATCTCAACCTTGTAAGTCAAAGGCTAATCATTTTAAATATCGTCTTTATCTTTATAATCACTTCCTACCACCTCTTTTATTCTTATCACACCTCATAACGATTTCAATACTTTTCGTCTACCTTGTATTGGGTGAACTTGAGCAACATGGAAAAGCAAAACGTCGTAAATTATTCGCTTATATTTGTTCATAAACGTAATGTTAATGTTTGTTTCTGAAGGTTTCTCTAAATCTATCGTCTGTCGGTCAATGAATGCCGACTGTTTCCTGATAAGGAAACTTCTAATATTACCATCAAGTGTGATCTAAATATTTTGTCGTGTTTATATAATGTAACTGATTGAATGGCGGATTCTGCTGTACTGTTAATCTTTCTCTTAATATCACCGATAAGTCTACTAACACGTATTTTGTACATCTCTTTAATATTTCTGAATAAGATCTGAGCTTAAGTTCGAAATTAGACTTGGTGGGACAAGAACGTAATTTAAAACTTTTTGCAGATCAGCGTTAATTGTAGACATATAAATGAAAATATTTGACGTTAAAAAAAATTTACCAAAACTGATCACCTCGCTTTCTATTTGAAACCGGCCGTCGAACAGTCTAGCAAAAATCCTTCTGCTGCAGTAACCGTCTGTGTGAATCTGTAGTTTCTAAAATATGTGCATGTCTTAAATTATCTATTTAAATATAATTAATTTAAGTTGAATCAAAATATATCCGTTTGGTTCTATTTTTTATATATTTTTTTTTTATTTTACTATTAAAGAAGGCAGAACATCGGGAACAAAAACTCCCAAAGCTGATGATTATATCCGCCGATCCTGGAATTGACGACGCACAAGCGATATTGATGGGCTTGTCTAATCCCAAATGGAAAATTTTAGCCATATTTGCTCATTATGGGAGCTCGACTGTGGAAAATACAACGAGCAATGCCGTGAGATTTTTAGCTGCTATCCACAGAACCGAGGTAAGTCCTTTTTCGTTTGGGTGGGTAAACAAATTTTACGTATCTGCTGAAAACGCACTTTTCCAAGAAATAACCAACTTTTTCAATGTTACTGCCGATTAAGCAGTCCTGATCGCGAATATAAACTTAATTTTCTACGTTTTTGCCATGTAAATCTACTTCTGTTATGCTCACAGCACGTGATACCTTTTCTACTTCCGGTTTCTACAAAAGTTAGAATTGTGACATATTGACATTTGTTCGTTTGCGGTGCTGTTGAAACAGTTGTCCCGTGCGATCACCGAAGTTAAGCAACGTCGAGCCTGGGCAGTACCTAGATGGGTGACCGCTTGGAAATACCAGGCGCTGTAAACTTGATGTGCGGGTGGTGTAATGGGTACCGCCTCGGAATTATTTGGAGAGCCGAATTTCAATTCCTGTTGGCCTCATTTATATTCATTTACGGGCAAATACCCCTGGCGAATGGTATGAATCACCTTTGATTCCCTCAGCTATTGGTTAATTAGTAAGACTTGTATCGCTAAACAATTACCCCCCCCTCCAAAAAAAATTCTTACAAAAAATATTTTCTGGTTTTGCAAAGGGTTGGTAAGCCGTAGAAAACGAATCTATCAATCAAATCTTTTAGATTTATTTATATCGCCTGGAATATGTGTATAGAAACAACCATAGCCACAAAGTGAGGGGTCAGTTTATATATTGATTGTAATATAGAATCGATTCCCCCATTTTATATCCACATAGTTTCTTGTTGATTAATCAAATCCTGATTAGGTATGAATACACCTCAGCTATTAGTTAATTAGTAAAAATTGTATAACTAAACAATTACCTCCCCACCGCACACTCAAATTTAAAAATTTTTTTTTTTTTATACAAACTAAAAATATTTTCTGGCTTTAAATAACCTGCAAATGGTTGGTAAACTAGGAAACGAACAAATTATCGTTTTTGGTGAGAAACTGGACAGAGGAAGGCTTACATGCCATGTAATCATCGAATGTCTAATTAGATCAGCCGTTTTGAAATTCGGGGTAGGAGGGTATTACGTAGGACTTCCCCACCCACCTTATAATTTAGAAAACTTTTTAGGAGGGAGATCGGGAGCGTTTTAAAATGACTTCGAAAAACCTTTTTTGGAAAGGTGCATTTCTTTTGAAACGCTCTAAATTTTATAGAATCCACTTCACGGCATTAGTCTTCAGCTTGCCTTATATAGGACATAAAAAAATCCTACTTCCTACTCACAAATATTCTGTTAAGTCCGTCTACAAAAAAAAAGGCTTAAATAGTGACTTAGTAAGCATAGCTTAGACGTGCCGCACATAAGAAGCAGCCAGTGAGGATCGAACTCGCTGTTGTCATATTTGATCTATCGAGAAAAGCTGAAATATGCTTTATATAGCAAGTTTATCAATCTTAAGTATTTAATAAGCGTTGTTTTAGACTGGTACATGTAAAGATCTACTACTTGTTTTCTTTGCTAAGTATTGTCCCGAGATAGGCGGACTGGAAAAATTTGCAAAGTCATGAAGACCATGTTGACAACTAGCAGCGGTCAATCTCGGGGCTATTTTCTTTAGTATGCTGAATTTTTCAATCCCTACTAATACAGTGTAACCCGGATATAAGAGTTGTCGGGACCGGAGAAGTCTCTTATATCCGGGTTTTGTCTATTTTGTTTAGGTAAGTATGGTTCTAATTTGGGACCAGAGAAAATCTCTCTTATATCCGGGTTACACTGTAATAGTGATTTCACTGTAAAACTGAGGAAGGTTTTCACTAAAACCTGGCAGTTATATACAATAACAAATGCACAAGGTGTGATTTTCTTGTTATCTAAGATATTCTCAACTGCGTTGTCATCGTTTTCTCTCTTAGATTATATATATATATATATATATATATATATATCTCTTACCACATTGCGGAGTTATTTTAGAACTTTACATTCCCTTTCCGATTGCTGAATTCGCAACGTCAGCCGTGTGAAATCATTTTAACCGCTCTGGGAAAAACAGTACTTTCACAATTGTCTATGAATTAAATCGTTCAGGTTAACACCAGAAATTGAAAAAAAAAAAATACAAGTTTCGTCTCTTTGAGCGTTGTGACTTAAAAATGATTAGTTTCGCTAACATAACGATTTGTCATTTTTCTGAAGACTGAAATCCACTTAAGCTGAAATTCGAATCACAAGCAGACTACTCATGCGTATAAATGGCTGGGAGCGTCCCCATTTCAATTTTTTTCTGGTGACATAATTAGAAGAAAGTTACTGAAAATCACATGGACCAACAATAGAGGGAGCCATTTACCCTAGGAATTAGGGAAATAATCTCTCCACCTGAAAGTCGAACATGTTAGCAGACAGTGCGGTGTATAAAATGACGGAATCGAAAATTTGCACAATATTAAAACGAGGACGAATGCGGTGAAAACGATAAGTAAAATTAATAATTCCGGAATTTTATTTTAGTAAACTCTTGGCGTAGATTAGAGAGAAATTGCTAGTGATAGGATAAGAAAACCGATAATTTAATGGTGAAACAACTCTGATTTTATAGCTAATTATCCTAGTGGAAGTCATCCTGTGATGCGGCACGCTAGTATGGTTAGGTAGATATTTAGTCACCATTATATTACGGGAGTCAACACTTTGAACCGCAAATATTTACGGGCTCCTGATAAATTGATCCCACAAACAATATTGGCGGATTCAATACGAGTTGAAGTACAAAAAAAGAAGGGTAACACAAAACAAATATAAAACGAACGATAATGCATGTATTTACAAAAGGAATTACATGTGACGAAAGGAAGAAATATGAATCCAGATACAATAAGAATGTGCTTGTGTGTGAAAGAAAGTGAAAAGGGAACGTACGATAGTTGGATGGGGGGGGGGGCTTTATCCACGTGCGACTACATCTGAAGGTCAGAGCTAAAAAGCCTATAAAATAGGCTAGGTAGAGAAATGCACGCATTTTTATAGGCTTAAGGAGCGCCCCCCATAGCGACGGTTTATTTGGCAAAGTCAAGTGGGATAATCCACAACTACAATATCGGATTTCTTTCTTTATTTCTGCATTTATTTACATTCTTTATGTATGTATATTATGCATTTGCTGTTTGTGTTTTAGATGGAACTAGGGTGGAGCTTGCGATTGTTACTCTTTTCTGAATTACTCTCGTAACTAAAATGTTTAACGAATAAAGCTTGGAAACAAATTGTTCGTATGTATACGTTACTGTATCACTTGTCAAGGGGGTACTGTCTAGATAAGTACCAACGCAAGGCATAAAATATCACCACTCTTGAAAATCTAGCGGTAAAGTTCATTACAAAGACACGAAAATGAAATATTACTACTTTCAATATAGCAGCAGCAATAGTCCTGTCCGTCCACACTGTCGACATTAAACCTCATTAGTATGTTACGAATGGCTGACTTAACAAACTTACTACTTTATCTATATTTAAAAATAGCTAAAATCTCTAACTCACTGAAATCTTTTTTTATTTTCAATCTTGGCCTTTGATTACGCGGCAGCTTTTGTATTGTTCGATGGTGAGGTGACACTTTGCTTATTAAAACGTAACATTTTTCTAAAACTCTAAGGTTCATTTTTACAGGGAAAACTTTTTTAAAGAGAAAAAGGTATTGTAACTATTTAGATTGTTCGGACTGTTCTCGTTTTTACTGTCACTTTCACGAAGTTTTGATCGTTGTACGCTCTGGCATTCAGGTGATATCTGGGCGCTATTACACTTTCGCACTCCCCTAAAAAGTAAAACACAACCAGATAAATTTATAAAATGAAAAGACACTTATTTTTAAAACAGTTTTTTTTTTTTTTTTTTTTTTTTAAGTTTGGCTTTTTAAAATTAATTTAAAATAACAGTTGGACTGTGTAAAGTATTAAATTTAATTTACAAACACTAGCAATGGTTTTAAAATGCTTCTGTAAATGTTTCTGCTGTCAAAAGTTTAAAAAATGAAAGATAAAGAAGTGAAATGTGTTTAAAATTAAATCCACAAATTATGAAATAAATATTAATAAAAAGGGGAAATCTATTCGTATTTTTTTAACTAACAAACTGAAGACAAAAACATCGTGTGCTTGACAGTATCATGGGGGGTGCGAAAGTGTAATAGCGCCGATATTTGTTGGAATTTCGAATCGACAATTAATTTAGCCCACGGGGGTAAATTATTCTAATTCCACGTATCATACCTTTGTATATCTCTATTTTAGTTAATTCGTTTTGATTTTGTTCTTTCCGCTGAGGCCAGGGATTGAACTCACAACTGTTAGTTCCAAATCACTTTTTGGAACAATCATAAGAAACATGCCGGCTCCTTAAGATAAGACTACAGGAACACTGTAAGGCCGTAGCACGAGGGGAAATAGAAAATCAGGCATGGCTGACCACATATGGAGAGAGAAGGGAGATCACTGTCCTCTATGAGATGAAGATAAAATAACGGAAAATTGGTTGTGATCCATTCGAAATCACACGACATCTGTCTATATTTCTGAGATGAGCTATTGTAACAATTTAACCTATTCGGACAGTTGTCCTCCTCTTTACATTCACGTCTTTTCAGCCGTTGTATGCTCCGGCCTTCAGATATGTTGGAATTTCGAAACACGGGGGTTGTTCTAATTTCGCGTACCATGCCTTTGGATATGTCCGTTTTAGTTAATTCGCCTTGATAACTCTCCTAGTTTTTGTTCTCTCCGCTGAAGCTGTGGCTTGAACTCGCAACTCATTAGCTCAAGTTGCTTTTTGGATCGATCAACCAACGCTTTTATGCACTGTCGTGTGTGCACATGGCGTAAACAAAAAAAATCCACAATATTTTCAGTTAACTTCCAACATTACACTTTGAAGCGGGGAAATATTAATGTGGAACTCTGACAGGTTTATAACAATATTATATGGTCGATTGATCAAGGTGACTTGTTAATATTGGCTACAGTAGACGACCCGATCGTATGTCATTGTTTGTAATTGTGACATCAGCTGTTTCCTTATAAGGAAACGTTCGACATTCCTTGACCTAGCAGTCACTACTATTGTTGGTTGAAATTTATAAAATCATTATCTTTAAAACTATTTTCCAAGAAAATAGGTTTGTCAAGTTCAGTAGCTTTTATCACTCTTTCCAGTATTGATGAGTGATTTCCGTCCTAACCTTCGGTTTCAAGTAGAGTGGAACGTCAACTTGATTGTCATTATCTTCTCTTCAAGTTACATGTGCTATCCATTTTAGTTGTTGCTTCTGTTGAAAGTCCTCAAGTGATGTGGTTTCTGTTCTTTGGTAGAGTTCTTTGGTTGTGATTCTGTAGCGCTGGAAAATACATGAAAAGCATATCACGCGTTGACCCAAGCATTGTAAGTGAAATTGAGTAGACAAATAGGGTCGGAAAACACTGATGGTTGTGCTAAGCCTAAATCACAGGTAATCGTGATTGTATTGGCTAATCGCAACAAATTATGCGCTTTCTACAAACTGTATCTAAGGCTTGCTCAGCGTAATTACAGCATTAATTGGCACTGTGGTTCTGGATGTACGAATATACCTGAGCAGGCGTCTACAGCAAAGTTTACTGTTAGGGTCTCAGCTATGGGAAAATAGTGAACCCCAAACAAAATGAAACGTTATCAAAATATAAAATTACCAGCAATACATTTTTATATAAAATAGTTGCCAGCGGCACCTAGTTTTCTAGTACAAGTTGCCAGCGGCACCTAGTTTTCTAGTACAAGTTGCCAGCAAAAAATTTTGTCAGTAGTTGAAGGAATACAATTGTGCTCAAAATATTTAGATTCCAACATTAAGTAATCCATAAAGGTTAATATACCGCTAAACAAATTCAACTAATCACAGCTAGCCACCATAGACTCCAGTCTCTCGAGATCGATTCCTTTTGATGAAATATTTTTTTCACTCTCATATAAAGTCATTCGTTCTAAACTGTTCAAAGAATCCCATTCGAACACTTGTGATCTTTCAGCACTGACAAAGACAAAAAAATAATTTGTAAGTTAGAAAATAGACAAAGCAAAATTCTGGTGTCAAAAATATTAAAATAGTAATAGCTAAAAATAAACTTTACCATACGATATTTGAAGACCCCCTACAGTAAATGACTAACTGTTGCGTTTAGTTTTATTTTTTTTTAATTTAAAAAAAAAAATTTTTTTTAATATAATTTCACCCCAAGTAAGGCAATAATGCCCTTAAGACGCAAGAGGTTACTGGAAGTGGAAGAGAATGAAATTTTAGTGTGGAGAAAAGACAAAAGAACAGGAATCGGCAAGACAAATGTCGATCAGCGTTGCATTCAAATATTTGAAGATTATAGGTGGCAGGGAAGCAACAAACAGGAAGTGTTGGTATTACTGGACATAGCAGAACCTCAGTTATGAACTAATCTCGTGTTGTAAGGGATTGGTCCGACCATTAAAATTTCTTTGTCTCTAGGAATGTAATATTTTCTGATTTAGGTCCCTGTTTTTAGAGGAAGTGAACGTCCTCTGGTCACTGCAGCGGATAAAATTACTGACTTATTCAGTAATGATGGATTCAACGACCATGAAGACCTACCTTCTTTTACCGACGATTTAGTTCGAAGCGAAAATGGTATCTTGGCGATTATCCGATTGGTCAAAGAAAACCCAGGTTAGTGGAAATTCTATTAGAATTATTTTGATACAAATTCGCCAACTTTCAATTCAAAAATTAAATTGAATATTTTTCTCTCTAACGACATTAACGGGAAATATACGAGGCTTTAGTCTTTCTGTTTTACTCATGACTGCGGGAAGAAGACGAAATGGATTTCGGCTTAACTCCGCGTTAGTCATGTGGGGTGTTTTATGCTCAAATATTTTGACAAGTTGTTTCTTTTGCTCTCTCCCATTACTCTTCTGACTCAGTAAGGGTGTGTAATACTAGGTACATTTTCTTCAAGGTGTTCTGTCAAGATTTATTTATACAAAAATGTACAAATTGTGGCACAAGGCCGAAAAAGGGGAGGGGTAAAGGCTGGTCTTAACTAACTATCCTATACCTAGCTAATCAGATTCGCGACCCATTCATACATTACAATTGACACATTCACCACAAGAATTCGTCCATCACCATTCAATCCTCCATACACCATAATACCACATCCTCACCAGGGGGGGACCTACAAAAACGCGCCCCACACCATAAAAATTTGATGAGAATAAAATACATAAAAATCTAATCATGGAAAGATGCAGGGGGAGGGAGATGAACCCCATAACAAACTAAAAATTCAAATTTTTTTTAAATAAACATAATTTATGTTAGTAGGACCCGTCCAACCCTCAAAATAGAGAGGCCGCTGTATTCTGCCCAGAGGACAAAATCAAGAAGCACTCTCGCTAAGGGAGTGGGAAAGAGATAAAATAACTTGGACATGGGGAAGTAAAAGGCTGATCCAGTTGAGATGAAAAGGAGGCCAAAACAAACTCGGGAGGTTGGGAATCTCGACTTGGATCATAACTAAAATGATGGCCGGGAAACAGGCCGGGAACAACACTTACTCATATTAACTAGGTACACTTAAGCTTGTCTAACCTAACCAAGGGGAGGGTTCCACAGGAAACCACCCCGATGTAACTTTGGTTGACCTAGAAAAGAAAATCAAGGCTAGCCCCGTTCAAACGAACCAAGCTAGCCGCTTTTACCCACCTTTCGCTAAAGGCTGTCGAATGCAATCGTTTTCTATCAGTTCTAATCTTCATCTTGAGCTGATGCTCAAAGAATCGGATTAGATCCTGATAAGAAAGCTGATTGCCTCGCAAGACTTCCTCCATGCGCGTCGTCCATATCACCAGTCGGGCCGTGGCTAGCAGCATCAGAAACACCATTCGTGTCACCCCGGAATACGGGGGCGACACATTGTCACACGCGTATGCACGATCAATGGACACGAGTTCTTCGGGAGCGAGACGAGCCGTCAGCTCGCCGACATGGTCCCATAAGGGGCGGACTCGGGGGCAATGGTGGAAGGCGTGCGAAGCCGTTTCTTCTAAACCAAGGCCACACCGTATCAAGGTGTCCTGTCACCCCCATCTGACCAACGAAGGTAATTTTTTTCATATATATATATATGCATAAGCCCACCCACTGGGATGCGATGGGCAAATTGTCGCCATTTAATATTTTTGATTTCACGCAGGTGTATTTTGTCAACTGCACAGTATAGTAAGGTCAGTTGGTCAATGTCTGTGAGAAAAAGAGCATGACGCAATTCACTCTCACCAGAAATTTGGAAACTGCATGCTGTACTTGGCATTTCCGCCGGAAGCCTCAATACGAACACGTCAGAGTGGGTGTCAAGCTGAGGACAGTGCAGAGGATTCGGAAAGAGTTGGATGAGTCTGTGGTTATGGAGGTACGGCAACTCGAAAAATTCGTTCTGATAAGAAAAGAACCGCTGAATTTGTAGGTTAGGAACTCGCTCAACACGGAGGCCTACATTTATTGCCTTGAAGAGGTAGTGCTGCCCTGAGTCAAGAGAGTTGCTGCTGGAAGACTCTATATCTGGCAACAGGACTCTGCGCCATGACACACAAGCCAGAGAACCCGGTTATGCCTGTCAGACAATTTCTTCGACAACAACCCCCTTACGTCTGTCCACCTAACTTCTCAAACTGCAACCCCCTTGATTATTATGTGTGGTGCGCAGTTGAGTGAGAGACCAACAAAACTCCGAACACCATAGATGAACTGAAGGCAAGGATTATGGCAGCATCCACCAACTTAAACACGGATGCCGTCCAGAAGAGTTGCAGGAGGTTCTGGAGGTCGTGGTTGAATCCAAGACGATTTTATTTATTAAAATTATTCTTTATTATTACAAGATATATTTACCAAGATTACACAAAAATATCTTTTAAAATGAGATTGTATTTTCATTTTTGCGTAATTTAGACAATTTGTCTATCGCACCCTGTATGTATTTGTGGAAAATGGAAAAAGTTTTCTACACATGCGCACGACCGAAGACTGCTGGGAGTTTTAGATTAAAAAAAATAATCTAACCGATTTCATTTAGATTATTTTTCTTTTTCGTTTTGTTTCCATCAAAAAAAAAAATCCCAGCAGCCATCGTTCGTGAACATGTATAGTCGCACGAACATAACAAATTTCGTCCAATGAAGTCCTTTAGGTCGAAACGCGTCGCACGAAAATATTTTCCACTTTGTCATACATTTTCCCCCCAGTATAGTTCTTGATTTATAAAAATATATACCGTTATCTCGTGTATTACTTTTTCAGTCCTGTTTTTATGAGTTCAGCTAATGTAATATCTTTCTATTCGTGTAAATATTTTGTGGTCATTTTTTTTTTTTTTTTTTTTTTTTTTTTTTTGAAAATAAAACTTTGTCTATTGTATTGGTGTGCCTCACCTACGTGCAACAAATTTATTATAATTTTCTTTTTAATAATTCAGTTCAAGTTTTGATTTAATGTATATTGTAACGGAGATTGCCTGTTTTTTTTTTTTTTTTTTTCAGCAGTCATTTTTTTTTCTTTTTTAATGGTGTAGGTGACTAACGCAGGGTTGAGAGTGGTTGGGCGAAAGTGAACGCAACAGATTTGCCCGTAATTTCAACTTGATACCCCGATTACACTTCCGGCGTCGATATGAGTCACATGATCCGAAAATCATTCGAGACATTATTACAGAAAAACAAATTTTTTTTTTTTTTTTTTTTTTTTTTGTAAGGAGGTTTATCGTAGAAATGTTAATAGGTACGATATTTGAATATGAATTAATATTAGCGATAAAAACGATTAAAAAAAATTTCAACAATGACATAAATGGATAAATAATTTATTCGTATAACTAATGCCTAAGGGTCGGCTTACGGCGATATCACGTTGAAACACAGGCTTCCGTACGATCAACAAAGTTAAGGAACGTGGAGCCTAGTCAGTGCTAGATGGGTGACCGTTTGGCAATACCAAGTATTCTAGGCTTGGATGTGCGGGTGGAGTACCTCATAATATCTCGGAGCTGTTAATCGGAGAGGAGTTGCAATTACAGTTGGGTTCGTTATATTCACTTACGCGCAAATTCCCTTGGGAAATTCATTAATCGACCTCATCTTCTCTATATATGGGTTAAATTGTACGACTTGTATCACTAAATCATTATCCCCCTAAAAAATCTTACAATATTTATTCGTTTTAAATAACCTGGAAAGGGTTGATAAGCCGTAAAAAAGAATTCGATTAATGTCTGAAGTAAATTCTCAAGTAATTTCTCGCTTCTCTAAATATTCTATTTCGACATCAGATTCATTTGACTATAAAAGTTAAAATATATAATTACATCAGAAATGGAGTATTACTCTTTTTTTTTTTTTTTTTTTCTTTGGGAGTTCGGGGTCATATTGAAGAAATGTAACTTTAATTTTTGTAAAAATAAATGAGTACTATCAATGCCAAGAAGATGTAAACACCGTCTATGTTAAGTATCGCTTAATATCAGAAAATGTTGAAATACGCTGCATATATTACCAATCTGACAGTGCCCTGGGTTTCGAGTAGTGACCTGGTCAGGGACTGTATTATTCCGAAATCCTGTTAATAATGATTATAACAACAAAGGTCTTAAAATTTCCAAGAAGATTTGTCGCAATTCTGTTAGCGAATTCATGCCTATACATTGCTATAAAGGATGTTTGTAAAAATGTTAGTAATATATGAATGAGTATTAGCGATGGAGACACTGTGGAGTAATAGATTGCGACTTGGATTGAGGAATCCACTCCAGTTGAGATCATTACATTCATTGACATGCTAATGCCTTTGGGAAAGGTATGAATCTATCTTTTCTGCCCCCCCCACGCTATAGGACGGAAAGCGATCAGCAGATTTATATAGCCTTGGGTAGCAACCGGCCAAGGAGAAGGAAAAACTCTGAATTCAAATCTGGAGCTGGCGTACCGAAGACGGTCCTGTGTCATATTCAGTTGAATTCTGGCAACACCTGCGACGGTCTCTCATAAAAACTCTGCGCCCTGGTGAGGGCATAACTCTTCGGGTGCAGACCCATGGTCTCTCTAGACCGGCTGCCATATATTAATATTAGCGATAAATGCGAATCTTGCAACTGACATCAATGAACAAATATCTTCACGTAATTTCTTTCTTGCTGCTCTAAAAATTCTAGACTAATGCTTTATTTGACTATAAAAATAACTATAGTTTGAGATGCTAAAGTATATAAATGCACTATGCTCGTTGTTTTTCTGTTTTACTCTTGACTTGAAAGACCTATTTTCCTGAAAAATTCTTTTAATAGGAAAGCTTACAGTCACATTAGGTGGAAACACTAGTTCTCGCGAGATAACCGAAGGTAAGCAATATCGAAACTCGTCAGTACCTATATGGGTGTCCGCTTGTTAATACTTCAATGTGCGGGGATGTAATGGATGGAGACCTTAAATTGGAGAGCAATGTTCCAATTCCAGTCGGGTTCGTTATATTCCCTTATGCGCAAATACATTTGAGAAAGGTATAAATCCACCTTCTCCCTCAACACTGGGTTAATTAGTAGGACTTGTATCAGTAAATCATTATCTCAAATTCTTACAATCTAAAATACTTCCTGGCTTTAAATAACCTGCAAAAGCTTGATAAACCGTAAAAAAAACAACAAATTTCAAAGGACAGTAGCACTGATTGCTCGGTCAATGAATGTCGAATGTTAGCACAGAAACTGCTAATGCTACAATTACCACTTTGAATATGAGAATGTATCACGACGCTCTGCAGGGTTATTCCTTGCTATTGTTCAAATTATTGCAGCTCATTAAAAATGATGTTCAAAATCGTCTACACGGCCTTGAGGGTGATGAATTATTTCCCACCATACAGCCCCTTTCCCACAAACGAAGCATCGTAAGCCTCTCGCTACTCCATCGGTCTTTTCATAGGTGTTCTGACGAGCTATATTCCTGGGTTCCACTAATCTTGACATTCACAGTTGACAACCCCCCCCCTGCAATTCCACCTCCATGAGGATGAATCTTCCTTCGTATTCCATTAATAAGTTTCATTCGGACGTCTTCATCCAAGACGTGCCGTTTAGTGGAACAGGCACCCTGTAGGATTTTTTTTTTTTTTACCAATCACTACAATTTTAACCTTTTCAAGTTTACGGTTAACCTGTCTTTTCTGCATAACTTCATGAACTGAAACCGCTTTCCTTTTCTTACTTATACATGACCATACAATCATTTTTACCTTGAGTGGCTCTTGGGCCTTTTATTGGGTCAAATGTTATGGCTAAACCTAAGAACGAATATTCCTGACCCTGATGAGCCCTTTCTTGACTTCCTGTAATATCTCCTGTATATTCATAATGATCCTGGTCTATCGGCTCCAATTCCTGAATATGCCGATGTTTGTGTTGTGCTCTGAGTCCTGTGTTCGTCGTTGGTACCCGCTCGTGTCCGAGCATCGGGATCGTCATCCTTTCTCTTTATTCCCTTTCTCCCCTCTGGTGGCGGAGATGGGTGTGAAGGCCGCTCACTTTACTCCTGAAGAATCGTGAACAGGAATCCCAGCGGAGTTCGGGTGGTGGATGCGGCTGAGCGAGTCGGACCCTCCTGACAGCATGTCGCAGATCCTCTTCATGTTGATGGTTGGACTCTAAAGTCTCCCCCATCGCTCAAATGGTCCTATGCCAGGAAGGCCGATTTGCAGCAACGGTTTCTCAGGTCTTAAGGCCAATGTTAGCTTGTGTCAGGAATATTTTCAGCTGATCTTTGAAGCGTCGTTTTCTGCTTCTGCGTAGCCTGTTGCCGCTAGCGAGTTCTCCAAACAAGATGATACGTGGGAGTCGACTGGGACGCATTCTGGACACGTGACCTGTCAAGCGGAGGCGATTTTGAAGGATGAGTCTCGATGCTGGGGAGAAATATCCGATAGATACAAGTTGATAGAAAACATTTTTGTTATTGTGAAAATATCGTGGATGTGCATGTTTTAAGAGTTTAGTCTAAATTTAGAAATACGCTTATCCTCGAGGATCTTTTGTAAGGTCAATGCCAGCCCATCGAAATCATAGTGGTTGGGTGTGTCACGATTTCAACCGGTAAGTAAACCAACGTATTACTTCCGAGTGCTCTTATCTAATCGTTTGCGTAAAGACAAACATTTTCGTCAACTAGATGCTTGATATTTCAAGTACTGGTAGCATTCTTTGAAAGCGTGTTGGAATAGCATGATATCTCCCAAAAGCAGACACAAGTATGGGTTTATTTTGTTTTACGATACATCAACTTCAATGGGTTATTTAATACAGACACGCTTTTTAGAATAGATTCGTATGACAAAAAATGTATTTGTACGAGATCAGGTTTCATTGACGTATTTTTGTAAAGAGGGTTTATAGTGGCTGGTTTATATTTTATATTGGGTTTATATTGTTTTGGTATAAGCTCACTATTTTAAGATAGTCTGATGCATTGAGAATTTTACTGGGGTTATATTTTTGGAATATCCTACGTTTTGTACATTGTCATTTACTATAAAATGTGCAAAACCTAACTTAGGAAGCAAATGTTAAGTCGAATATTAAAGTCAACAGAAATTTAGTGTCAATTAATTTTAATGATCAATTTTTCCAAATTTTGAATCCTTCTTCTTAGACAAGGAGGAAATTACGTCATAAATTGTCGGAAGTTCATTTTCGAAGAAAATTACAAAAAATGTTTCAAGCTTTCGACTTAAGTCATCTGGGTAGGTAGACAATTGGTGAGTTTCACAGAACTAGTGAGTTGTGACGTAGGCGATGTGTGACGCGTGTTTTTGTTATATATATATATATATAAAATGTATACGAACTAATGTTTGTGTTTAGCTTTTTGTTTTACGGCATATCAAATTCAATGGGTTATTTAATGCGGACAAGATTTTAAAAATAGATTCGTATGAATAGAATATGTATTCTTTGTAAGAAATAAGTTAAATCGGCTCTCATTAACGTATTTTTGTAGAGTCTGGTTTCATTGATGTATTTTCAGATATACATTTTGCAGGGAAGTTGGTTTATTTTTTTTGGTATAAGCCCACTGTTTTAAGAAATGTCATCCATTTTTTGCTTTTTCGAAGAGCTTATATGCTATAGAATTTTTGTCTTGAGAGCAAAGTCTGAACACTGTTAATGTTTAATAGTGTATGACGTTTCACATACTTGGCATTTCTGGCTGATCTTGCTTGTTTAGAAAATACGAGTGGGTTATTGTGTGGCAAATGCGTAAGTAGGCCAGTACTGCTACTTCCTTTCGGGATAAATATAAAGAAACAGGAAACTTTCGTTAAATAGTGCTGAACTATTTTAGTGTCAATCCTCCTATATGGTAGTGAATGCTGTCAAATTCCCTCGCCTATGTAGAGGAGACTTGAGGTAACATGTGGTTCTACAGAAGGATACTGAGAATACCATAGAATGAACATGTAAGGAGGCTTTAAGGATAATGGAAACAAAAAGGACAAATTTGAAATTTATAGGACACGTAATGATGGACTTGGAGAATTTGACACGGACATGTCATTGAAGGCAAGAAGGGCAGAAATGACGAATAGCCTACGTAACGTGTGTGAAAATGGTTGCGAGAACAGGAATACTGAAAAGATAGCTCTTACGAACACCTATAAAGAATAGGAAGTTGTGGAAAACTATAATCGCCAATGTCCTGAAGAGACACTGCACGTAGACGGTGAACAGTATCCGTATAGTTTCGGGATGATAGATCTGATTTGGATGGAATTTTGAAGAGATAGTTCAACGCTTGTATTGCAATGTACAAGTACCGTGTTCTGAGATTTCCGAATCTATCAAATCTTAAGCTAACGAACATAAAATAATTCGAGCCTCGCTGAAACACCACCAGACAAATTTTTTAAAGCTTTTGTTGGTTTGATTTGGTCTATTTTGTTTTAAGGCATATCAACCTCAGTGGGTCATTTAATACCAACAAGATTTTTAGGATAGGTTCGTATGAATAGAATATGTATTCTTTGTAAGAAATCGGTTTGTAGATCCGGTTTCATTGACGTATTTTTGTTAAGGTTTTTGTCGAGTCAAATGCATTACTGGTAATATTTTTTCCAAAAATGTATTGCTTTTTTTATATAATTTTTTTTTTTTTTTACTTTCATAGTATTTTACCCCCAGTTTGGGGGTTAAATACTTGCCCATAACTGGGACCCTAACACGTGCTATCACGCCGGGTCAGGGTGGACCTGGGAACCGCGATTAAGAGGGGGTTTCACGCTTCTCAAAACCTCCCGATCAGAGGATTTTCTGCCGGATGCTGTTGCTTGTGCTGGAGAAAAATTTCACAAACAGCCTGTCATTGGTGATTCCATCCAACACAAATCGCAAACCGTTATTTTTAATTGGTCAGTTTTTATTATCTATTAGTCTGAAAATTGAGCCTTTTTAATCCATTTGCAAATGAGACGAAAATCTTCAGAAATATATTCAGAGATTCTTCTGTACCGGGTGCAGTACAAATATTTACCCATTATTTAAACATAACGCTTACTAACTATTTAAACTTAAATTGAAACGTTCCTATTCATAAAATTAGATAAACATTTGGCATAAGACTTCCTGGCAGCCATGTTTTATTGTTTAGTTTAATTTGATATAGCGGCTCAAACAAAACTAGATCAAATTTCCACATTGAAAATGGCTCATATGAAGAATTGTGAAGTGATAAAACATTTGGATATTTGCAGATAAAACTGTTTTTAATGTGCGGAAAGAGTTTCAAGAGGATCAATCAACCCCTACCAAATACAATTCCAAGAAGAAACCATTCAGTTCGTTTTCAGTAATTGAAGCCGTCAAGAAGAGGTTGACAAGAAATCCATGAAAAATCACGGGAAAGATGGCAAGTGTTTGATTCTTCGGATAGGTCGCGAAGGAGGATTGTGAAAGGGGATTTAGCTAAAACCATACAAGATCCAACGATGACAGCTGCTGTCAAGAGCTTCCAAGCAAAAACGGTTTGGCAGAGGGAAGAAAATATTGGCGATACAGCATACCATCGACAGTCCTCGTTAGGTCGGAGAAGATGATTTTCACTCTGGGGGCCGTGGTAAACTGCTACAAGGATAGGGTTTACGTCACTTCACAAGGAAACAACCCCGAAAGTGTCAGGAGTCATTTTAAATGACAGAAACCAACTGATATCATAGTTTGGGTTGCTGTTGCTTCTGATGGTTCGAAATCTCACTTGATGTTCATTAAAGGAGTGAAAGTTAAGTTTCCCAGCACGCGTTGGAGTGAAATAATTTCCTGGTTGTTAGTCGCATTTGGAAGTCGCTAAACCTTCCCTCGAGACGGTGCTCCCTCACGTGCTAACGATTTGAAGAACTGGGACAAGACATTTTCGTAGATTTTCTATGAAGCCCGGACATTAGTCTAATTGTCTTTACTATATGGCCGATATTGGAGAGCCAGATCAAAACAAAACTGAATACGTTGTCGTATTTGGGCGGGAGATGACACGCTCTCTATTTATATATCTCTCTCTCTCTTATCTCCTCTCTCTCTCTCCTCTCTCTCTTCTCTCCTCTCTCTCTTCTCTCCTCTCTCTCTTCTCTCCTCTCTCTCTTCTCTCTCTCTCTCTCTTCTCTCTCTCTCTCTCTTCTCTCTTATCTCCTTTCTCTCTCTTATCTCCTCTCTCTCTCTCTTATCTCCTCTCTCTCTCTCTTATCTCCTCTCTCTCTCTTATCTCCTCTCTCTCTCTCTTATCTCCTCTCTCTCTCTCTTATCTCCTCTCTCTCTCTCTTATCTCCTCTCTCTCTCTCTTATCTCCTCTCTCTCTCTCTTATCTCCTCTCTCTCTCTCTTATCTCCTCTCTCTCTCTCTTATCTCCTCTCTCTCTCTCTCTTATCTCCTCTCTCTCTCTCTTATCTCCTCTCTCTCTCTCTTATCTCCTCTCTCTCTCTCTCTTATCTCCTCTCTCTCTCTCTTATCTCCTCTCTCTCTCTCTTATCTCCTCTCTCTCTCTCTTATCTCCTCTCTCTCTCTCTTATCTCCTCTCTCTCTCTCTTATCTCCTCTCTCTCTCTCATCTCCTCTCTCTCTCTCTTATCTCCTCTCTCTCTCTTATCTCCTCTCTCTCTCTTATCTCCTCTCTCTCTCTTATCTCCTCTCTCTCTCTCTCTCTTATCTCCTCTCTCTCTCTCTCTCTCTCTTATCTATCTATTTATTTTATATTTATTTAAAGACACGCTATGCCAAGTACGTAGAAGTGACCCACTGATCTGTAGCAACTACTCCCAAGAGGCTTGGGTTAACCGTTATCTTCCCTTCTAGTTCGAGTGGAGGCTTTGTAAAGAGTGAACCTTACTGTAAAAAACAAAAAAAACAAACAAACAAGTGTTGCAAACCTGAAAGAAACTCGTATAACGTCGTACAATTTGAGTGAAGCAATCGTGCACCTCATTCGGTGAAATGTTAAGGACCATAGTGAAAGCAACAGGCAGCCGTTTTGAATTGTAAATATCTGTAAATTTTCATTAATTAATATAACCTGTAAATTTTCATAATAAAAAACTTTTCTCTTTATCTTCGCATTTTCCTTTGCTACATTCTCTTTGAATTTCTGCAGTTTACTTTGCCTGTCAAACAGTGTCATCTGGATATCCTTTGTTGACTGTTTACTTTATGATAAAGCGAATAATGGATAAATAACTATACATCGCACTCTGTATGTCAGGTTACACTGACATTGAAAACATTTCAACCGCTACTTTCCAGTTAAGATTTTCTCTACCTTGAAAATAACGAAACACTTGTTCTGTTTTGATTTCACCCAATTTTTCATTTGAACTACAAAACGCAATACTCTGCTGTATGCACAAATCAGTTAATGATTCTCTACGAAAAGGACCTTTTTATTTTGTCGAATATTTGCAATGTTTGGTTGGATATTCAAATTTTATTGTGTCAGTTTTGTGAAATGATTCAATGTAATGCATAAACCCAGAGTAGTATTTATTCAAGATGAGTGGTTTTTAAAACCAATTTAGTATCTTACCAGATATGATATTAATGGTATTTGGTTCTTTCAGTTCATATCCGTTACAGAATCATGATGCAAACCTGCAACCGACACTCTCCATTATTCCTTCTCAAACTGAACAGCTTCATCCCATGAGGGTTTTCGATTCTAGTTTGCGTCGGTGTAAACAAATTTTTTTTTGGTGGGGGGAACCCCAGTATACGTTCAGTAAGGGAACGGAAGGTGAAATAATGCAACGGGGAGAAAAATCACGAATCCTGTCTTCAATATATTGGTTTCTTCATTCGGCAGCAACTGCCAGAGAGCGGTAGATAGATGACACTTTAGACATCTTCGCTGCCACTACTGTCTTTTCTCATGACTGACAAACGGTCCATATTCGTCCAGAGAGAACACCTATTGCTCCCGTATTTTATCTTTCGTTACTCTGGCGGTTTCTTTCTAGTCCCTCTGAGCACTGTCACTGGCTACTATCTCCTATCACCCCCTCTACGTATCTATACACCATGACGGACGGCCCATTACCATCTAACGGCCATTTTCTTTCTGACGATTCTACCATACGGCCTCGATATATAGACGCACGTCCGGAACTCCTTACTTTCCAACTGAGCAGCACTTGATTCTGAAGTTCTTTCATTTACCTTATTTCCTTTGTCCCTAAATGTGAACAGTGGGTGGTTGATTTGAAATTCTCACATCGAGATTTTACTGTTGGTTGTAAATCCATGTCGAGATTTAAATTTAGGATACACTTGATTTCGTACGTGTCCTTTGTCAATTCAAGCGGGGAACCTTTTGTTTTTTGTTTTGTTTTGTAGTGATAAACTTTAAAGTACTCTACAATTTTGACCCTAAAATGTTTTGATATTTGTAAAACGAAACCAGTCCGCGACTAAAATCTTGTCATGCCTATTTTCAAATTAACTTTTTTTTTTTTTTTTTTTTTTTTTTTTTACTTTCGAATTGATGCCTTGCCGTTGTGGGAAGATTTCGTCTGAAAGTTTACCTTTGAAAAGATAAATATAACGAATGTGGACGAACCCGTTTAGAAATATTAGGCGGTCACAAATAATTTTCGTTTTTGTTTATCAACTTTCATTCTGCAAAAAAAAAAAAAAAAAAATACATATTATGTAACAGTAGGATTTCTCACATCTTTAGAAGGTAAGTAGATAAATTCCTTCCTTTTAATTCCACTCAAATATCTGAGTTTCGTAGGAAATCTGTCTCCAGTTCATCCGTGAGGCAACGGAATTGCCAGGTTTTCAGGATTCATGTCTCCAGTTCGTCTTTGAATTAGCAAACATCTTATTAATGATTTTAGATAGTCATAAAAGTAGTGTTTTTTGAAGAATTGAGCACTCGTGTAGTTTTGTGGTGATCGCAATACTTTCGGATGGGAGATGGCACTCGAGCCGTTGCCCACACACGGAGAGAGAGAGAAAGTCGAGGATAAAGGGGCCCAGCAGTCAGTGAATTAGTAGCTGCCAGGAGTGAGCAATCAACAGGGACCGAAACGACAGGCAGTGAATGTAAACTTCCTTTTCGGTGATCCCACAGTTAAGTGAGAAATCTTATTGTTGCTACTTCTCAACATGAGACTATTGAAAAACAACTGTCATCATTTTTTGTTGGAAGCGAACACGGCCGAGAAGACAAACCTGTGCACATCGCGAGTTGATTGTATATGCAAATACAATCAACCTTGGATGTCATCACAGGAGCAGCGGACGACGGTCGACCGGAGAACATCGTCACAATTATATACTCGTCTATCTTTACAATGCCTTGTTGCCACTTAGAACAGACCAAACAGTTTAAAAATATTTTATCGTCTTATTGTTTTATTCTTGTTATATGTTGACTTGTGCTGTCGAGCGCATGTAGCTTTTCGGTCAAACGTTTAATATGCATTTATTTTTCACTGCGTTTTAAGAAACAGTAAATAATACCCCGATGATTCCGCCACGCACAATATTATCTACCTTCGATGGGGCTTAGCTCTTGGAGTCACTTGTATCGATTTATCGCGTTCATTACATTGTATGTGACCAATTTTTCATCATTTTTTTTTTTTTTTACAGTAAGGTTTACCCTGTACAAAACCCGGGGCCACTCTTGGTAGGGGTTACGTTAAGAGGGTTAAGTTTGTAGTGATCGGGGAAACACCCACTTGGGAGTCGATTCTACAGTAATTCACGGGAAGAAGCTGTTCGAGTAGAAATTACTTATCGATGGAATACGGAGGAAACGAGAGTGATTTACTATAATGTAAGTAGCATGGTGGATCCATGAAGGTTAGACCGGGCGGAACCAAGTAATATAGTTCGTCCAGGCACTTCCCATGGTGGTAGCGATAGAGTAGCGAGAGGCTTGCCACATTTCGCCCGTGAGTATTTAAGGAACGGTTAGTTAGGATGATAAATTCGTCATTAAAATTGTTTTCCCCCCCAAAAAAAACGGAAATAAATTCTAACTTAATATTAGGGCTTCAATTCAACTTTTTACCGCGTCCTGGGTAAGACGATAAACTACGTCCAACAGCAAGGGCTCTGATCAGGAGGTTTTGAGGAGCGTAGAACCGCCTCTTAATTGCTGGTGTTCCTAGGTCCACTCTGACCCGGGGTGGTAGCACCTGTTAGGGTCCCAGCTATGGGCAAATAGTTAACGCTCAAACTTGTGTAAAAATAGATTTTAGTGCTAGAAATACTTTGTAATAAAAAAAAATATTACCGGCAATAACTTTTGAAGGAAAAATTATCAGCAATACTTAAAAAAAAATACCAGCAATACAAGCAGCTATATATTCTTTGAAAAAAATATATGACCAGATACACATTTCTACAAGGAAAATATTCCCAAAAATAGATTTTTGAAGAAAATCATATTACCAGCAATAAAAATTTTGTCGGCATTAAATAACTCATTGAGGTTGATATGCCGGAAACCAAACAAGTTTTTACCGAATTTCTTTTTATTCAGTTTGTTAGTTAAGATTTGTATTATTTTTGATAACTTTGATTAAATTTCCTTCATTTCCAATCAACAATGAAATTTCTTAAACTCTTTCGCAGGTCAGATCACATTACTTAGTCTTGGTCCCCTTACAGACCTCGCAATGGCACATCGATTCGATTCACAATTTAGCAAGGATCTTAAGTCTTGCTACATCATGGGAGGTAACTACAAGGGTAAGTTAATTGCTTTAATCTGATTTTTATTTATTTATATTTTTCTGCAAGGATTTAAAGTTAAGTGAAGAAATTTCCCTGGAAACTGTTTTAGCAGATGACGGGAAAATATTAAGTGTTGAGCGATTATATAATATGAATCCTCTTGCATGTTGGTGAACGCTGGACAATTTCCTCAGATGAAGATGACTTAAAGCAGCAGAGATGATCTACAGAGGGATGCCGAGAATAACATGGACGGTGCATGTGAGCAACGAGCATATTTTAAGAAAAATAGAAACAAGGGCATTTAGATTCAGAAAAACAGTTGTAATTTCTGGGATAAATAATGAGGAAAGACAGCTTCGAGAACACTCACAGGACATACAGAAGCCAAGAGGGGACAGAAGAAAACCAGAATCTGCCTAATGAAATTGTTTAAATTAATGACAAAACCAGGATTTAGAAGGGTGGTTAGATAAACTTTACTTACAGTAATGGAAAATGGAGAAACATGATCACCCATGTCCTTAAGTAGTATGAATTTGAAGTTTCGTTGAGATTGGTATATATATTTTTTTTTTTTTTTTGTTTTGTTTTTTTGTTTTTGGTAGTTCACAAGAATCCGCTCTTGCACAGTTGGAGTAATGATCAAAGTAGTCATTTGTAATTAAAAATCTCCATCGGAAGAACTCTTTACAATTAGAATACTCGAAGCGTTACAAATTATTCAGAAATTGATCCCAACCCCAATAACAGTAAATATTGATTTTATTGTTCACTTCTACGATGTCTTTATTTTTCCACTGATAAAATTAACACAACAAAAAATAATTGCTTTTTCTTTCAAACAAAAATGAACATTCCGGTTTTAATTAGTCTTTAAAACTGAATGTCGAAGCTTAAAAAGTGGTTTGCTATTTTATTCATCCGGCGTCCATGTAAAAAAAAACAAAAAAAAACTAGGCTACCGAACTTAAGCAGCTACCAATCGAACTGTTATTTCAGAAAGGCTTGTAAGAATTTTGCCTGAAGATCTTTTGAGTGCTTTGTCAATCAGCAAGACAAGACTCGTCTGTCATTGCGTTAGTCAACCTCTTATTAATGAAATACAAAATCAATTTTCGATTATTTCTGGAGAAATCTACAATTTTATTTCAATTTTCTTTTCTAGGTCGTGGAAACTTTACAAAAAGTGCAGAGTTGAATTTCTTCTTGGATCCGGAAGCAGCACATATTGTAGTGACTGAGTTTGCGTGCCCGATAACTCTGTTTACATGGGAATTATGTTGCGAATCTGCATTGCCTTGGGTAACTGTCGGTTGTAGCCACTTTCAATTTCAGATAAACAATTACATAAGAATTTGCTAACGATTTTAAGCGTTAACTTTAATTCACTAGATTAACAAGTTTTTTTTTCTTTCTTTAAAGACCTGTTCCATTTTTTAACTACCTTTTTCTTTTCTTTTTATGCACCGTGTCCTTTCAGGAGGTAGGCTATCATGGCCCTCCACTTCCCCTTATCCTTTGTGGCTCTCAACAGGTTTTGTGTTTCTGCCAACTTCCTCAGACCACGCTCCGCCATCCACTTGCCCAAGCCCGCCACGTATGTCATGCGCTGCTTTCCCGCTGTCGCTTTTCCCTCTATTCGTCCCGTGAGTATCAGATTCTCCAGGCACTCCTTTCTCATCACATGTCCCAGAAATTTCATCTGCCTCTTATGTTAAGCATAAGCGTCCTCCTTGTTTGCATCTTCTCCAAGATCTCATCGTCGCTCACATGCTCGGTCCATGATATCCACGGCATCCTTCTGTAGAACCACATCTCCGCCGCCTCGAGTCTCATTTTCTCATCCTTGAGTATACCGTCCAACATGCGCTGCCGTATAGGAAGACAGATGTCACCTAGCAGCTCAGTACTCTTTTCTTTGTCACCATAGAAAGCCTCCTGTCTCGCAGTACTCTGCCCAGCTTCTGGAATGCATCCTTGGCCATCTCAATCCGTCTTCGGATCTAAGTGACGCACCTATCGTCCTCCGTCAGAACATTTCTCAGATACTTAAACTTCCACACATGTTTGATTTTAGTGTCCCAGACCTGAAAATCGCATTTTGGGCTCATCATTTTTATTGATGACCATGCATCCTGTCTTCTAGTTTATGGTTAGTCCTTTCTTCTCGCTCTCCCTGGATACCTTCTGTAGGAGGTTTTTCATCTGCGTATCTTATGTTGATAAGGTTGTGGCCGCCAATGATGAATCCTGGTAGGATCTCCAGTTCCCTCAGAATTGGCTCGCTGTATAGATTGTATAAGTCCGGTGAGAAGACACATCCTTACCTTACGCCTCTTCCTATTTTTGTATATTCGCTTATTTTCTATGCGAATGTATGCCATCAGCTGCCAGTATAGGTTCTTGATTATTCTGATATCTTTCCCGCATATATCAACGTTGCTGAGCAGTTAAAACAGGTCCTTGTAGCGTACTTTGTCGAATGCCTTTGTGTAGTCTAGATACACGTCCTTCTGGATCTGTATTGCCCTTTCCGATAGCATTCTAAGCATGAATATCGCGTTCCTTGTTCCGGTGTCTTTGACGAACCCGCACTGTTCTTGTCTTATCTCTGGTCTGATTCTGCTGTGTGCTCTATTCATCAGAATACGGATGATGAGTTTTGTGACGTGGCTCATTAGGATGATTGTTCGGTGGAGCTCGCATTCGTTTGCACCTCGTTTCTTAGGCAGTGCTATGAAAATAGATCTGCTGAGATCTTCCGTTACATCCCCACTTGTAGATTTCATTTATTATTTCTGTGATCTTGTCTATGCCAAATTCATCTAAGGATGTCAGCATTTCCGTTACGATTCCGTCTGGCCCTGTCGCCTTGTTTCTGTTCAGTTTTGCCAATGCAGCTTCTACTTCGGTTTTTAGAATTTCAGGTAATTTTGTGTATTGCTGGTTGTTCTCTTTCGTTGTGGAAGATACTCACCCCAGCGTTGAAGAAATTTTCCTTCTGTAATATGAGTGTTTCATCCTTTGAGTTTAAGCAGCCTGTTGACGAGCATGTCTTCTGTCCTGTTGCCTTATTTTTTGTGCATAACTCCTTTGTTGATGGTCTCAATCACTGTATTTCTGCACATTTTTTGTTTCTCCACTCTTCTTTAGCCTGTCTGCATTTTTTCCTTATTTCCTTCTATAACTTTCTGTATTCTGTTCCGTATAGTGGCAGTTTCCCGTCTCCTTTGCATGATGTCGAGAATCTCCTGTTATTCGTTTTTTTCTTTTTTGTCTCTACTCCTTTGAGATGACCTCTTTTTCTGATGTCACTAATGCGTCTTTTAGTGATTTCATTTAGTTAAAGTAGAAACTTTGAATGCATAAAACCAACCGTTCAGTGTAATTAATATTTTTTTTTCTAAACATAGGTACTATTTGTATACTTTTAAAGCTAGTTCGTTATGAAGTTGATGCACAGGTCTTCATTTATCTTTATTCATATAAATTCTATCATTGTCTTCAAATATTTCCCCAGTTTTCGAAAGGTCATTATTTCCACCATGAAAACACTCAAACCCTTATATTTTGTATTATATATATTAAGAACAATATTGTGGAAAAAGTCTTCATGTGATGCGTTTCGTCCATTAGGATTCAATCGGTTTAAATTTATGTTGGTACGCCTACACATGCGCCCAAACGTGGGATGCTGGGAATTTTAGCCGATTTCATTTAGATTTTTTCTTTTTGTTTCCAGCACTTTTCTTATTAAATATCCCACTCAGTGATAATAGAAGATTTGCCAGGAATGGTGAAATGTTAAAAAATTCTCAGCATCCCTTGTTGGGGCGCATGTGCAGTTGCACAAAAACAACAAATTTAGACCGATGAAGTTCTAAACGACGAAACGCATCATAATACTCTATTATATATATATATATATATATATATATATATATATATATATATATATATATACACACATATGTAAATGTGTGTGTGTATAACATCTGTATAACTTGTTCAGTTATGATACAAGTATGTCGAGAATCGTTTTAGTGATATTTTGCAATCGTTGACCGCACAACGATTGCTGTAAAGCAGAAAACGATTGATGCTGAAAGCAACCTATCTGGGGAATTTTATAGGTGAGGATTCCAGCAATTCTCCGACTAGCAAAAAAAAAAAAAAAAAAAATTCACCGCCACTAATTCTCGCAGCAATTGTCTTTTACACCTTTTTCTAACAAGCGTGTGTTTATACGCGGGGAGGGGTGTTACGCCCACATCATGTTGAAACACCGGTTCCCGTACGATAACCAAAGCTAATCGACGTCGAGCCTGGTGAGTAACTTGATGGGTGAATGCGAAAGGTTGATAAACCGTAAAAAAATATTCAATGATCTTCCTGATGTAGCCATTTATGCTGATCATTTGCTCCTGTCTCAATAGCAAATCCGACAGAGCTGACAAAGTTAACCTGGCCGCTGTTCTTGAAAAGGACCTCCAATTTGTGGTGAACTGGGGCAGGAAACGGTCCGTAAATTTGAATCCAACCAAAACTGTTCTTAGAGAGATTTTCCTGCTCGCCATCAGCATGGCTAATGCTAGACTCATTAGGAGAAACACACTGCGCCATTTTGGTCTCAAGATGTCAACTGACTTGAAGTGCAACGTCTACATTGAATCAATAGCTGCATTTACTGCAAGGAAAGTTGGCTTACTGTGTCGTACCAGAAAGTTTTTTTTCTCGTTTGTTCTATCTTGAACATTTACAAATCTACCATTCGTCCGCGCATCGAATACTGTTGCTATCTGGTTTGGTGATCCTGCTAATCATCTCGAGGTTCTTCACAAACTTCAATGAAAGGATCTGCAATGTAACCGATCCTAACTTGGCATCTCGAATTCAGCCATTTTCTCACCGACGTGATGTGTATTCCCTCTTTTCTACAAATAATTTCATGGAAACTGCTTTGAAGAGCTTTTTTCCTTGGTGCCCTGACTATGTAAGTGTAAGTGTGCTACTAGATTGGCATCTATATGCCACCCTTTTACTGTTGAATGTAACCGCCACTTCTACCCCAACAGGTTCTTTTCTCGCACTTTCCACCTGTGGAACTCCCTTCCATTTGCTTGCTTTCCTGATAACTATAATCTTAAAAAATTAAATGCAACGTCATCGCCATCTATCTACTTGAACCCCGTTTAACTTTTATTCTTTCCTCGCCCCCACCATTATACCCAGTCTTTTCTCTTAGCTTCATTTTCTGTACCCCCCCCCCCACGTACTAGTGGCATTCCCGCCTTGCTTGGTTGAAATGATTAAAAAGAAATTGTACAATAGTGTACTGAACAGTAAAGGGAATAAACAAATCTGAAAACCAAGCCTCTATATTACCTGGAAGTAAATATTTTACATACAAGTAAATATGTAAGAACATATTTTGGACATCAACCACATAAGTAAACATTTGCACCGGTGTTGTTTTACAGACGACATATATTTAATACTTAACTGTGATATCCTCGTTTCTTACTTTTCGAAATCTGTTCAATCATCTCAAAGTTATGCATATTTGAATTTTATTTTCTCTTTTTCAGGAATTTCGCGACAAGCTTTATAAAACTTCAAACTTAAAGACGAGAGTGATGAAGAAATTGGAGTCTAAACTAATCGCACAATGGAAAGCTTGCGGACCTTACGTGATATGCGATGAACTTGCAATGGCTGGTATTCTGGACGAAAATTGTATATTAAAATGGGAACAAGTTTCAGTTGAAGTTGAGTTGTCTGGCAAATTGACTCGGGGTCAACTGGTCGTTGATTGGTACAATAGGATGAACAAACCTAAAAACGTGAGATTAGTTACAGAGATGAATATGAAAATGGTGAAAGAAGTTTTTCGACAAACGTTTACGGAAGCACCTGAATCTGTTTAATGACTTCTCAGTTTCCTCACAAAATTAATTTATCTGTAACTTTAACCAAGCTCAACTGAAAGTTAAATTCTGCTATCGGCATTGTGAGAAAAAGACTGATCGTTTTATTTTAATGGCAAATATTTAAATTCATTATATTCTAAATTTTCTATTTTTTTTTCTTTTTTCGTTGAAACTATTTATTCGAAAACTTGTTTTAAACATTTTCCCATTAAAACTAAAGTCCATATATAATAATTTTATTTAACTGAAATATTAGCGAACTCCTAACCAACTGTAAAGAAATATGATTTCCATTATATATACCATTTAGATTTTTCTATTCGTCGCCCCTACACATCTTGGAGACCTCTTCTATTTTTTTGGCACTCTTTTGGGGGAATATTTTCTACACCGTTGGTACCCTCAGGAGGCCCTATTTTCTCTCATTCAAAAGAAGTGTTTATATCTGAGACTCGTTTGTTTCTGAATTCTTGCTATTTTTAATTCTCTTCCGTTAACGAATCGTTAACTTTCCAAAGAAACAGAATCTGCGTGGCTTCTTCAAATTTACAAATTTCTTTAGCTGCAGAGGGCTGCTTTTCTTCAGCGCTCAACAGGGATCGAATACTAAGACTAAGATGAAGCGATTTACAGCAGTTCTGCTATAATATAGAATCTGAAACCATTTTTTTTTATCTCTTTATAGAAAGTACGGTCTTTAATTATTCATTAGTCATACACGGTCTTTCCATTGAACTAAGAGGGTTAGAATTTTTCTTAAGAAATTAAATGAAACATTTGCTATGAATTTGAAGAATAAAGATCTTTACTGACTAATTAAACATTGGAGGTTTTTTATTTTATTTTTCTTCTTCCAAATTCGCTTAAATCGTCATACGAAAAATCTTTATAATACGTACAGGTGAACCTAAATTTTACTCGGCAAACATCAGAATGGTGTGAAACCGCTGTATTTTTTTTAGCTTTGAATAAAACATCCCTAATTTGGCCAACATATAAAAAGACACACACACACACACACACACACACACACGCTAAAAAAATGTCGTTTTCTCACATGAAGTTGAACGTCAAAAAACGACATTATTTTTGCACCAACCTAATACTTATCCATTCAGTATTTTTTTGACCTTTCTTCCAGCAAATCTTAGCTCGCACGATAAATCTTTCTTCAGCAAGGTCACACTCCATGGAAAATAATACTGCATCAGTTAGCTGCCCTAAAATAGTTCTTAACGTTTCGAGAACGACCATTCGCGGCTCGCAACACTAGTCAGAAATACACGCAATAATACGACTAAATTTGGTAGTCACTTAGATTATAGTGTTACTTAAACATTATATAAATTTAGGTGAAAATGACAGTGAAATGAGGAAAAAAAACACAACATTTTTTATACTACTTCATAATATTAATTCCCCTAAAAATGCCCCCTCCAAATTTGCTGACAGCCAATGTATTGAAATTAAAATATTCGATCTGCATTGGTTTCAGAATGAGGAAACAGATGTACTATTTTCTAAAACCGGACGTGTAGCTAAGAGAGCCAGTCTCTTGCCGGGATCTCTTTACGATTTTGTACAAGTAAAATATATCGAAACATTTAAATTTTTTTGTGTGTGGAGCGGGGGAAGGGCGTACTTTATCTTGTGTACGTAAAGAATATTTTTGCGTGTTAATCGTGTTTCTCTCAGGAAATAGCGGAAATAATTTGCAAGAAGTTATATTGTTCAATAATCTCAAAAGCCGAGAATATATTTTAGTTTATATGTTTGGCATAAAACTTTTCACAAGGACACTTCGAAGGCCGAAGTCGATGAGTGTTATGGGATACATCCGGTGAATGACCTGTAATGTTTAAGCAACTTAAACTGAACTTTCGATGAGGCATCGAAAGCACTTGGATATCATGCTACTATGATAGTTACTCCATTCGGAAATGCACACGAACTTTGCAAAAGGACGCACCTCAACTTTTTGCAAAGTTTGTGTGCATTTCCGGTCAGTTCAAGTCAAAGTTGACAACTAAAAACTTGTTTGTTGTGGGTTCTGGAAAATCGCAAAAAAGATTCTCAAAGGCAAATAATTATTTATAACCTATAGATTATTTTATCCGCAACCCTAAGATCTTTGTCTAATATGAATTCTAAGAGGTTTATTGCAATCAAGGAATCACATTCTCAATCTGATGGAGCGCAGGCTTTGTGATCTCGGCTCTGGAGGTTTCCAGATTCGTCAGACCTTTGGCGCTGCGAAGACTACTGGGCCCAGATAAAATCTCTTATTTTCTTAAGAACTTTAGCTCAGAGCTATCTATACTGTTAGCAAATTTACGGCCACATCACGTTGAAACACCAGTTCCTGTACGATCACCGAAGTTAAGCAACGAAGATCCTGTTCAGTAGCTAGATGGCTGACCGCTTACGAATATAATGTGGTGTAATGGATAATGGCTCGGAATTGTTAATCGGAGAGCCGAGTTCCAATCACAGCTGTGTTAGTTATATTCACTTGCGCGCAAATATTCTTGGGAAAGATATGAATCCATCTATTCTCCCCTAGCTATGGGTTAATTAGTAAGATTTATATGGTTAAACAATTTTCTCTAAAATAATCTCACAATCTAAAGAATAGCCTTTAAATAACCTCTAAAGTGTTGATAAGCCGTAGAAAAAGTCCATCAAGCGTAGCAAAGGAGAAATTTTTCCAAAGTATGTGGAAATTGTAAACTGTTTCCTCTGTCTTCAAGAATGCTGGTGAGTGGTCATTCCTGTCGTAATATGGCCTCGCCCTCATAAGCCTCCTTAGTGTCACCAAAGTCTTTGAGTCTATTATCAACAAGTAGGTTATTGGTTACCTCGCTAAAATAACCACCTGAAACAGTATGGATTTATCTCCTGTCGGTCCACTGCTGATGTCTTAGCTGTCATAACATAGAGAAGCAGTGAATCAGTCGATGATAACTTTATCATTAAAGCGATTGCCTTAGATATCTCCAGAGGTTTTTCATAAGGTGTAGCAAAGGTTGCTACACAAAATCGCAATCTCTGGAAGTCTACGCAACTATCAAGCCCTTTCTCTCGGTTAGATCCATGATCAGTTTGAAGGGCCAGTTTTAATATAGGATTACGTTATATTTACTTGCAAATGCCCCTCGAAAAGTCATAAATCCACATCTTCTCTCCCAAACTATGGGTTCATTAGTAAGACTTGTATCATTAAACCATTATTATCTCTAAAAAATTCTTACAATCTAAAAATATTTCTGGCTTTAATTAACCTGTAAAGTGTTGATAAGCTGTAGAAAACGAATCCATCAATCGAAATTTAATTTTCTTGGAAGCATTAGTAATTTCTCTTACAAAAACGTATTGCTGGTAATTTTTATACTTTCATAGAGTTTGGTGGTTAAATATTTGCCCATAGCTTGGATCCTAACAGGTGGTACCTGGGAACAACAGCAATTAAGAGGTGGTTCCACGTTCTTCAGAACTTGCCGATAAGAGGGCTTGCTGCCGGAATTTTGTAAAAAGTTAAAAAAAGAAAAAAAAGTAAAATTACCAGCAATACATTTCTGAAAAGAAAAAAAAAATTACTAATGTTTGTAAGAAAATTAATTTTCGGCATTAAATGACCCATAAGAAGTTGATATGACGCTAAACAAACAAAAAAAGAACAAAATAAATAGTCCTATTACGAAGTAAAAAATTTAGCCGCACATAACGGTTCTAACTGCTGTCCGATAGAAAGACAGTTATCTAACAGTGAAATGCCCAATCGTCAGGTATTGTATTTTGGATACTGGTTTATATAGAAATTTGCTAAATGTAGGGAAGTTATGAACTTTTATAAGCATAAGACTAAATGTAGCAGCTGGCTATTCGCCCTCAGTACTGATCTGAATCTATTTCTCTTCCGAGTTATGTAAAAGATTCGACAGATTTTATTGATTCACCCGTGACAGTCGAAGCTTGCTAGTCGAAGCTTACGAATTCAGTTTTAGAGGCACTGACATAGAGCCCAACATCATTGGCAGCATTTTCTATGTGATTTAGTAGTACTGTGGCATTGGTAATAGCGTCTGTATTGATAACTGAGTTATCTGCATAGTCAATATCTGTCAACTTTGTTGCAGGATATCGACTTGAGAGCCTTGGTGATAAAGAAAAATCTCGCTGAGGATGTTTGTCGAGTGATGTCCTCAATACGTAGTAAAGGGTGATAACAAAGAGAAAAGATGCCAGGCTCAATACAAACTGTCACAGGAGAATCAATAAAACCTGTCGAATCTTTTACATACCTAGAAAGTGAGATAAAATCTACTGAAAAGGATGTGAAAATTCGCATAGCTAAAAGCCTGGGCCGGCTTGAATAAAATGAATGTAATATGAAAATTTTATTTAACAGACAGTCTCAAACAGAGATTCTTTAGTACCGCTATAGATGCGGTTTTAATGTACGGTGTCACTGCTTGGATATTAACTTAAAGCCTTCAGTCTAAGCTTAATGAAAGCCACACTCGTATACTGAGTTATACTTGACATCACTTGAAGACAACATCCAATTAAACTCGTCTCATATTCGTCATGATGCGTTTCTCTTGTTTTTTTTCTGGTTGTATTTGATTAAGGAATTGGTTAGGTAACTTTTTTTGTATTTCCAAATTAACTCGACAAACACCATAATCTAGTTTTTACTTTATCAGCAAGACTCCCAAGTCGATATCCTGCAAAAGAGTTGACCGATATTCACTATGCAGATGACTTAGGCATTATTACAAGACACCACCACCAATACCACAGCTCCCCACCATCACGTAGAAAATGCCGTTAACGATGCTGGACTCTATATCAAAGCCTCTAATACTGAATTCATGTCTTCAATCAGCAAGGCTCAATACAAACTGTCACAGGAAAATTAATAAAATCTGTTGAATCTTTTACATACCGAGAAAGTGGATAAAGTCTACTGAAAAGGATGTGAAAATTCGCATAGCTAAAAGCCTGAACCGGCTTGAATAAAATGTATGTAATCTGCAAATTTGATCTTCCAGACAACCTCAAGTGGAGATATTTTCGAGCCACTGTAGAGGCGATGTTAATCTATGCTGTCACTGCCTGGACATTGATTAAAACCTGACAGTCTAAGCGTGATGGAACTACATTCGGATACTGAGATCTATGCTTAACATCTCTTGGAGACAACATCCAATTAAATCACAGCATTTTAGACCCGTCTCTGATATTTCTACAATCTTACGCGAACGCAGAATGCACTTTGTTGGACAATGCTGGCGAACAAAACAAAAGAACTCGCGTGATCTACTACTCTGGACACCTGGGCATGTAGCAAGACGGGCTGGTCGTCCAGCAACCGCAGCTATGTTAGGATACAGAATGCCTCCCTAATGACCTTCCGACCTTTATGCAGGACCGTAATGATTGGCGTGATAGACTAATGAATAAAATAAATACTAATATAAAAACAATAGGTTTCTATTAATCTTTCTATTAAAACATTTGAAAAACATATTTTTGATGAAAATATGTTACTCGAGTCCACTAAATTATTACTTTTTCCTTCTTAATTTTTTGTTTGATTGTCATTATTTTCTCTTCGAGTTACAGATGTTAACCATTTTAGTTGTTGCTGCTCTTGAAAATCCTCAGCTGACATGGTTTCTGTTATTTGGTGCAGTTCTTTTGTGATTCTGTATTGCCAGTTTCGGGCATTCGAAGAAGGATGGTCCGCGTTAAAACCTCCCTGTTTCATTTGCTGGAAGCCATTTTAATCGTTGATTTGAGAAAGCGGTTGCATATAGATGACATTTTAGATTAGGTACCCCCAATAATTCGCTTAAAAAAAGAGCATAATATGATGAAAAAGCCTCAAATTTGATAAAAACAAAGTTTCATAATCAAAATGTTTACGTTATTGTTAAGAAGAAAGTCCAAAGTATTTTTTATTTTATTATTTAAAAAAAAATTTTCTAGCACGTTCAAAGTTTGGTTATAAATCTTGTTTTTCTTTTCAAATCAACGGAGACATCAAATATTGGTATAAGAAATTTTAGCGTCTTTTTTTACGGTATGAAACATTGATTTGGAAATTCCCTCAAAAATCAAATAATTGTCACAATTTAATGACACTTTCAGGACTTATTCACAAATGAATTGAATTATTTTAGATTTTTTTTTTAGAAAATCTTGGTAGATATATTTTTTTACATTTGGTGTCCCCCTTCTTACTTAAAAGCAGGGTTCCTTGGAGAATGTAAATCGTCAATTTCTTTTCAAACAGTAACTCATTTACCGAAAATCTGCTCTGAATCGTAAAATATAAAAAATGCAATCAAACTAAGACATCAATTAGAAAAGCTTTTAATTGTTTTTAAAAATAAGATATATTAAGGACACTATTGTTTTTAAGA
Organism: Acanthosepion esculentum; assembly: GCA_964036315.1. Classification (NCBI taxonomy): domain Eukaryota; kingdom Metazoa; phylum Mollusca; class Cephalopoda; order Sepiida; family Sepiidae; genus Acanthosepion; species Acanthosepion esculentum. The sequence goes on from OZ038486.1 coordinate 71,489,989, forward strand.
AAACATTTTTCAATGAATAATGAAATTTTACCTGAATCGTTTGCATTTTATTAACATTTTAATTAGAATAATTTGTAAAGTTTCAAATCTTAAATTTCTGCATTACTTTAACATCGTTAGGTGATATTTTTTTGTGATGCCAACGAATAATCGTTGCCATTTTTGTAATGTCAACGAATACACGTTGTCAATTTCGTAATGCTCGTTGTAGTAGAGACTTTTTAATCGTAGATACAACTTATAGTACGCCGTTGAGCACTGGTGTCAGACGCCTTCGAATATCACTTGCACTAATAGTACTTGCTCGATAATACTCGCTCGAAAAGTAACCACCGAATAGTGATCTGAATAGAGAAATAGTATAGTGAATAGAGTAGAGAATAGCGGTCCGTGTAGTAATAGAGGATAGAATAGAAATGGTGATCCGTATAGTAATAGAGGATAGACTAGAAATGACAATCGTTAGTCGTCAGCAACTGCCTACGTATATACATTTCCTCTATGATCACGTGGTTAACCTAATTCAATAATGGGATCGCCTGTTTGCTCTCTGGCGATCTATGTTCAAACTCAAGTGTCGGCAGCAACACTTTATTCCTGTATAATAATATTGTTATTAAGTAAAACTATATTTACTAATCATAAATCGAAGAACTTAGTAAAAATCATTAAACATCAATATTTTTAAAAGAATATTTTTTTTTAGATATAGTTGTTTTTTTTTTAGGTACCTAGTTTAGATATTTCTGAACGGGTTTGGCGCCATGCATGACATCCATATGAAAATCTCAATCTGACGAAGGTATTGAAGAACATGATACATTTATAGGTTATTTTTGTTGTTGTTGTTTTGCGGCAAATTGCGGTGTTGGGTAAAAATACCTATTGCAGGCTTTTCTTGTTCTGTGGTAAATTCGTAAAAGTCAACATAAACGAGAACGCTCAAAGAAAACCTGCGTAATTCAGTTTCAGGAAAAAATCGCAAATGAAGAATCTTATGAAGATCGATCCCTTTACTAATGATCCGCGAGCCCAGCTCACTAATTGCTACACTACTAGGAAATATTTTAAAAGTTATTTACTAAGACTAGCATAGCTAGGCCACAAGGATGAGGCACTCGGTGAGGATCGAACTCGCTACGTTTTCAGATACTGTATATTTAACGGCGTGATGTAATGGTTAGCAAGCTTGTCTCGCTAAATCAATTACGACTAAATAGTGAGTTCGATCCTCACTGGGGGGGGCACATAATTTCGGCCCTGTGCCATATTTAAATTATGCTTAGAAATCATTATAAATATATGTATTTATGGCACAAGTCCAAAAGGGGTTTATTTTAACAATATTTATTTATGTAGATTTCTCCTTTTCCCCTTCGGCCTTGTGCCGAAGGGAAAAGGGAGAAAGACAGGGCCTTCACGGTCTATCCTACTCCTAACTAATCCGATTCTCGACCCATTGACTAACAATTGGCACAATCACCACAAAAACCCACTCTTCTACATCCAATATGACTGAACATGTACTATTATATCACATTTGTACAGGAGACTTAATAAAACCCCTATGTTGATAAAAGTTTATGAATATGTACGAATATTTTTTTTTTACATGAATACAGTAGATGTCCTCATATCCGAACTTCTTAGTATTGCCATTTAAATTTAATTCTAATATTTTTGTTTTCTTTACAGATAATTGTAACTTAAAATTTCTCAACACATAATGTTTCGCACAGAAGAAACTTCAACTGGAAGAAAAGTTATGGCCCATGGAAAAAAAAAATGTAACGGAAGCGGAAACAATAGGCGAAGCTCTAAATTCGTTGAATTTGTAAATTAACAATCAAGGATTGTAGAATCTGAACGAAACACTAAAAACATGCGTTTGAAGACGATCCACTGAAGGCTCTCACTTCGGCTGACTTAAAAGAATGAATAAATTAAGACGCTAATGGATTACAAAAGAATTCAACGGTAGAATCTCTTCAAATTCATTTCGATTGCCAACAAATAAAAAAAAAATCAATTTTTTCCGATAAGTGAAAATATAAAGGATGATGAAGACTGGGACTCAGTAGAGAAAGCTATTGATGGTGTCATCAAATTCATGGAGAAAAAAAATCTTTTCAGTAGTTCAGAATTTAAAAGTGCACGTAATTTTAAGTAATGTCTTACTTAAAAATAAACTAGAACAGCGAAAAGTAAGCGAAGCGATAAACAGGAAAAACAATTGAAAACAAAAATTATCGAGCATTAAACATTGGAAATATTTACTTTTAATTTTTCATATATTGCGATGAGTTCTTTTGTTTTGTTAGAGTTGCTCTGAAATTCGCATATGAGGGCTTCTACTGTATATAAAAATGTTTACATGGCATGAGCGATGAGGGGGTAAACCTAATAATCAAAATAAAAAGAAAACAAAATCAATCAAACGGAAATACAGAGTGTCCAAAGATTTTCACCCGATTCTTCACTGAGGCGACGACATGCCTCAGCTGCATTTGAGCCACACTGATTGTAATATCGGACAGTAGCAATGCGTTGATTCTGATTCAGCCTAAAAGCCATCTTCCTGAAGACTCGAAAACTAAACTGCAATAATACAATAAAATAAAAAACTGCAATCTATATCTATAATTCTCAAAATGTGTGTGTGTGTGATCGGATGTTGTTTGTGTGTTTCCACAGTTTTTATCCGATTTCGATGAATTTTTTTGTTTGATAGATAATTCGTCAGTGCCAGTTTCGAGTCCAAATTGGCTGGAAAAAATTACAACCTTGAATGCGTAAAAACCGAAAAAACTGATTTTTTACACTTTGCGCAAAATTCAAAGGCAAAATTTAAACTCTGTAAAATAAAAAGAAAAAAAGAAAAAAACAAAAACAGTGTACAATCAATTTAGAGAGTTGAAATCGCACGCAAAAGATTATTAGAATTATATAAAAAAAATTATATTATAAATAAAAATTGTCGTATATTATTATTATGATGGTTCATGGAAGAGGTTCCTTCCTTGCAAGATTGAGAACGTAAAAACGGCCCTTTTCAGGGCCACCCCAACTTGAATTGTTACCCCCCCCCATTTGGGGATGTGCCTCCGTTGCACCTAATTGTTGTTACTAATATTGATTTTCAGGTGAGCTAACTTCAAACTTAAACTGCTTCATTTGAACGGCAAAATTTCCCAGTAATGAAACACCCGGTCGAAGACGGGTTATACTCTGCTAGTAATACAATCAAATAAAAATAGAGTGAATCTTTTTGGACACATTGTAAATCTGTATGATTATTAGGCTACGTTATCAATATTTATTTGCACTTATGTACAAAATGTGGCACAAGGCCAAAAGGGGATTGGGGAAGGACGGTCTTCTTCTGTCTTAATTTTAAACTTAGCTAGTCACAAACACGGACCCAAACATACCAACAATAGTCCTATCATCAAAACGACACATTCACTCCTACCTTTCTTACAACATCCACCATAATACCTCAAATTCTCTATGAAAAACCTAACTAGTCCCCATATGTACATTTCAAAGTCTGTGGGGGGAGGGGAAAAAACAACAATTTAAAAAACCCCAATGATTATTTACAAATGAAATAATACTATTTACATGGAAACAAAACAAAACAAAATAAGGTTAGTAATAAAAAAAACCCCACAATCCCTAAATGAGGCAGAAACATCAATTAACTGGACGAAAAAATTGCGAGATTATAGAAGCATAAAAACAATCATCCATCAAAAAAAAAACCCCACTCAACCACGCACTCATTTAGACACAATAACAAATACGAAAACACACACACAAAATGAAAGTCATCCCGCAACAACCAGAGAACTGACATCACTGACCACCTAACGAGAGAATGGAGAATTAAACTAAAGAAAAATAGGGACAGAAATAAAAAGGGGCCAATGAGCATACATACCCTAGCTAAGTTAACGGGAAACTAAAGATTCAAACTAAAACCTAAACTAGATTAGGCTACGTTATCGGATTACGAACATTAGCATTTTTGTTTTAATATTTTTTTCGTAAAATTCAGATCTGTAGCCAGTTTGGGCGATTACAAATTCTGGGTGGCACGGGGGGGGATTTAAAACGTACACTACGCACCCATTTGTGCCACAACTTTGTATTAAAAATGCAAAATAAATATCCTGCGCCCCCATTTGCTGTTAATATACTGCATAAAGTTTCTAGAGTGGGCGGGGTGGGAATGATAAATATAAAATGGTAACCTTTTACGCAGTTATTTTTCAATTCGCCGTCATTTGAAGAATATTTCTGATACTGTTAAACAACATAGCTAGCGGATGTTTGGCCCATTCTTTCAACAACACGAGGTAATGTTAAATTGGCGAACGGATGTATGGCGATTTGACCATACCCTTTTTAATTTTTATTACCTCGCGTTTTACTTCTATACCTATCCCAGTCAGATATTAAGCCCAAACAACTTAGGGAGATTTTCCCTCGAGCGGTACCTCTCCTTCGGAAGGAGGCTGGGTTTACTGCCCGGCGCCTGAGGCGTCCTCAAAATGGGGAAGTACCAAGGAGGTCTGGGCAATTTTTGCACGGTATTGCCGTTAAAACTCTACCTTGTGCCACATTCGATAATGATGTGGGCGCGCCGAAAAATATTTCACTTTCTTTTTTTGTTTATTTTCTCTCTACTAATATTTTTCCGTCTTAGAATATCTTCAGAAAGGTCACGTGCTAACGAATTTCATGATTGCCTGTACCAATGAGAATTGTCCGAGGTGTGGTTATTGCTCATGTGCTGTAAGTGGAGCTATGTTTCATCCTTATTTTAGATGGGAGAACTTGCTCTGTCCCGGAGATTCCAACCCTGCGGCAGCACCTTCCTCATTGCATTAAGAGAGGAGGGTTCGGTGTAATATCGATGCCAGCGTGACAGTGGTTGAGCGCAAAAATTCCTCCTCGGAGGGATTTCTAACGTATAGCTTATCTCTCAGTTGCGTATCTGGGTAGTGCGCTCTCAGGGGCTTCTGTCAGAGGGGGAACTGAGAAAATTATACTGTGAGGTTCCCAGCCCTGGGGAAAAGCTACCCGAAGCCGTGCGCCCTCCCATTGCACCAGAGGGAGGGATCGGTACTCGCACCGAGGCCAGCGCAACCGACGCTTGCGGAGGCCGTGGACAATTTTTGTCCCTTGCCCGGGTGCACACACTCGGGTCCCCACTTTAAAAAGACCTTGTGTCGCATCTCGCCCTGGTGGGGGAACGAGTAAACGCCGTCAGCGTGACAGTGTTCGCAGGGACTGGGTAAAACAATTTTTGTCCTTGGCCAGTATGCACACACGTAAATAGTGCTACCCACGTTAAAACGAATCCTGTCTTAGTGGGGAGGCCGGGTAAGTATACGTTAGCTGTGAATCTTTTCGCATAATTTCAAACGGTTTTAACTTAAACTGTAAATATGAACTTTCCCTCTGTCGTTTGTATTCTACATATGGGAATTAGCATGCGTCTACAGCATTTTTTGCAATAGACGCAACATGCGAGATTATTCCCACCAATTCCAAGGCAAATTATTTTTTGTTCCACAAATTTAGAACTTCATAACTAAGACCACGTTATATCACTTCCACAGAGTTGCATCGCCTTCATTTCCCCCGTGTCTCAAACGTAAAGCGAGAAATTTTCTTTGACATTTGTTTCCTAAGATCTGCTTCTTTGTGGAACAGACTACTGCGCAAACTAGCCCCTTTAACCTATTTAAGGTTCAACCAAAATTGATCGTCCTTGTGCTGTAATCTTCACTTTCTACCGTTTCTTTCATATGCCCCCTTCATTTATCATAACCATTTTAATACGAAGACTTTACCGTGAATGATTCTAGACTTGTATTAGGTGAACTCTAGCAAAATTAAGCTAGACAATTTTTTAACTATTACACGGATCTCTCTTATGGACCAAATGCCCGTGATCAATTCTGTCTTTACTTCACCAACGGTACTGTTGTCATATTTATGCGGGATCTGTTTAGTCCTCACTTTCCAGTCTCGATATTCAAAAGCGTCTCGGAGTCCTTGTAGAAAGTGCTCTGACTAGCTACAGTCCTTGGTTCCGTCAGTTCTAAGCTTCACGGCTAGGACCCGCCTTGCCACTTACATTGTAACAAACTACCCACATTACTTCCGTATTTCATCGGTGAGACGTTTTAGTTAAACAGCTTTTTCCCGCGAACCACTCCTCTGGAACCTACTCCCAAGAGGATGTTTCAATCTTAACCGGATCTAGTTTAGCCGTTAACGTAACCTTTTGCCTCAAGTTAGCTGGAGAGGAAACTGGTGTAACAGTAAAATATAACCAGAGAAAAAAATGTAAATAATAATATTCACCTATATGTGTTTGGAAATGTCAGCGTTAATTTGCGTCTTAAGTGTGCTTTAAATATTTGCTGTGTCTATCGCTCAAGGAATAAGGAAACCACTATTATTGCCATTGTGTGCTCTAAATATTTGTCGTATTAATATAATTGCGAGTGAATGACGGCTTTCAAATGCTCTATAAATCTTGCACTTGTTATCTAGTAACACGTATTCTGTACCTCTCTAATGTTCCTGAATAGGCTATGTCCAAACTTATTTTTTTATTATTTGAGACGAGAACGTAATTTTGTTGTAGCCGCCGAGTTAAGAATTATGGATTGCGGCTTCGAATGAAGAATCTGAGAGCCGAGTTGGAATTCCAGTCGAGTTTATTACATTCACTTGCGTGCAAATATCCTTGGAAGGAATTACTCCGTTTCTCCACGCTATGGATAAATAGGACACTGGGTTCTATAGCTTTGGATGTTAATTGGTCTAGAAGGAAAAACTCTTAATTACTACAAGTAAATAGTAGGGCTGTTTGGTTTTCTAGCGATTAGTATTAATCTTGACCACATAAACGAAGAGATTTGACGTTAACAAAAATAGCTTTTTAACAAAATAGGTTTTATCTTTTTTTTATTTTTTTATTTCCTGAAATTATCTCTTAACCTGTTGGCATTTTATCTAAAATCTTCTAGTGCAGTCGCCAGCTGCCTGAACTTGTAATTTCTGATATATTTGCGTGTCCTAATTTACCACTTAAAATATAATTAGATGTAACACACAAGTTTCTTTTTAAGATGGAGCAGAATATATTTATTAACCCGTTTTGTCCTGTTTTCGTAATTCTGCTAATATCCTTTTTCTCTCTCTCACGATTAAAGAAGGAAGAAAGTCGAAGAAAGAATCGGGAACCAAGCCCCACCAAGCTGATGGTTGTATCCGCCGATCCTGGAATTGACGATGCACAGGCGATATTGATGGGTTTGTGCAACCCCAAATGGAAAATTCTCGCCATAATTGCTCATTACGGGAGCACGACCGTGGAAATTACAATGAGCAATTCTGTGAAATTTCTAGCTGCTATCCACAGAACTGATGTAAGTCAAAAATTCTTGTCTGGCTAAAATAAATTCAGTTTCTACTGAATTGACCCTCTCAAAAGACAATTTAAATTTTTTTTTCATTACTATCGATTATTCCAGATCACGAGTATAAAAATGAACTTTTCAATTTTGAGTTTCATTTGGATATGTAAATTGAACCCTCTATGAAAGTAAAAAAATTGTTCATATTCAGTGATACCATCCAATTTCCTGTTTATGCAGAGATTCGTATTTTTTTATTTTAATTTTTTATTTATTTTTTTAAAATTTGCTAGATATTGGCATTTGTTCAGTTGTGCTGCGAATTTGAAAGCTCAAAAGAAAGTGTTACATTCTTTGTGCAGTGTCAGCTCTGGACATAGGCTTTTATGGCTCTCCGCAACTTCCTGTCCCTTATAGCTCTTAAACTTATTTCTGCTAGGCGCGGTTCCGTCGTCCATTTAGTTAAGTTCACTAAGTATGTTATGTGTTTTCCTCTGCTCCTCTTGCTTTATATTTGTCCCGTGAGTATTAGATTTTTCAAGCCCTCCTTCCTCAGTATGGGCCTCAGAAACCGCAAATGTCTCTTCCTAAGTGTTAGTTTCCTTTTTGTTTCCATTTTCTCCGAAACATCGTTGCTCACATGTTCGTCCACGGGACCCCCCAGCATCTTTCTATAGAACCAGTTACATATACTGTAATAAATGAATTCCAATAAAGCCAGACGTATATCGTTATCATGAATGAGAATATTTCGTTATTTGTTTTTGTTGGGATCTGTTTACAACGAATTTACATAGCAAACTGACCCTTGTAAAATTTAGTATTTTTACCATTGAAAATCACGAGTAGGAATGATTTATCGATGGTTATATATATATATATTATATGCACACAAATAACGTTCTTGAAGATGTGCGTTGCTGTAGAAAATTAAAGAATTTTTATTTTAAACAACCAACTTGATTGGACTTTGTAACTAGTTTGCCCGATATGGTACTGCTAATATTCTACTTAGTAATATAATCTATTAAGCCATCTTACAAAATGGCTGAAATAGTGACTTAATAAGCGTAGCTTAGATGTGCCAAAACTGAGGCAAAGTGAGGACTCCCTACACGGTTGTAATTACTCTAGCGAAACTAGCTAAGCTATCCATTACACCACGTCGAAATGACTAGAAGACTGAAATATTTATATAGCGATTTTCCAAGCGTAGATTATATGTGGCACAAGGCCGAAACTATGGGTCATCCAGTTGGGATCGAACTCGCAATTCAGTCGTAATTGTTCTACCGAGTCAAGCTTGCTAACAAGTACACCGCCTCGAGGTGCCCGGAAATATTTATATAGCAAGTGTATCGCGGTCTTAGGAGTATTTAATATGCGTAGTTTAGACACCTATAAAGATCAAACTAGGACACTTTGACAGGGTGTAATGGTTAGCAAGCTTGTCTCGCTAGATAAATTACGGCTGAGTAGTGATTTCGATTCTGCCTGGATGCTCGACGCTTTCGGCCATGTGCCACTTTTAAGCTACGCTTAGAAAATCACCAAGACCAAACTGTAATTGTTAGCGAACAGATCTCGCTAAAGCAATTACAACCGAGTAGTGGGTTCGAACCTCACTGGGTGCTCCTCCATACGTTCAGTAAATCGTTATAAAAATCAGATTAGCTGCACCAACTATTTGGTTTTCTTTGCTAAGTATTGTTCCGAGATAGGCACCTTGGAAAATTTTATAAAGTGCTTAAAAACATGGTCATCTCACGGCTATTTTTTTCTAGTTCGCTGAATTTTCAATCCCTAATAACTGCAAAACTAAGGAAGCTTTTCTCTAAAAACCGACAGTCAGCATGTTACATAAATCAAACTAACGAAGTGTGACGGAAACATACTTTAAATGTTGTCCTTCAAAAGAGAAACTTTATTCCGTTGATGTCATGCGTGTAATGAAATTTTTTTTTCTGGAGTAACAATGTAACGAAACTCCTCTCACCTGCACTGGTTTAGTTTTATATATTCTCTTGCCACTATGCGGAGGATGTTTTTGAACTCTCCACTCCTCTGTTGAATTCGTAACGTCAACCTTGTAAATTCTCTTCAACTGTTTCAGGGTAAACACTTTCACAGTTCTGTCAGAATTGTTTTGTTGAATGTCTCCGATTAACATTGGAGCTTAAAAGTGACGAACTTAGTCTGAGCTGAACGAACACCTTGAATAAATCTAAAGAAAATGAATTTTGCCTAACAAGCTAAAATTTGAGCCATGAAAAGACGAATGGTAATTGTGATGTTAATTGTTTGTAGGGAAAACGGCTTGTATTACACCAGCCGTTACCTTACAAAGAATGGGCATTCATTGGTCGAGCAGCCAGTACTACTTTCGGTCGGTTGAAACTTCCAAAATCTTTCCGTCTTCGGTATGTCCGGCAGCAAGGCCTCTGATCGGGATGTTTTGAGGAGCATGGAACCACCTCTTAATTGCTGTTTCCAGGTCCACCTTGATCCGGGATGGTAGCACCTATTTGGGTCTCGGCTTTAGTTGGTTTTCTTCAGTACGTGGGCGATTATAGCTCTCCACAACTTCATGTCCTTTGTAGTAAATGATAAATTTGGTCTTATCGCCATCACTTCCAAACCTCCTCCTGACAACCATTGTCATAACTCTTTAAGTAGGTTATGTGTTGCTTGCCTTTGTCCATCTTGCCTTTAATATCCTATCAGTGTCAAAATTTCTAAGCCCTCTTTCCTCAATGTTCCCTTCAAAAAAGAAAAAAATATCGGCTCTTTCTGATGCTAAGTATGTGTTCTTTTTTTATTTTCTCTAAAACTTCATAGCTTAAAATTATTTCGTTTACTACAGGAAAACTCTAGTTTTGAAGAATCTGATATGACTCCTTTATTGTTTTCTAATCTAGGTTCCTGTTTATCGAGGTAGTGAGCGTCCTCTTGTCACTTCATCAGATACGGTTAAGCAATTATTAAGGAATGATAAATTCACCGATCCCGAAGACCTATCTTTGATTGACGATAATGTTCAAAGCGAAAATGGTATCCTGGCGATGATCCGTTTGGTCAAAGAAAATCCAGGTTAGTGAACATTTTAAAGCATTACTTAGAATTGTTTTATAAGATTCAGTAGCTTCAATTATCTTCAAAAATTAAGTTCAGATATTCACAGAAAATTAGAGACTTTACAAATAAAGCATAAAAAACGTTCGTGTAGTGGTCACAAAAAGTCTCTCTAGAAAGATCCGAGTATTTTTCTTATTAAAACAACGATTGGTTGAGTGGAGGATTTTGGTTAATTCAGTTTCTGATATATCGTTAAAATATAAACATCGCACTAAGCTATATACTGGCGCGATACAATAACGCAGAACCGTTTCTTTTAAACTCTAAAATTATTTTACTTGTAATCATTTCTCCTCAAGCAAGGCAATAAAGCCACTAATTTACTGAGTGTTAGCTAATGATAAAAATATATATAAGAGACAAAAGAACAAAAATTAAGATAACTATTGACATTGATCTACAAAAAACTTAAATGCAAAGTTGACAGGGACACGAGAAACCGGAAGAGTTCCACAAGCGAGAAGTACGATAGAAGAAACTGTTACCCTAGAACTTAGGGTTAAATCCAGCAATTTTTAACTGTAAAACGAGACCTTGTCACCAATCTAGTACTACACTTAAATTCATAAAGTCTAGGTACCATAGAGGAAAGTTCCTCGTAACAATTACCAATTAATCTGCGTAATTTTTAACGTATTTTATGTATAAGATGCCCCACCCCGTGTTTCTGAAGCTAACAAGGAATAAATGACACCCTTGAGTATAATACGACCCAGTATTACAGTCATGTCATTTTTTAAATGTACCATATTATCTATTAAAATATCATTTTCGTACCTATATTAAGATATTTACTTTTCTCTATTTCAAAGAATAGAAGTGAATCAGATTTTTAGCTATTGCGTGTTTCTTATTTGTTTTAAAGCATTGTATAAGTTTCTATGAAAGTGCTAACTAGGCACACCTGGTAATATATTCTAAGGTGCTAGTCTCTCATACTTTTATTATATATAAGCAAAAATATTCTTTCATATATATATATATATATATATATATATATAAGCAAAAATATTCTTTCATATATATATATATATATATAAAAATATTTTTGCTTATATATATCAAAGAATATTTTTGCTTATATATATAAGCCAAAATATTCTTTTATCATATATATATATATATATATATATATATATATATATATATGCAAAAATATTCTTTCATTAAGGATAAAAATAATCTTTATAAAAAAAAATATCAAAATATAAAAGACTTTTGAGCAAAACTGAGTGTATAATACCAACCCCATTTTGCCTTTAGATTTTGTTCGAAATTTCTCGTATTATGCACGAGGAAATACGGTCGGATGAACAAAGAAATGGTTCGTAAATGTTAACGCCTCCAAAACATTCATTTAATCCCCACAGAGAAACATTTCTACCTTCCTGTTGGCTGATGCTAAACTCCAGCAGAGCAGCACTCTGTCTTGTTGGCTTTACGTTTCCCATTGACATGAAGTGGAGATTATCGAGTCAATTGCTACATCTACTGCGAGGAAAGTTGGTTCACTGTATCGTGCCAGAATCCATCTTGTACATTTATAAATCTAGCATTCGTCCGTGCATTGAATACTGTTGCTATATAGGGTCTTGCGTTTCTGTTGTATATCTTGATTCTTGACAAAATCCAAAGAAAGGTCTTTTTTTTTTTATATTGACCAGGCATTTCGACTTCAGTCTTTTTCTAGCTGATGTCACGTGGCTTCCCCACAGTCATTTAAACTAATATTTTCATTGAAATTGTTTTGAGGCACTTTTTCCCTGGTGCTCCGACTACGTGAATTTAAGCGTGCTGTTAGATTAACTAGATTTAACCGTTTTTACTGTTGAACTAACTAGATGCAGCCGGTACTTCTGTTCTAACAGTTTTCTCGCACTTCCCACCCGTTGAACTACCTTCCGATTTCTTGCTTCCCTGATAACTATAATTTTCAAAGTGCAACCTCAATCGCCATCTTCGTTTTCTTGAACCCTTTACTTTTGTCCTTTTTCTCATTCTCTTTCACCCTCTGTAACCCCTGCTTGGGTGAAACGATAAAAACACCCACCACATTCTAATGACCTTTCTCCAGAACGGAACTTTACAAACCAATTTTTGTATATACGGTTCATTTAGGATAAATCATTAATTAGTCATAAATACATTTTCATAAATCATAATTAATCATAAATACATATTTTCTCGATGACTCAAGTGACTTTCCTATTTACATTATTCGGACTATTGTCCCCATCTTTGTCGCCATATTTATTACAACGTTTCGGCCGTTGTACGCTCCGGGGTTCTTCAGGTGGTTGGAATGTCGCACTGAACCCTTTTCGCTCACTGGGGTAGTGTTCTAGTTCCACCTGTCATGTTTAATGGATGTCAGTTATCAGTTCTTTCCTGTTAATTCCCCTCTCCAAGTTCTCCACTTCCTTAACCGGATATTGAACTCGCACTCTTTGGGTCCTGTCACTGGATCTAACCAACACCTTCCTCTTTGAGGACGTTGTAATAAACATGACAAAGATGAGGACAATAGTCCGAATAATATAAATAATACCTCATCTCAGAAATATAGACAGATACTGTTACTTTCCTGCTTCAATTCCCATAACATCGTGACCTAAATATCCTTTTAATCTCTCCGTTAGTGAGGTTAATAAATTTCTTCTTTAATCCACTGTGTACACTTCCATTACCGTTCAAAAAAATAAGGTATTTTAGCAGTGGCGGACATATATTTTTGGGGACTTGAAACTTATCAGATATAGGACACTTCGCAACCAGCAACTATAGATTCGAGGATCTAACTGCGAAACTGTAGACTGAATATATTCTGGCGAGATCAACGAGCCCCATACAGCTCGGGTTTTTGAAATTGATCAATTACAGGGGAAACTTGAGGCCATATGAAATGGGTATTAGCTTACTCTAAGGCCAACATTAGCTACTTGAACTCGTGGCTTATGATTCTATCAGTGAGATGATCTTATTTTAATAAACATTTTAAAAAAAAAAACATCGATTTCGTTGAAAAATTCACTCATTAAAAAGTTGCTTTAGGAGCTTAAGTTTCATTAGTTTTGTAGTAGATTCGTCACTGTACTCGAATTTACACGTATCATTAGCAGCTACGATGATCCCTTTGTCACTCCAATTGGTTAGTTCAAACTTAAAGTACTAACGACACAATCGAATATTAAGCTTCAACCTAATCCCGAAAATACTTTTTTTTTTTTTTTTTTTTCATAAATTATTCAGTTTCTTTGACTACGATTTTTGTTACTTTTGATTACTTTGATTAAATTTATTTGATTTCATTGAAACTTACTCTTTCGCAGGTCAGATCACATTACTCAGTCTTGGTCCCCTTACAGACCTCGCACTGGCGCATCGATTCAATTCACAATTTAGCAAGGATCTTAAGTCTTGTCATATCATGGGAGGTAACTACAAGAGTAAGTTAATTGTTTTACTTATTTTATTGTTAGTTTCTAATATATAATTGTAGGTGGTACTGGAATAATGTATAGCGGCTCGTATTGAGGAGCCGGAGAGCAGTTCGAATTCCAGTATTCAATATATTCACTTGCGTGTTAATACCTTGAGAAAGGTATGGATCTGTTACGATGATATTTCATCATTCTAGAAATAAAGATCTGAAATTTCATTATGAAATCGGCCCTTCTACCACAAGCAAAGTTAGCAGTAGTTAAAAAGAAAACCACGTCGCGGAACAGTTAGAAACAAGTAAGCCCTAATTTTAAAAGAAACGAATAAATAACCACGAGAACATTTAACACGTACAAACCCAGTATTGTAAATAACACTCACGAAAAGAAAAATACATTTTTGTCATCAATTTCAACACTTGTCTGTTTTATTGTTTGTATGTTTTTATTCAGTTTCATAGTATATATAAATAAAAAGGAATCCCCTGTAAATTACTAATTCATGTCACACGGGGTAACTTACATTAACAACTCAACATTTGACTCCGTTACAGATCCACATCTTCTCCCCTCGGCTATGGTTAAATAGCAGAGCAGAAGGGACTCTATCTCCTTGTCTTGGAGAAGGACAAATCTGAATTCAAAACCTGACCCATACCATATTCCCTGGTCTTTGGCTATCGGTCAAGAGCAGAGTTATCTGAAAAGATGAGGAAGAAGCAGTCCATTCTGAGTAAGACGATAACTTACATCCAACAGCAAGGCCGCTGATCAGGAGGTTTTGAGGAGGGTGGAACCACCTGATTGCTGGTGTTCCCAGGTCCACCCTGACCCGGGGTGGTAGCACCTGTTAGTGTCTCAGCTATGGGAAAATAGTTAACCCCCTAAACTTGGGTCAAAACACTATGAAAGTGTAAAAGTAGGTTTTAATATCAGAAATACATTTTTGAAGAAGATAAATATTAGCAGCAATACATTTTTTTTTTCAAGATAAAAAGTATTAGCAATAAAAATCTTGTCATTAAATAACCCATTGAGGTTGATATGCCGTAAAACAAATCAAACGAATTAGTTTTCAATATACTTCTGGAGTGAAGAACCATATTTCTACTGGCTCTGGGGAGATTGCCTAACATTCGGCCTCATATATATGAGGATGGATATCACATAGAAATCCAGCACATTTTTCTTTGTTTCTAATGAAATCACTGTTTCTCAGCACCTTGCTTAACTTATCTTCTTTCGCTAGCTAGCCTCTCATTAAGTACAAAATTAATCAATTTTTGACTACTTCTGCAGAAATCTACAATTTTGTTTCAATTCTCTTTCTAGGTCGTGGAAACTTTACAAAAAGTGCAGAGTTGAATTTCTTCTTGGATCCGGAAGCAGCACATATTGTAGTGACTGAGTTTGCGTGCCCGATAACTCTGTTTACATGGGAATTATGTTGCGAATCTGCATTGCCTTGGGTAACTGTCGGTTGTAGTCGCTTTCAATTCTAGATAAACAATTAGAATTTGCTAACGATTTTAAGCGTTAACTCTCACTAGATGAACACGTTCACTGCCAGAAGTCAGTTATGAAATCGAACTTCAAATGCCAACTTTATAATAGACAACTTAGGCTCTAAAAATTATTAGTTGATTTTATACCTTTAACTTAAACCTTCATACAGCCTTGGCCAAAATTATGGAGCACCAATGAAAAATCGAAATTATGATTCAAACTTATATATTTAAAGGTTAAGAATAGTGGAGTAAACATTAATAACAACAATCAATATTTGGTATGTCCTCCTTTTGCCTTAATAACAGCTTTTATTCGTTTTTGCATATTATTGACCAAGTTGTTGCAGGTGGTAGGATCTATTTTCTGCTACTCTTCATGAAGTTTGGCCTCTAATTCTTTTTTTGATGAACATTTGTGCATTCTCACTCTTTTCCCTAAATGGGACCACAAAGTTTCAATGGGATTTAGGTCTGGGGATTGAGGAGGCCACTTCATCACTGTAATCCTTTTTCTCAAACCAACCTATTGAAACTTTTGACGTATGGCATGGAGCATTGTCTTGTTGGAAGATTACATCACTTGGAATGTTGTTATTAAATATTTTAGTCAAAGAGGTTCGGTAAACCTGGTCCAGCCTGTTAGTATAAATGGTGGAGTTCATTCTGCCCTCACATGTGTACAACATTCCAGTGCCTGCATGCAGCCCCAAACCATTACGCTTCCTCCTCCAGATTTTACAGTTGGAACCACACAATCATGATGAAATACCTCTGCTTCCCTACGGCGAATATAAACGGCTCCAGGAGTGCCAAAAATCTGATAAAAAAAAAAAGAATTTGTTACAATTTTTGAATAAATGTTATGGATGTGTATTCACATAAAAATTTCAATTATTACATCCAAATTTTTAGGAAACAGAAGCTATGAACTTATCTCAAAATTACTTTCGTCAGACCAAACAATTTTACCCCAATCATCAGGTGTCCAATTTTCATGTTTTTTTGCAAATTCCAGTCGTTTTTTCTTGTTGGCCTGAGACAAGTATGGCTTCTTCCTGGCTTTGCATCCTTTTAATCCCACTTCTAATAACCTTCTTCTCACTGTTCGAGCTGATATGTTTTTGTTTGCACCCTCCCTAAGTTCAGCAGCAAGCTCTGAAGAACTTTTCCTCCTATCTGCAAGGGATGCTCTTTTCAAAGATTTGTCTTCCCTGGCGGTTGTAGACTTTTTACGGCCTTGTCCTTTTCTGTTTTTGAAAGAATTTGTTTCCTTGTACCTTTTAATCGTTGTTTGAACCCCCTTCCTTGAACATTCCATCTTCCTGGCAATTTCTACCTGAGAATCTTTCATCAGATATAGCAATTTGTGCCCTTTTAATCTCTGAAAGCTTCTTCTTTGGAGGCATTTTCAATTAAATATACTATTATAGCACTGGTAGGAATCAAATATTACCCGAAAATTACGAAACAACCTTTAGTATGACAAATCATTTTGAATATTGGAATGAATTTAGTACGAAACTCAGCTAAAGCTCTTGAGAGAGGCTTTAAAGCAAAAAAAAAATACTACAATCTACTGTTAAATATTTTACATTTGCTCTCAATTGTTCACTGTACGATTCTTAACCTTTAAATACGTAGGTTTAAACCATTATCTCAATTTTTTTATAGGGGCTCCATAATTTTGGCCATGGCTGTATTGTGTTCACACAGAGTATAACTTCAAATAAACACGCTGTTGGCGCCCGCAGATGAAAATGTATAAAAAAAATGCCAAGCACATAACTCTAGTTTGGTTGGCAGTCAATGTGTTAACGATCTTTTTATTTAAATTCTTTAACTCTTCAAGACTTATTCGTGTAAAGGTTTAATCATAACTTGCGATGTACTAATGCTTTTGAAAATATAAAAAAAAATGACCAAACTCGTATATGCGAAGAATGTACGTGTAGTTTCACAAACATTAATATACAGTGTAACCCGGATATAAGAGTTGTCGAGACCGAAGAAGTCTCTCATATTCGGGTTTGGTCTGTTATATATACATTAACACGGGCTCTTATTTGGGACCTGAGAAAATTTTCTCTTATATCAGGGTTTCTCTTATATCCGGGTTACACTGTAGTATTGATACATTCTAATACAGTTTTGAATGACTGCATCTCAAACCTCACTGAAAACTTCGCCTATACACAAAAAATAATACGTTATAATCTATTAGTAATAATTGTATTTAATGGACGTTCTTTATTTCATAGATAAAAATCTAGTTCATTATTAGGTTGATGCAAAGGTTTTTCAGCTATTTTTATTAAGAGAAACTCTTATCATTAATGTCTTATAGCATTAACTGGTTTTCTCAAGCTTGTAATGTCAGCCATAGAACCGCGCACAATTAGACCAATATACAATGCGTTTAAAAAATATAGAATGTGTCACCACACACACACTTTTACAGTGTATAATACCCTCCTCGTTCACTGGAAGTCACCCCTTCTAACTTATCCTTCTGGGGTTGCTTAAGATAAATTCTACGCAACAAAGCTAGCTACAATCGCTGAAATGAAAGTTTCCCTAGAGCAAGAATACAACCAAATACTTATTGGAATGTTGGTCACTGCTTTTAATTCCATTGCGTCGTTGTCAGCGATGTCTGTATCCTAACGGGCATCAATTTGAAAACCTGCAATGACAAAATCATGGGCATTATTTCAATTAGATATAGATAGTTCTAGCTGCTTGAATTATTTTTCTTGCGAAAGCTTCAAAATGTGTATACATTTTTTAATTTTTTTTATATAGACAAGTTGTAGATAAATACTATATAAAGTAAGGGTTTCATTAAGACGGATCAGTCAGAAGTAAATAAATCGGTGTTATTGGTGAAAATTTATTTATTGGATCATGTTATTTAATGGCAATTATGTGTGAAAAATAATGTCGCCCAAATGTCCGAAATCTGAAAGAAAAATTAGACGCTTAAACTTAATTCACATTTAAAATCGGTTCATATTATTGGAACACCCTTTATTATAATATGACATCATATATATTGGGTATTTGTGAATAATACATTCTCTTAATGAGACCTTTTGGTTACCGTGAAACAAATATGGAAGTTGTCCAATGAATTCTGAGAGGAACGTTTCAGTGAAGTTTCGAAATCTTTTGCCAAACAACGATTGTTGCAAAGCGGGAAACAAATTATGCTAAAAGCGACGTATCTGGAAAACTGCATGTGGAGAAACCTATCGCAGCTCAATGAGCTAAGTTGGTTTAGCTTCCAGTAATTGATAAATTATCCCCTTTTGACAAGTCATCTGGAAGGGCTTGCATCCTTTGAGGATGTTAGACTTTAGATGTTGGTACGATGTCAAGCCTGCTTACAGAATAAAACCATATTTCACCGCCAGTAACCCCCCCTCACACGACCATTGAAGTCAACACTCAGTCGACAGGCTTTCATGCTAGACGCAATCGTCAGGCCTGACCATTGCGTCCAGCATGAAACAGCATGTCACCTTTATATTTACTTACGCTCCCTTATATTGAGCACTTTCCCATAAATATACCACACCTTTAAAACTGTGTGTGTGTATATACCCCTTCATGAGATCGCTAAAAAAGAGTATAACTTCACGAAAACAAAACTTTATCATTTAAATATTTATTAAGAGGAAAGATCAAAGTATTTTGGTAATTTTTACATTTTTTAATCGTTCCTAGCACGTCCAAAATTTTCGTTAAAATTTTTTTTTTTTAGTCAGCAAAATTGACAGATAATCGATATCATGACAGTCATTTTTTTTTCCAATTTATAAAAAAAAAACAGTTTGAAATTCTTTTAAAAATTATAATTTTTTCAAAACTTATTTTAAAATCAGAAATGTTTATTTAAAAAGTTTTGAACCAAGCTTAACTTAGTTTCTGCGTCGAAAGGACGTAGTTTGAAAATAAAACAAAGCAGGTCATAACCTTTTGCGTCACTTGACAAGGTGACAAAAGACATTCGTGACGTTTTGATAGCTTACGTGAAGATAATTCCTTCTACGGAAGGAGATGTGAAGTTATTTAGATTTAAGTAAACTAATTGTTTACCTCGTTATTTGTAAGGAAAACTTTCAGCGTTCTAATTTTTAAAATTTTTTTGTACTTAGCTTTCACCTTTACGCTTACGATGTTTTATGGAAAATATATTATAAGGAAATTAAAATAAGACTGTTGATAGTGAGATTAAGTTTCATAAGAAAGGTATCTAATTAATTTATAGATACCTTTCTTATGAAATTTTATCAGAAGTGTAGATAAAAAAAACAAATTTAAATTTCATAAGATACGGATACTTGTAGGTACTCATCTCAGTTGAAATTGAAAAATCAAATTAACTTCTCCACATGTTTCGCAAAAATAAATCTCTCAAAAGGACATTTACGAAACTGAATACGGCTTTTAACTAATTTTATATTTTAACAAATTAATTTAAAAAAATCTATTATAATTAAAGAAATAACAAATAATTGTATTAAAAATTCAGTATTTAAGTTAAATACTAGACACTCAATCCACGTGACGTTTTTTTTATTGCACGCATGATACTTCCGGTCTTCCGTAGATTTGATTTACAGTGTTATTATTGACACAAACATATTTTTTTTATATACTCTTGTTCGTTAGTTTGTAAAAAGCTTTGGAAATTATAATCTGCAAATATATACTACTTAATAACATTCATTAAATTTTACAAATTTTTCCCTAATTTTAGAATTAACAACATAATGTAAAAATAATAAAATTTCAGAAATAACATAGTTGTTTTAAAAATTCATTTTTCATCAAAATATCTTTTTGCTTTCAGACAATATTGTCCATCTTCATTGAAATAAATAAAAGCAATTAAAAGCTTTGAAATTAAATATTTTTGTTTTTAGTTTTGTATGTTACAATTCAGATACGATTTTCAGGTAGAGGTGGTCCAACTAAAAATAAATGATTTGGTTTCCTCAAAGTCTTGTGCTTTTAACTATTATAATCACTAATCTTCCCAAAATTGAAATTATATTGTTTTCGTACAATTAGTTAGGGGGGGGGTAATACCTATGAAAAAAAAAAATTTCTGCCATGACTTTAAAAGAAAACATAAGTTCCATCATTTGTTAATAGTTTCTGAAAGTTTCATTAAAATCTGACAATTATTTTTATTTTTGCAAGATTTTCCAAATTAACATGTCATACACACACACACACACACACACACACACACACACACACACACACACAAAAAAAACGTGCTAAATTTTTATTTTACTAGTTCCGGTGATGCAAAGAGAAACAAAAATTTTTTTTTACCAAAATTAAGAATGTTCTAAAAAGGGAAATTTAAAAAAAAAAAAAATCTTTGATATTTCCTCTCAATAATAACATTTAGACGCTAAAATTTTGTTTTCAAGTTTGGTGTCTTTTCACCATGCTATGCTCTGCTTTTTAGCGATCTCGTGCACACACACACACAGCGAAAGGTGAGGAGTCGACTTTAATTTGAGTAAGATATGACAATCTGAGAAAAATGACCGGTTTTTAGAATAAAATTTAATTTTAATATATTTAATGTGTATAAGTCGGTCAAAATAAGAATCTTAGGCATTTGTTTTTCTGCTTTTTAACTATAAAACTCTAAAGCTTTGAACGCCAAGAAATCTTTGAATGCAGTTTCTGAATCTTCTTTAACTGAATGTCTTTTGACTTAAAAAAAAAAAAAAGTCAATGTTTGAAAAAGTGGTAGTCAGTGCGTGTTTCAAAAGTCCCGCATCCCAAACCGGTGGGCTTCTGTGTCATTCTGGCAACATGGGGCAGAGCATTGTCAGAAAGCAGAATTGAACTTCATCGTACCGGTCGCATTTTGATTAACTGAATCTGCATTTCATTCAGTTGCTTGCATTAAATGTCGCTAGTGATGTTCTGGTTAGATTCCACAAATTTGTAATGGATTGCGTCAGGCGGTTACCATTAATCTTCTAATGGTGCAATTTCAGTTTTGGAAAGTTTCGTTGTTTCGTTATGTTCATGGAGCCGATCGTTTACATTTGTTATAATGGATTCAATTATAATCACCAATCACTGTTTAAGAAATGAATTACTCGAATTTTGCAGATGCAGCATGGAACACACGTCGAAATCTTTATCTAGTTTCTTTACATTACCAATTTCCCTCGTATGGTCCTATGTCATTGAAATGCTGACATCCGTTATCCGAGACATTTCTCTGACCCTCTGATGTGGCTTATATTCGGCTAGTATTTTCAAATGCTGCTTGACGATTGCTGATAAACGTCCGCTACTACGTTGATTTTTCAAGGCTCTTATCCCTACCGCGGAAATTCAGAATCCAGCACTGTACTGTTCGATCACGGATGAATCTCTAACCCCATGTTCTCTTAATGTTGGCTGCGATTTGAAGCATTATGGCTAAGCTTGAACTCATGTGTGATATATATATATATTTATATATATAAAAAAATGTACACTCGTCTTTTTTTTTAATTTTCAAGATGAGGGGGTATACATAATATTTTAAGTTAAATTCTGAAAGAGATTGGTATAAAATTAACAAAGACGCTTTCATCATTAAGTATGAATAATACATTTTCTGCAACTATAATATATTAGGACAGAAAAGATTTATTCTAAAAGTGAACATTTTTCGAATAACTTTATGTAATAATCTCCTTAACGTTTTGGTCGTTGAGTTGTACCCGTGTTGTATTTCAGGCACACTGCGCATATAATTGGTTTGTCAACCAGCTTGAAACATCTTTAAATGTCACTTTACACAACTTGTGACGTTTTTTTTTTATTTCTAAATACTTATACAGTCGAGTACTGAAGGGTAAGCGTTATAAACACTTCGAAAATCAAGTCTATATTCTATCGATTACTTCGGTTCGCATACTGCAAAATACATTGCAAGTAAGTTATTTATTTTTCACTTTTGTTCATTTGTATTTATTTCCTTTGTAATTTTGAAAATGTCCTCGATAAAGCTTTTTAAAGCTTTTCATACAAAGTACAATATCGACTGGTTTGACTTAATTTATTTTAAGATTTATTTTTATAGCTGATCTTAAGCGCAGGACTTAATTGTTTAAACTCCATACTTAATTGTTTAAGTGAAGAGTAGAGGTATAAAAAAGGGGGAAAATGTCTAAACACGGAAAAATATTCCCAGTGGCGGGCGGATTTACTAAAACTTTTTTTTTTTTTTACAGTGTGGTTAACCCTGTACAAGGCCCTTGGGCCACTCGAGGTAGAGGATGGGGAAGATAACAGTTAACACTAGATTTGAACAGGTTGAGATTGCAGTGATCGGTAAAACATTCTGTTGGGAGTCTGTTCTACGGAGCAGTATTTTGGGGTAAGAAGCTACTCAAGTGGAACTTGAACTCTCACCAAGAGGGTGGTTTGCCACAATGTACGTAGTGTGTCTGGCCCTAACCATGAACGTTAGAACTGATGGAACCAATAAATGTTTGTCTGAGCACTTTCAATGGGAGTAACGATAGAGCAATGAGACTTGCTACATCTCGTCTGTGGGAGAGGGATTGCAGAGTGGAAAACAGTTTGTCACCCACAAGGGTGCGGGGATGCTTTTAGACTATATCGAGACTGCAAAGGGATTACTGGGAAGCTCCTGCCCAAGTATGACAGCAGTACTCCATTTTCGGCCTAATCTGGCTCTTGTAAAGGTAGGGGATAGCATGAGGAGTCTGGTACTTATTGGAGTTGTACAAGGAGCCGATTATTTTTCCTGCATTTTTAGCAATAGTATGACTTCTGGGTTGACCGAGACCGAATAGTCGCTCAAGGGACTAGTTGCTTCACGAGGGAATATCCACTAAACGCGACTGGTGCTAGTTCAGGGCGCGATGGGTGATGATGGAACTGATGAAGCTTATGTGTCAGGGCTTCTAGTCTCAGAAGGTCCTGGAAGCAACCTTTTTTAATAATTGAATTTAACTTTTTAAAAAATTCATTTTTTATGATAGAATCATAAGCCAAAGTATCTGATGTTGGGCTTACAATATGCTCAAATGCCCATTTCATATGGCCTCAAAATTCCACCGCAATTGGTCAAATTTCAAAATGGTGTACGTGTGTGTGTGGGGGGGAACGCCCGAACTCCCAGCATTATTGTCTCGTTGAGCTCGCAAGAATCTATTCCTAACCTGCATTTCGGTAGTTGAATCCTCGAATCAAATGTTGCTGGTTGCGAATCCCCCCCACCCCAATATATATGTTAAAGCTTCAGGGCCCCATAACTGTAGGTCCGCCACTGAATATTCCTTTCCGTAACTTCAAACTAACTATTGAATTTTATCCTGGACAGCTACAGTTGAATGAATAGCAATATATGTCAGAACAAATTTCAGGCACGAACATTATGATAAAGATAACGCTGAGAACTCTGCATCAACCAAGTAATCATTTGCACCAGTGTTGTTTTACAGACGACATATTAATACTTATCTGCTCCTTACTTTTAGAAAATTGGAATATTTACAGGAATTCCGCGACGAGCTTTATCGAACTTCCAGTTTTAAAACGAGAGTGATGATGAAACTGGAGTCAAATCTCCTCGAACAATGGAAAGCGTGTGGACCTTACGTGATATGCGATGAACTTGCAATGGCCGGTATTCTGGACGAATATTGTATCTTAAAATGGGAACAAGTTTCAGTCGAAGTTGAGTTGTCTGGTAAATTGACTCGGGGTCAACTGGTGGTTGATTGGTACAATAGGATGAACAAACCTAAGAACGTGAGATTGGTTACGAAGATGAATATGAAAATGGTGAAAGAAGTTCTCCTACAAACATTTACGGAATCCTCTGAATGTTACGTTTAGTTTCATGTTATAAAAATCGCTTTTTTTCTTAGAAAGAATGAAATAGCTCCTATTTATATTATTAAAGTGTTACTCTGATCAAACTTACCTAAAAGTTAATTTCTGATAAAGGTGTTGTAAGAGAAAAGACATGTCTTGTTTTAATGATGGAAACTTAAATTTATTCATATTCTGAATTGATCTATTTTTCTTGTTGAAACTATTTATTAAAAACCTGTTCAAAATCATTCAATTTCCACATGTAAGAATTTTAATTGAACTGAAATATTAGCGAATTTCTAACTGAAAAGATGTATTAACCTGTGTGTGTAATTTACATTGTTCGTACTTTTGTCTTCATTTTTATGGACATATTCACAACGTTTCGGCCGTTGTACGCTCCGGCCCTCGTCAGATGATATAATTTGGAATATCGGACCGAATTTAATCCACAAAAATCGAAATTCCTTCGAAAAAGTTATGAATGACAGATGAAGACAACAGTCCGAACAATGTAAATAGTTACAATACCTACTCTCTCTCACATACATACATACACACACACATACATACATACATACACATACATACATATATACATATATACATACATATATGAAATGGACATTCAGGCCGGCAAATGTTATTTAATACTGTTTATTATAAACAGCATTTACTTAAATACTTGTATCTATAAAAATGTTAAACATAAAAATGTCTTTAAACACACACACACACACACACACATATATATTTATTTCTATTTTCGGGTGTTCTCTTTATTCTTGGGTGTAATTTTTTTTTCTCTTATTCAAAAGAATAATTTGATTGTCTCTGAGGTTACAATCCTAACTTGTTTCTGGATTCTTAGCATTTATATTCTATTAACAAATAATTTACTTCCTTAATACTAATAATAATTAGATTATTACTACAATAATTATTATTAGTATTATTATTACTAGTATATTAAAATCAAATCAAACCCAAAGTGCCAATAAAAACGATTATTGGAAGCATGCTAATGATTTAATTCGGCATTATTAAACGCGGCTATCGCAAGTCGCAATTGAAACAAATTGCGAATGAAATAGCTAAAAATGAAGATTACCATAATTTTACCCCAGATCAAACTCCGAGAAAACAATCAAAATTCTAACAGAATTCAATTGGTCATCAGCTGACGCCGAAATTTTGCTGGAATTTCGAAAATGCTACGCGACAGCTATGAACACATTTCGCAAAAATATCCGCGTTTTAGAGATTTTTCCCAACCCACATATATTTTTCTTTCAAACTAATTAAAAATACCAGACAAATTTTAACAAATGCGCACTCAATACCTCACTGGATATTCGGATTGTTTTATTTCAGAAAACCCTCATAGAAAGGGAAAACCCTCTTCGTTGTGCAACAACATGACTCAAGTCAATTCTCACAAATTCAATGAGAAACATGATTTCTTCAGAAGTCGGCAATTGTTATGATTCCAATCTAATATACGCCGTTCAATGTACTAAACATGGCTTGATTTATGTGGGCTGCACAACGGAAAAATTAAATAAAATTAAAAAAAAAAATAGCCACAGGTATGATGCCAGACACAACAATGTGACCTCAAATTGTGGAAATATTTTATTACAAACGATTAATTTCGAAGAACATCTTCAGGTGCACATTATGAAAAAATATCCAGAATTTACTAACCTTAAAACACATGCGGATAGATACTACTAACTTCCCACCCCTGTGAAAAGTATGGCTGGAGAGTCTACGAGATTTAGTAAGCTGTTTAATTCCTATTAGTAACTAATCAACTAACGGAAAATTCCAAAATGATCACGATCATAATACCTAGGTTTCAGTTGCATGCTATACACACTGGCTGCGTTTCATTCGTTTTGACGCGTTGATTACCAGTACAGCTATTTTTGCTTTTTAACGGGGTGGTAGCATCTACTAGGGTTCCCAGCTTTGGGAAAATATTTAACCCACAAACTGGGATCAAAACACCATGAAAGGATAAAAATGGATTCTTATAGTAAAAATACCAGCAATACATTTGACTCTCAACAAAAAACCTCTTTAGAAAAATACGTGAATGAAACTTTCTCATACAAACTGATTTCTTACAAAGATTTTATATTCTATTTATATGAACCTATTCTAAAAATCTTTCCGCCATTAAATAACCCATTGAGATTGATATGTCGTAAAATAAAATGAACCAAACCACAGTGTCTATTTTTGCGTCATTGTACTAAAACTAAGGTACACGTATTAGTAGATTAATTATAGTAGGTTAGGTCTATTAATTTTTTATGTATTGTTTGAATTTATGCATATGATTACATTCACGCGCAAACGCATCTAATATATATAAATATAAAACACGTACAGGCGCGCGCACATGCGCATTATATTATTTTATATCTTCAATGGGGTTTAATATATTTTTTGATACATTGGTAAAAGTCTTTTATATCGAATTGCGTGAGAGAACAGTTCTCTTTATTGTTAATCTTGTTAAACCAATTAATTGTTGCTTTTGTGTTTGTTCCGTTTGTTTGTTTCTTTCTTAAATTTGAGCAAATTTTTTCTAGTATTTGTTTGCTTATTTCCCAATATTGCCTTTTGTGGGATTTAGTAATATGCATGTCTGTTTGGTCGTGAATTTATCCTTTATAGTTTTTCAATTTAATAAATGGTTCTACTTTTGCTAGTCGTTTTATTCTATTGTTTAATTTTTGTTTAGTGGCTATGTTTTTACCTTTTGTTTATATCACTTTCTGTTTTGTTAATGATTTTGTAAAATTTAGTGACTTTATCAAATACTTTATTGTAATTGTTGGTTTCCATTTTATAGATTATCCTGGATTTATCTGCTTTTATAGTTTTTTTTCCTTAGTTGTTTATCATTTTCAGATCATTTTTTTCAAGATTTAAAAAAAAAAATTATTGCTGAATGTTCTTATTTCGAAGTTATTGATTGTTTTTCTTTCATTTTCAAATGAGGTTGTTTTTCTGTATCTGGCATTTCACTGATGTGAATCCAAATTTTATTATTATTGTCACTGTTGTTTTCCACTGCCACCATTGTCTTTGAGGAAATAAAATACTTTCCATTATAGGCCTTTTATTTTTACTACTCCAAACGTTAATTTGGGGATAGCCATGTTTGAGTAGACGTCCTACTTCTCTTTTTCTTTTTAAAACGATATGAATTACATTTAACCACTTCCGAATTCGAGAAACTTAAAGAAATTGTTCTCTCCAACACGGTTTGATCCTACGTACCCATTGGTAGGAGAAACCACCGTCTAATCCGGCTGTGGTTTTAATCTTTCTGTGTATATTAATTTTATTGTTAGAAAAATGTCTAATTGAATTCTTGTACCCACAAAATATAACTTTTGTAATAATATCGACTTGAGAAGCCCAATAATTGCTCAAGAAATGTAATATATGTAATGGTTGATTTCTAGGCGTAGCTAAGATGTGGCACAAGGCCGAAAGTATGGAGCATCTATTGAGGATCGAAATTACGATTCCGTCTTACTTGATCTAGCGAGATAAGCTTGATAACCCTTACACCACGTCGGAGGGCCCAAATATAAGCTATGCCATGTGGCACGTAGCACAAGTTTTTTTAAAAGTTCTCAACGATTGTATAACGGTATTCCGTGCAGTTTTCCTTTAGGATTTTAGCGTGCATGTCTCTCCACGTCTTCCCTCTTTTGGTATCAGCAATACTTTTCTGTCAATCGGCGCGCACACATCAAGTAGATTATTCGTTGTCTTCCACAGCTTTTCTTGCCTTCAGTTTGTCCCGTGAGTGTTAAATTCATCAAATGTTCTTTCTTCAGTGTAAGGAAAATCTCAATTCACTTTTATGTGTAAATTTTATTCTCTTAAGAATTTCCTAGTTTCTCTTGGAGTGTACATCGCTTCAAATCATTCTTCTGTGTTGAAATCTTTCGCTACAATGTCTTTCTTAATCGAGTTCCCTCCAAGCAAGGCAGTAAAGCCACTAAGACACAAGGCGGTTACTGGGTGTGAAAGAATTAGAAAACAGAAACATTATTAAGGAGCAAGGGCAAAAGAAGTGTAATGAGAACGATAGCGACTAACATTTGATTTATTTTTATGAAAATTAACGTTGGCTGAAAACAATGGAGTCGGAAGGGAGTTCATTAAAGAACGAGAAGCGCGAGAAAAACTTAACATAGAATTTACGGTTTTCTCTTGCCAACTTGCCAGGTCATCCGTCGCCCGTGCTTCAGATCAATCCGATATTCACGATAGAAGGAGCATTCGCCCCGGGATAAAAGTGGTGGTGGTTGGGGTGGCGTGTGCACACTTCTCAGGGATGGGAAGTTCGTACAGGAGTCTTTCTTCCAGAATTCGCCGTCCTCAACCGATTGCTGACACATTCTATCTAGGAACGCGATGCGAGACATATGTTGACGAGTCCAACGCTAGGCATGCCCAGGCCGCCTCTCGCATTTCCGATCAATTCATTTCCAGCAAGAGATCGAGACCGAACCAAGCCGAGTGTCATGACCGGCCCGTCCATCCAGAGGAAAGGTCCGGGAAGAGAAACTCCTTTCTATGCACCCAACCGCAAGTCAACAGACTTATCGCGGTTGATCTTTGTCCTTGTCACTCTCTTGTACCCTCTGATTTCTTTGCCGATTTCGTCACTATCGGCTCTGCTCGACACAAGAACCGAAACGTCGTCAGCATAGGTGGAGTATCTGGTCGAGGTGGTAGCACCAGGTAGAGAAATTCCGCGTAGGTCCGGAATCGTCTTTAACTTGCGAATTAAAGGCTCCGATCGAACCCCATTCACATCCACCAGGAGACGCATACAGAAGTCGGATGCAGGTGCGAAAGTACGGCTCGAAACCGGCAGTCAAAACGACAGCTTCCAGAAATCGATGGTCAACCCTATCGCAAACCTTGGACTGATGTAAATTGATCAGGACGGCTTCACTGTCGTCTTGTTCGATGATCAAGAGTACCATATGAAGGTTGTCCTGAATAGTCCTATCCTTCACAGCACTTCAGGTTTCTTCTATAAAATAGAAGTTAAATAAAAGTCAGCACAAACAGGGATGGGGGAGAAAAAATTAACAATGCAAAATGAAAGTGTACAATAAAAAGGAAAAACTGGTTTTAACCAGGATAAAGAAAAAAATCGAATTAACTACCGAGATGAAGTAATTTATAATTAACTTGGTGGAAAAAAGAAAAAAAAGAAGTTTAACTTAAAGTGTTGAAACTAAAAGCAATAGTTTTAAGAAATAAAGCCGAATTAAAACAGAAGTCTAGGAAAACTAAACGTTAACCCCCAGCCAAATAAAATTCGATCGAAACCGAAGTAGGGAAAACTAAAAATGTAACGACTTACAAGAAAAAACAAAACAATTAACAAAAGGTTTTTGTTTAAAGTTTCTTAAAAAAATAGTCCAAATAAATTAGATAATAAAAACGTAAACTAAATTAAACAAGAATGCAATAAAACAAGTAGTCTGGTTAGACTTTAGTCTAAAACTAAAATTAAAGCCCACAAGAAAACTGAAAAAAAGGACTGACAAGAAAAAACTGTTCAAAAACAAAAAAAAAGATTCATTTTTAAAAGTTTGAGTCTTTTCATGTCAATAAAATACAAATAAACTATAAATTAGATACAAAGGCATTAAAAAGTAGGAAAATAGAAATAAAGATGGCGGCCAAAGCCGACGGGAAAACTGAAAAAAATTAAATCAAACAATAACGAATAAATGATACATAAATTAACAATAACAAAATTTGTTCAGTCGAAAAAGTTCTTAATAAATAACTATATAAGTTTCCATAGCACACGAGCTCTGTCCAACAGTACCAGTCTGAAAATAAGCCAGTTTACGTCAAAAACGTGACTTCAATAAATCGGGGGGAAAAGCAATATTTATTCTGTTATATACAGAAATGTGGCACATGGCCGAAGAGGGGATTGGGGAAAGGACGGTCTTCTTCTGTCTTAACTTTAACTTAGCTAGCCACAAACACTCACCCAATCGTACAAACAATATTCCTTACACCAAAACAACACATTCATACTTCATGTCTCTATGAAAATACTAACTAGTTCCCATATTTACAATTCATTGTCTGTGGGGGGGATAAAACAACAATTTAAAAAATTATCCCCAATGAGTATTTACAATATGAAAGCAAAAGCTATTTACAAGAAACTAAATAAAATAATATTAGTAATAAAACCCCCACAATCACTAAATGTGGCAGAAATATCAGTTTACTGGCCGAAAACAATACGGGACTATAATAGTATAAAACATTAATTCATCCCAAGCACTACCAACCTGCAATGAAAGAAGGCGTGACCCAGGGTCTCGCCCTTCCCACCACAGCGTTGGCAGTTTGGAGATTTCTCCCAGCCCGCTGAGCAAAGTCTTTTGGCGACCCAGAAGGCCCCACGAATCACCAGCCAGGTGAATGATGCCTCATTGTTATTGAGAAATTTCAACCCGGGCGCCCAAGGCCATATTGAGCGAGCCTCCTGCTTCGTAAATCCGACCTCGTCAATCAGCTCATCACGAACGCCCCCCCCCCACTGACTAACACATGATATAATACCCTAGGAGACAACGCCTGGACGTTGGAGAGGCCATCTGACGCCTATAAGAGGCGTTTCAGTGCAATACGACATTCACGATAGAAGGAGCCTTCGGCTCGGAGTAAACGGTGGGCCCCCTCCTCACCAGAAGGAAAAGCTCATCCGAACAATTGCCATGAAGGTATTTATAGAAAAGGCACAGGGAGACAACTTTACGGAGGTGGGAAAGTGACTGAAGTCAAAACGCAAGATCAGAACTAATAATATTGCCAATTCTTCTTTGGATTTTATCAAGGAGCTCTAGATAAATAGCAGGAGCACCGGACCATACGTAGCAGCAATATTCTAAGCATGGACGAATGGTAGACTTATCTATGTAAGATAGATTCTGGCGTGAAAAATCTAGCACGGCACAGTGAACCGACTTGCAGCTGACCTAGCAATGGATTCAGTATAGTCTTTCCACTTAATATCAGCGGAGAACGTTAACCAGCAAATGCGCAACGAGTCAATTTCCTGGAGGTCAGCATCAGCCATGCTGATGGAAGGCAGAGAGGGATCACTCAGATGATTAATAGAGAGTAGTTTCATTTCGGAGGCGTTAAAATTAACAAGCCATCCAGTTAACAGATTGAAGCTCGTTTTGGACATCAGCTGTCAGTCTGACTTTATGGAACTGATCGGATTTTACTATCGAGACAGGAGTAAATTGTCGTGCCATCAGTATAGATACCAAGTTGAGAGCTGATGCCATCGGGAGGGTCGTTAATGAAAATTAAAAACAAAATAGGTTCAAGGATAGAACCATTAGTTGTCTTCAAAAAAGCACTGCTATATGAGATGCTTAACCAATTCCGTATCGAGTAGAGCCTCTAGAATTTTCTCCAAAAGAGATAGAAGGCTAACAGACCTATTGTTGGAAGGGTCGGATGGTTCACCAGAGTTCTTAAAAACTGGAACAAATGAGGACTTCCAGTAGGCAGGAAAGCAAGAGGCAGCGAGGCGTTTAGTATACAGATTACATGGAAGAGGAGCCAGTTCGTGTGCACACATCTTAATGAATATCAAGTCCGTATGTTTTTGTGGGGATCCAGGTTATAGAGTAATATATTATGACATGTCTCTAATTTGTATTTAGATACATTGTATTTATTTTCATTTTTTCTAGTTGAATTGTTCACCTATATTGCATATGACTCACTATTGTACATAATTATATTACAATAAAATTTATATTGTATATAAATATTGCCTTATGAAAATTGAGATGTAGTAGACTAGTGGGCCCATATCATAGATTTGTTGGGGGCACGAGAACCTTGCACTGTCTCTGAGGTTTAAGAATATCTCGTCTAGTTCTTATTTTTAGTACTACTCAAGTATTGCTCGCCCTGTTTCCACCGAGTCCGATTACACACTGTCCGGCCCAGGGATTGAACTCAAAATTACTATGTCACCCAATTCAAGAACCAAAGCTTTAATCCACTAGGTTCTTGTCCAGTGAGATTAAATAAAGGGTTTATTTCGGAATTCCCTGTAGCTTATACAAATCTATAAACATCTGATGATGGGTAGAGGGCAAAATGGCCGAAACGTTGTTATTACAATAACAAAGATGATCAGAAATTAGGAATAACATTTCAACACGTCACTATTATAAAAATAAAGATTAGAGGATTGCGACAAAAAGCAACAGAAATAAGATGAAAAAAATATCACTTAATTGACAGTCCTTCCTTTAAGAAATTATTGCATATAACCTTTTACCAGTGTGCCGACGCATTCTGCATGTCTGCACAACTGTGATGACATCCAAAGTCGGTTGTACGTGTATATACACCCGACTAGCTATATTCATAGGTTTGTCTACTTGGCCGCGATTGAATTCAACAAAGAATAACGACAAATGCTTTTCAAGACACTGGCTAGAAAATAGCAACAATATGAATTCTCACTAAATCAGGGAAATCTTCCTTCAGTTTCGAGAAGGTGGACTGTTATCTCATTAACTTCTGGCTACGAAGAGAGGTCCTTCACATTCACTGCCCGATCTCGGCGACTGCTGACTCCTCAATGCTGGTCCTTTCCTCCTCTCTTACTGCCGGTCTCTTTCTCACTATCTGCTGGTCACTGACTTCCTGCCTCTCTCGGCTTATATGGATACTGGATGGAATCCAGCCAACCCTATGTGTTCAGGAAAATGAGACCACCCAAACGCTGGATGGGTGGTCATTTTTTTTTTCGAAGTAATACACTTTTATGGTTATCTAAAATCACTAACAAAATTTTATGTTTGCCAATTCAAAGGCGGGCTGGAGACATGAATCCGGAAGAAAAACCTATTTATCTCCTTAGGATGTGTGATAAATCGTATTGATATACCCCTTCCACACACAATTTTGTCATTTATTATATAAATCACATCAACAAAATTACAGGACAATCAATAAAAACAATTTAACAAAAAATTAAAATAAGTAAAGCAAGTAAGTAAAATATCAATATTTCATGTGTAGCTCAAAACCTGGAACGTTTCATAGTTCCATTTAAAATAGGCAGATGGACCCCAGCCACCTTTTGAAAGTAGTTCAATCCGAAAAGGGACAAATTTTGGACGAGCCAGTGATCTCAGAAACATTGTAATATACCAGAGGACGGTTAGCAACCCTTCTTTTCTGTTCAAGCCATCACAAGAGTATTTCAAGCGACCCTAGGAAAATGTTGTTTTACAGGAAGCTTTACTCTCAGACCTTCCAAAGAGAAAAATAATAAAAATAATAATAAAAAAACAGAGGATTTTAACCACCCCTTCAAGTAACTCGGATCACAGGAAGCGTCATTTCTACTGACCTTCCAAAATAATAAAAAAATAGACTTTAACCACTACTTCAAATCGTTCCTATTTCATAACGTCTCACCCCCACAAAAATGTCATATTTAGCATACCACAGAAGTGAAAACCAATTTTACACCTTCATCAAGACAAAACCAGAGAAAATGGGGTGTGTCATGACATGACTTTCCTCATAAAATAAAATGCAGAAATCCCATTTCTCACTGCACAATGATTACATATCTTGTTTTTTTAATACCCTAAAACAAAATCACATAAAAATTAAACAGTTTTTATTACAAGTCATAACAATCTGTAACAGAACAGGCACTTGACTATGAAAAAATCTCTCTCTCTCTCTCTCTCTCTCTCAAAAAGGTTATGTCCGTTTTTAAAGGAAAAAAAGAAAACGCTTCACAGAATGTGTAACATATTTAGTCTTCGAAGTAATCGCTATCGGCATCCATCACCTTCTGCCAACGTGTCTTCAGCTGTTCAATGCACTTGCGGTAGAACTCGGGGGATATTGACGCGAAGAAGTCCGTGAGGGCTTTGCGCAAGTCTGCTTCATTGGTGAAGGATTTCCCACGAAGATGATTATCCAGGGAGTGGAAGACGTGGTAATCGGATGGCGCAAGGTCAGATGAATAAGGTGGATGGCACAAAGTCTCTCACCCAAGTTGCTGTATGGTATCCTTGACCACTCGCGCGACATGCGGCCTTGCGTTGTCATGGAGGAAAAGCACACCTTTGCGATTCACCAGTGCTGGCTCCTGGCGCAATGCCTGTTGCACACGTTTCAATTGCTGCGAGTATAGGTCTCCAGTGACTGTTTGTCCCGTTGGTAGCAGTTCATAATGAACCACTTGACGACCTGTCCATCAGACACAATGCATAATCTTGTGTGGGTGCATAGACCGTCTTGCGGTGTGAGGGACAGCATCCTGAGGAGACAACCAATGCCTGGAACGCTTGGGAGTTTCGTAGAGAACCTACTTTTAATCACTGGTAAGCACTCGATTGAATAAGGATGCGGTACGGTGGCAAGAAAGCAGCGATACGCAGGCTACCACTCGTTGTCCCTTGTGGACCTCCAACAGCGTTTGCCGAACCCACTTGCTCAGTTTGTACGTCTTACCTAAGGGGTGCAGGTGAAGTCTAACTGTTTCATCAGAAACGTTGAACTGTCTTGCAAGTTCACCACACGTTAGACTATTGTCCTCTTCAATGGCTGCCTTCAGGACTCCGTCATTCAAGACCTGTGGTCGTCCACTGCGAGGCTCATCACGGAGAGACAAATCTCCCGACTTGAATTTTCGAAACCAACGCCTTGCAGTACGTTCATCCACAGCACTATCCCCAAACGCTTGACATATGCGGCGACTTGATGCAGCTGCTGATAAGCTCACTTTGAAATCCTAAAACATACAGCCCCGAACGAGATCTCTAGACACTTCCATCCTTCTCACAGCTGTCCGGCTTATAACTGATGGCCGGTGTGCGTGTTTTTCATAACGTCTGATGTTCCTACTTCCGGCTGTCCGAATTTGAAAACAATTGCTACACGCATTTCGTATATATTTCAACTTCATTCAATGACTAATCAAAAAACGGACATAACTTTTTTGGTTACCTTGTATATATGTATGTATGTATGGGGGTATGCCACAACAATGTTCATCTTCAGTCCACTAGTGGCTTCCTGCGTATTATGAAATCTTCAGACGTAAGGGTGAAAATTTCCTCCCTTTTTTTTTTCTTAAAGGGGTTGAAATTAAAACAAAGTTCACATTGTTCTTTTCTCCAGAAACTCAGCCAAACAAATAATCTGGAATAGATGGCTACAAACTTATTTCTTCTTTTCTTTTCTTTTGGATTCCACACTTATAGTGGAAAATTGTAGCCTTTCTCCAATCCGTCTAACTCCTGGGGCGCTATGAGCTCCATTGATCTCCTCTCCTCACCATCGCTTTCTCTCACCCGCTCATTGTATACTTCACGCTTTTTCAGTCGAAATCTTCCATAATCCACTAAAACAATCATTAGCACAATGATAACTAAATTTCTACTTGCTGATAACTAAACTATGATATTTGCTGTTGCCTATCACCTCGGTAGGATGGTTCCTGCACACCGTCGCTAAATTATCTACTAATTCATGTAGATCTAATAGTTTTAACAATTGGAGTAATGTTCGTTTTCCTTATTAGGGTCTGCTACATCCCTGTACACTTGCTAGCTGAGACATTTACCGAGGTCAGAAAGGAGTCGTTGGTTTTATATTTTTCCTCCTGATAGTAAAGCGGGAGGGTTACAGATTTCCGAAAGGCAGAGCAACATATCTGAAGTTAGATAATGGCCCGGGGCATGGTATCTCTTACAGTTGCTGTCAGTTTTCCTTTTTGCTTCAATCCTTCCAGGTAACCCATACTAATTTTCCACTTTGATCTTGTGATTATCACTTCGACAGATTTCAACACACCGGTTTGGATTATGAAGACGAATAGCAATAAGATCCTCACTCCGGGTCCCACCAGCGCTATCAACATGACTTGCTGAAAAATTCCAGGCTTATCGGCCAGCCTGAAGGGCATAGCTCTGAATTGGTACAACCTAACGTAACAGGCAAATTCCGCCTTCTTCCTATCGGCTTTCTTGAAGTCTACCTGCCAGTAGCCAGATTTCAAATCAAGGATGGAAAGATTAGTTGCCTTCACCAGCGATGCCAATATGTCATCGATCAAGAGTTGGGTGTAGGTTAGTGGTTTGATTAATTTATTCAGAGCCCTGCACGATGATGTGGAGCGTTCTATTTTCCTTGTTTCCAGCATATCCCCAACTGCCTTTTGTACGAGTTGACGCTTAAGTAGAGGGGTCCGGTATAGTTTTAGCTTTCATCGACAGGTGATTACCAGTGTCTGTACTCATCTCCACTGTATTTATTTGGCCTAAGTCAGCCACCAAATCCCTATTGTCCCTTATAAATTGCCGGATAATCTCTTTGTGTGTAGGCGGAGTTAGTATCTCTGCCTCTCTAATATGGAATTCTTATACTTACTTCTGCACTTTCTACCCCACCCTCGGTAATAGCTAGTATAACCTCCCTCACTTTCTCTCCCTTGTGAACCCTTATTGTTGTATTAGTGGTACTACTAGCTAGCATTATCTTGATACGACCCCTGTCGTCATCTCATATTACGGACTCTGTTCGAGATAATTTCCCTCCTTCAAAACGAGGTTCACCTGTTTGTGCAACCTGATACATCTTTCTTTCGATCTTGGGGTATTTTCCATTTCCCCATCTTTGGCAGTGGAAGTGATGAATTGAGGCTTATCTGCGCTTCATTGCTTTTAAGTCACTCTCCACCTAGTATCATAGATTTACATAGTGTGGGTATCATAGATTTGCTGCATCGTGACCATTCCTTCTACCTCTATAGGAAGGTGTACTACCCCTCATACCTTAATTTCTCCTCCGTTTACCTGAAATATTTTTGTTTTGTAACATTTAGGTCGTTTTCTCTAAATCCTAGCTGAAAATAATCCCTATATCTAATCATCGACATTGATGCCCCTGTATCTATTAATGCAATTATTTCCTTTCCCTCACACTATTGCCTTACACGTTAAATCAGATTCCTGACCGAACAGAGCGAATGCACGCCTCTCCTGGGTACAGTCCTTCCTAATATGACTAGAATACCCACATCCCCAACAAAACATTTGTCTGGGACCTAGGTGAGGTTTCTGCTTATTCCTCTCAGATAAGTGACCCCTTTTACTACAACTGCTACCAGGGCCCCACTGTTCCCTTCCATTGAGACATGCTCTCACTCTTTCCCTAACGGGCCACCCATCTCATGTGCGTGCCTTTGGGAAGACTCCAGTTTCTCAGACACTCTATGACTCCTCTGTGCCACCGCAAATGCCTCTGCAAGTGTCGCGGGGCCTGCTCTGGATGTATCGGTCCTTAAGAATGTGTATGTATAATATAATAATATTCTGCTAGTTGGGTCTGGAAGGCCTCTCCATCTCTCTGCACAGCATCCTTAAAGGCTATTTTGGCCATGTTAAACTCTCTATTATCTACTTTGGAAAACGTTTATTTCTCGACCTGTCTAATTTTAACTAATTCTCTGGCCGCATCAGCTGCGCTTACATGTTCTTCATATTGAGTCCTTGGCTGTTGCAAGAGATCCGTCCAGCTAGCTTCAAGATTTTCGTCCAGGAATAACCTTACATATTCGGAAACGGTGCCATCTGAATAAGTTGACAATTTTTGAATTCTGAGTTTCTTTTTCGGCGCTTCTATCCAAGCCTGAAATTCCAAATGCTTTCCCGAATATATAGGAATCCGGGATCCTCCTGGGACCATTGCGGGGTGATGAGCAATATACGCATAGTTTCACATACTATATCCATAGTATATGTAAAAAATTAAACACTAAAAAAATATTACTATCGCCGAAAGAAAATAAAATACCACTAAAACAATAAAATAAACTGAACAAACTTCGTTGGGCAAAATGAAAACAAAATAAAAATACGGCCGGCGAGATGTGAGAGATAAAAATCTCCAACCGAGATATCAATTTTTTTCTTTTCTTTCGCGTGTTCATCCTCCGTTTCCTTTCTTCTGTCTTTCCTTGGCGTGTACGAACAACAACAACAAAAAGTTCACTCTCTCTTTTTTTCTTTGATTTTTTTTTCAACGATTTATTTTTTTAAGTTCTCTTTTTTCACGTTTTTCTTCCTTTTCATGTTGTTTTTGTCAAATAAATTTATCTTATTACAGTGTAACCCGGATATAAGAGAGTTGTCGGGACCGGAGAAGAAGTCTCTTATATCCGGGTTTCTCTTATACCCGGGTTTGGTCTATTATATATACCTTAACACAGGGTCTAATTTGGGACCAGAGAAAATCTCTCTTATATCCGAGTTTCTCTTATATCCGGGTTACACTGTATATTATTATAGTATCAATATCTGTTTGGAAAAAATATTTGAGCAATACATTTTTGTAATATATATATATATATATATATATATATATATATATATATATATATATATATATATATATATATGTATATTGGGTTGGTGTATACAGAATAAATTCCAATAACCAGCAAATACTGTCCTTAAAAGGGTGCTCAATCCAGAGTAGAACAAATATAATTATTTATTCGAAAATTATAACATAAATATGTTATAAAATAACTACATAAATAGCCGTTTCATTTCAACACTTCTGGTGTCTTATCAAGTGATGGTGTTGAATGTAGAATTTATATTTAACACCATCACTTGATAAGACACCAGAAGTGTTCAAACAAAATGGCTATTATTGTGGTGATTTTATAACATATTTGTTATAATTTTCGAATAAATAATTATATAACCAGCAAGACGTTTGCCTCTCGACAAAAACCCTCTTTACAAAAATACGTCAATGAAACCGGATCTACAAACTGATTTATTACAAAGGATACATATTACTTAGCCCTATCCTAAAAAATCATTCAACTTTAAATAACCCATTGAGGTTGATATGCCGTAAAACAAAGTAAACCAAACTGTACACAGACTGGAATGCTTCGTTCCGATAAACGCGCTCGCAAACTGAGTGGGACGTGTGCAATTTATGCATTGCATATACTGATACGAATGCATATATGCACGCAAACACCCGGATGTCTCTGCTTGTACACAGGCGTGCAAGCTGTTGGTGCATTCGAGTAAATATTTCACTTACAGAAATTGCAGTGTCAAGCGAGACACCAAACGATACAAGAAATGAAACCCTCACAGGACTTTCTAAGCGCTAACGACACACGCGCGCGCACACTCGAACGAAGTGTTACCTGAAGCTTCAGGAAATTGAAATTGGGAAAATTGCCCTAATACCTAGTTTCCTTCGTCTAACTCGAAGTAGTTCCTTTGCGCATGTATCTGTGTTGGTCGGTTGGTTGTTTTGTTTAGCGGTATATCAACACCTCTATGGGTTATTTAATGCCGAAATCTAAACATTTTGCACGCAATTTTATTTAATTTATTTATTTATTTTTTTGAGATAATAATTTTAGTGATACAAGATATTATATGGATTAATGCCATGAAAGTTCTTTCATGTGGATTGGTTGTTTTTGTTCAGCGGTATATCAACACTTTTATGGGTTATTTAATGCCGAAATCTAAATATTTTGCACGCAATTTTATTTATTTTTTCTGAGATAATAATAGATTTAATGTCATGAATGTTCTTTCATGTTGGCTGGTTGTTTAATGCCAAAATCTAAATACGCAATTTTATTCCTGTTTTGGTGGCAGTGGGTGAAATAATAATGGTTTTAGTGATACAAATTTAACTGATTAACTCATAGCTATATGGAGAAGTGTTGGATTCATAACTTTCCCAAGGATATTTGCGCGTAAGTGAATACAACGAGCCCAACGGGAATGGGAACACGGCTCTCCGATTAACAATTCCGTGTCCTCATCCATTACACTCCCTGCAGATCCATGCTTAATGCACCTGGTATTCTTAACCGTTCACCCATCTAGATATTGACCAGGTTCGACGTTGCTAAACTTCGGTGATCGTACGGAACAACGGAGTTTCAACGTGATGTGGCTGTAAGCCTGACTCAAACGGTCGTGTTAACGAAGTGTACAAGCCAATGTCTGTACTAAATTCAGTTTGCGTGCGTATCTGCTAAAGGCCTCTGATCAGGAGGTTTTGAGGAACGTGGAACCACCTCTTAATTGCTGGTGTTCCCAGGTCCACCCTGACCCGCGGTGGCAGCACCTGTTAGGGTCCCAACTATGGGCAAATAGTTAACCCCCAATCTGGGGTCAAAACACTATTAAAGTGTAAAAATAGGTTTTAATACCAGAAATATTTTGTAAAAAAAATTATTACCAGCAATACATTTTTGAAAAACAAATAATACCAGTAATACATTTTTTTGAAAAAATATTACCAGCAAAGGAAAAATATTACCTGAAATAGATTTTTTAAAAAAATATTACCAACAATGAAAATTTTGTCGGCATTAAGTAACCCATTGGGGTTGATGTGCCGTAGAACAAACCAAACCGAACTAGAGGGCACAGAATCCTCAATATGCACTACATGCCAAGAGAAATTTACAGTGAAACATATACTGTTAGAGTTTGTAGATTTTGATCTAGTGCGAACAAAATATTACCAAGTGAATAATTAAAAAAAACTTTTTACGAAAATAAAACCATCCAAGATTGTAAATTTCCTAAAAGAAGTTGGATTGTACTAAAAAATATGAGTAATTGAAAAATAGTTCAAATATATATGTATACATACACACCTTTTTTTTTTTTTACCAAACTATCGCTATGAATCTATTTCAAAGATTTTGTTGGCATTAAATGACCCACTGGGGTTGATATGCCATAAAACAAAACAACCAAGCACCCAACCAACTAATTATGAAAATTTGAGTCGCGCCTTGTAGACATTCTCTTACACGGACCCCCGCAAACCCCAACTCTTGGTCCATGTTTTTCACTTTTGCTTTCTACTCATAAAAAATTCTCATTACAACGTTTAAATTTGGGCCATAGGTAGTTTTATCAGCTAACCAGTTGATAATCGTATCTGGCGAAGTGCAGTCCGAAAGATGTGCAGTTATCTAACATAGCAAAACGTCCAATCATTAAGTGCCATATTTGGGGAATTTGTGCCTTTTCCTTTTGGTTTGAATAGAAACTTGCCAAATATAGGCAAGTTACGAACATTCATGGTCACAGGACCGAGTGTATCAGTTGAATTTTCGCCCCAATACTAATCCGAACCACAATCAATCAAATAGGAAGCAAAGTTATCAGACGAAAGATATTCATCTTGCCAAAAGAACACAGGGTATTTTACTAGCACATAAAAATACTTTGAAAAACTTTGATTTTTTTTTTAGGCGTGAAGTGATAAAATCTTTGTGTTTTAAAAGACGCCATTCATTTATTTACTTTTTGACGTGTCGGAGAGAAAATAACTCATCTGATTGGTAAACTTTTTGGTAAATCCGGGATATACGTATTCGTGTAAGTATTCGCCTTTCAGTTTTTCTCTAACCTGTCAAGTCATTTTGAAGAATTTCTTATGATCTTTTTCTCTCTCTCTCGTTCTTTCTTTATCTCTTTCCTCACACATGCATATACAAGTCGGATACTACACACATACATATACTTATATGTCGGCACTTCACACATGCACATACGTATATAAGTCAGGCACTTCGCACATGCAGATACATATATGAATTCGATCCTCACTGAGTGTTCCATACTTTCGGTCTTGTGCCATATTTAAGTTACACTTAGTAAATCGCTGCATATATATAAGTATTTAATATATTTTCTGTGTATACATTATTTTATTAGATACAATTTAAGTAAATGGTATTTTTTTTTTAATAAATAGTATTAATTACATTTACCAGGCTGAATGTTTTTATTTAAAAAACACCATTTACTTAAATACATTTTATCTAATAAAATAACGTATAAACAGAAAATATAAAAAAAATAATTGCCGGACTTAATCAATTTCATAATATATATAAATATCTTTCCATTCACGTATGTCTTTAAAAAAATCAGGCGCGGTTCTCTGGTGCAGGATTAAGAGTATCCTGTTTAAATAAAACAAAAAACAACAAACAAAAAAAAAAACGATTTAATTTTTTAATAGTTAATTTTTTTTTCTCATTATTGAATCATACCCCATTATGGCTGGAGGTGCCCCACATGCACGGCAGCCGCTGTAGCAGTGGTGTTTTCTTGGTAAGATAGTCTGACGGAGCCCAACCCTCTTCAGGCTGGTTTGAATTCAGAGTTTTTCCTTCTCCTAGACAGGTTGCCAACCAAAGCTATAGGACCCAGTCTGTCCCGCTATTTACCCATAGCTAAAGGGAACGTAATGAACTCGAGTGGAATTTGAACTCAACTCTCCGATTCCTTAAACCGAGCCACTATCCATTACGCTACCGTGCCTCTATAACCCACGTAATAATGTTGCTTAATATTTTAGTTTTATTCTTAAAAAACCCAAAACTACGCAAAGCAAATTTATTTCAATGTATATGCTTAATGAATTAAATATTTAAAAAATGTTTTCTTTATTAATTCATATTACTATATTTATTTTAATATTTTTATATTTATCTATTAATCGTGTTTTTTAATATTTTATTTTCAAATTAACACATGCTACGCACATTGTAGCGAACCACCCTCATTCCCTTCGTATTCCATTGGTGAGATGTAAGTTCCAATCGAGCAGCTTCTTCTCACGAACTGCTGCTTTGTGGAATCAACTCCCAAGGGGATACTTCCCTGATCACTATAATCTTAACCTATTCAAGTCTAGGGTTAACCGTTATCTTCCCCATATATCCGCATAAACTGTGCCTCTTACTCTGTAACACTCTACCTCGAGTGACTCGTCAGTCTTGTACAGGTTGAACATCATGGTAAAAAAGAAAGAAAAAAACAACATAGGTTTTAAGAAAGTACTATTAAGATACAAAAGTTGTCTCCTTTATTTTTTTACGTTTTGATTTTTTTTTATTGAAATGAACCATCCGACGAATTGGATTTAACGCTTTCATTGAAGTCTGTTTTCGGCTGATTAAAATTCGCTGTTATGAACTAGGTACATGAGACTAATTTAAAAGTTTTAGAAGCTAATGTGCCGAAAAAAAATTATAATAGTATTAGTCCAGCGGTTACCAACCACCCGGCAGCGGATTGTTACGGCACTATTTGGTACCTGGCCGCACAGAAAAAATAAAAAAAATTTTCTCCATTTTATTAACGATTGCTTATTGTTTTGTTTATTGTATTTTGTTATGCGCGTGACCGACACCGCCCCACCACTGCTGCATGGAAAAATTGTCTTGAATGACACCTGTTCATGGCGCAAAAACGTTGGGGACCGCTGTATTAATCAATTGAGATCGTTCAGCTCGATAGCATTGTCGTAGACTGAGGCCAAGAAGACAAATTTAGTAATCTGTTTAGTTCTCAGCTCCAGCAAAAAGTGAAGTGGATGACACACTAAACCCTCCTTATAGCGCTGTTCTTCTTCTATATACCGTGCCCCTTCAGGACGTGATATTTGCTTAGGCAATCATGTATTTTTCGATACATG
The DNA here is from genome assembly GCA_964036315.1 of Acanthosepion esculentum. Taxonomy (NCBI): domain Eukaryota; kingdom Metazoa; phylum Mollusca; class Cephalopoda; order Sepiida; family Sepiidae; genus Acanthosepion; species Acanthosepion esculentum. The sequence goes on from OZ038486.1 coordinate 71,534,035, forward strand.
ACTGACGAGGCAGATTTTTTTCCCGCTGTAGGTTGCCATTTCTTTCTGCTGTAGACCAGTTGCCATCCAAAGCTATAGAATCCGGTCTGTCCTGCTATTTACACATAGCTGGGGGGAGAAGAAGAGAAATCATGGCTTTCCCAAGGGTATCGGCACGTAAGTGAACTTGGAGTAATTTTTATTGAATAATTGATTCATTTAGTAGGTTTTTTAAAGCCAGAGAATATTTCTAGATTGTAAGAATGTTTTTTGGAGATAATAATAATAATAATAATTTAGTGATAAAAATCTTAATAATTAACCCATAGTGAGGGGGAAAAGTGGTGCATTCACACCATTCTCAGTGGTACTTTTGCTTAAGTGAATGTAACGCACTTAAAATGGAACTCGGCTCTGCGATTAAAATTCTGATCCATTACCTATTACACCACCCGCACATCCAAGCTCACAGCATCTGGTATTCCAAAACGTTCACCCATAGAGGAACTCACGATGATCGTATTTTAGTTAGTTTTGTGTTCTCGTTTGATCACCGGAGTTGATTCGTGTTGTGTCCGGTCAGTGCGTTGATGGGATTCCTCTTGGGAACATCGGGTATTGTCAGCGAAAACCGGTTTCAAAGCCAGTTGGGTATGTGTCTAGCAAATTCATGTCGTAAAATCTTATCTGCTATGCAATCCAATGCAACAACGCCTCGTGTGGTTGGGAGCTGTGACCCCATACTCTCCAGTAGAATCTAGAAGGAGGAATATTATTAATATTTGTTACATTTTCAAAATTTGTTGCTGCTGTTCTTCTATATGCTCTGCACTTTCAGGACGTAATCGTTCATGGTTCTCAACAACTTTCAGAATTTTGAAGCTCTTAACCATGTTTGATATTTTGCTATCTCTCTTAATCCCTGTTTTGTCAACCCTTTACACAAGTTCAGTCTTCATCTATGTGCCATGTCCTTTCAGAACGCTGGTGGTTATGGCTCTCTAGAATTTCCTGTCCGTTGTAGATCTTAATAAATTTTGTCTTTTTGTTATCTCTCCTAAACCCTGTTCAGTCTTCATCTTCTATGTACCATGTCCTTTTAGGACATTGGTGATCATGGCTCTCTAGAATTTCCTGTCCGTTGTAGATCTTAATAAATTTTGTCTTTTTGTTATCTCCCCTAAACCTTAAGCCCACTAAATAAGTTATGCAATGTTTTTTCTCTGACTCTCTTGCCTTCAATCTATCTTGTGAGTATCACATTTTCCAAGCGCTTTTTCCTCATATATGCCCTAGAAATTTCAACTGTGATGTTAAGTATGAGTTTTCTTTTCGTTTCTAGAATTTTGTTCTTGTTCAAATGTTCAGTCCATGGTATCTTTCAGCATGCTTCTGTAGAATCATATTTGTTTTGCTTCAAGTCTCTTCTTCATTTTTGAGATGGTCCAACATTCACTGCTATATAGGAGGAGTAATATTACGAGATATTTCTGTACTCTATTTTTTTGTTTCTAGCGATTTTTTCTGTTTCTTAATACTTTGATTAGTTTCTAGTTAGGCTATTCTCTGCTTCCCTCTACCCCCCTTAACTTCAATATGTGCTGTGAGTGTTAGATTCTCCAAGCCCCCTTTTCTCATGTGCCAGAGAAATTGCAATTTTCCCTTTCTGATTCTAAGTGTAAGCAACCTTTTTATTTTCATTTTCCCTTAAACTCTTCATCGTTTCTTACATGGTTTTCTTATCAACCATCTGAGGGACCCCATTTTTGTTGTTTCAAGTTTCTGCTTCATCTGTGATAAGATTGCCAAATATTCACTGCCACATTAGGGCAGGTCAGTTTTGGAACTATTGTATTGCACTCAATTTGAAAGCTGGGGTTTGAAATGCTAAATGAAGACTCAAAATATTATTTTCCAAACGTTTACATTTTTTTGAGGAAACTTATTTAAAGATTAAGTTTAGGTTCAAAATCGTAGTGTTGGAATTTTATTCCGGTGATCAGTGAAAGCCTTATAGTGAAGACCTATAAAATTTACTGAAATTGTATATGGACAAGATGCATGGCACAAGCACATTATCACTAAATCATTGTGCCATCAAATAAGATCTTCATTTACTTCAAAGGGACTTTATACTGAACAATTTAGCTATATTTTGATGTAACATGTTATACAGTGCAGTAGTTTTATCGTGATTTTCAATAAACAATGCAAATTTAAAACATTTTGTCTTATAATCTGTGAAGTATTATGGCGTTATATACATTTTTATCTAATTTTGCTTTTATTAATTATGATCTTCCAAATGAACTAACAAATCTTATTTATTAAGTAGCCTTTTTTGTAATCTTTTACGATTTTTTATGCAGTTTCTAATTACCGAATACAGTAAAAAACGAATATTTTTCTTGAGGTGATTCATAATTAGAATTCTGGTTTGAATTTATTTTCCGTTCAATGTATCTAATTCAAAATATATCTGTTTTAAATGGATTTATTATAAAATAGTAAAAATTCGACATCAGTTTGTAAGCAAAAACCTGCAGAAATTAGGCGTTTCTGTACATTTTTTAGATGCTCTTTAAAACCAAATGCTCAAGAATTGGTAAAAGTTATAAATCTCATTTTTGGTGAAAGTACTTATCACATCAAACTCCAGATTTTACACCTAGTGCAATGTTGATTTTCTAAATAAGTGAAAAAATAGACCTGCCCTACGGGAGGACCGATATTACATAACTTCCCTCGTCGTCGTCTAAAGTGCCACAGACCTTCGTGCGAATGGCCCAGGAATCAGAAGTCCACTCTGCCATACCGTGTTCCAGTCTTATGGTTGTTTTAACCATTGTACTAAGCACGCAGGGCCCATTATCGTCGTAGTGTTCGAGGCGGAATTGTTTTTGAAGTTACCTTCTTTTACAAATAGTTTGAAGTCAGTTTTCCTTCTCCTAGACTCAGTCTGCCCTGCTGTTTACCCATAAAGAAGATGAGGAGAGAAGAGATGGATTCATAGCTTTCACAAGAGTATTTGTACGTAAGTGAATCTAACCGACTCGACCGTAATTCGAACTCGGCTCTCCGATTCCTCAATCTGAGCCGGTATATATTACTCCACCGTAACTCCTAACAGTTCACTATTTATAAAAGAAAAAAACAAAACAGCTGAACGATGCTGTCTCACATGTCGCCTTTCTCTTTCTTCGATTTCAGGATTCGTGAATTTGCTTCTCCCCTCTCCACCCGACCCTACATAACCGTCTTTCGCTGACATACCGATGAGCTCGTCAAGCGCCCATGTTTACATTAATTTTAATAAGCATACACATTTGAAAGTTATGGATTTAGTAGAGCTGAACGCTCCACCCTACTCATAAAAAATCAAAACACACACACACACACACACACACACACACACACACACACACACATATATATATATATAATCTGTATGTACGAGAACTTCAATTCAACAGGACATTTCGCTTGCTGCACACATCCTAACTACCTAACAGTCAGGGAATTGGTATAAGGTTAGTCTAATTTTAATTATTGCTTATTCGCTGGTTAGATGGTAATTCTAGATTGTTAGATAATTGTAGATTGTTAGATGGTAATTCTAGATGGTAACCCTTGATGGTTAGATGGTAATTCTACGATATATATTTACTAAAACTGTGTGTGCATATATGTGTGATCTTTTAGTTCATAAGACTAAGTTTATATTTACGTTTGATGCAACTACACATGCGCATGAACGAAAGAGAAACGAAGAGAATTTCAAATCTGAGAGCAATTTTTTGTTAAAGTTTTTTAATATGCGTTTTGAGTACATAATCTAGTCGATTTCATTTAGATTCTTTTTACTTATGTTTCCATCACTTTTGTTATTAAATATCCCACATAAATGGCTAGATCATCCACAGTAAATTTGTGAACAACTTCTTACAACGTTTCAGCCTTCTTGGCAGATCTATTATCACAATGTTGGATATAGTCCGAGGAAGTCCCGAAGGACGAAACTCGTCACGCGAAAACTCTTTCCACTTTTACCCCCAAAACTGTTCTTGACATACAAATGTATATCTATCTATCTATCTATCTATCTATCTATCTATCTATCTATCTATCTATCTATCTATCTCATTCTGTTCATAATAATTACTTAAACGTTATTTTTAGTGGATACCCGTATTTGAGTAGACGCTCCGTTTATTTATTAAACTATTCAACCTTGATTGATTATCGACACACTCTGTGGCTGAGAAGCGGGACGCAGCTTCGAATCCTGCCGGAGAGCGCTTATTTTTCTTTAATAAGATTTATATATATATATATATATTATGTTTAACGTTCTTTTTATAGATACAAGTATTTAAGCAAATGCTCTGTTTTATAATAAACAGTATTAAATAACATTTACCGGCCTGAAAATTTCTATGAAAATTTCTCGGACATTCAGGCCGGTAAATGTTATTTAATACTGTTTATTATAAAACAGAGCATTTGATATATATATATATATATATATATATATATATATAATTGGGTATGTTTGGACAGCAAATTTTCATTTATAAAAGTTTGGTTAAAGATCAACAAACGTACTTTAAGGGTATTTTGTGTTTTATCTGTAATATATGATAAATATATAGCAATTTTGAATGCTTCTATTTTGACATGTTTCGCCGATGAACAGGCGTCATTAGAAAAATAATATTATTTCATTATCAGACCTGCTTCGACATGAAGGCACATTAAAAATTTGCAGGATGCCTGTCTATTCAGTCGCATTTGTGTTTTTTCAACACTCACACAGCCAACCAACACTTATACTGCAACTATTCTGAGTGGACATCAGCTACGGTTCGAGTATGTACTTAAGCAATGTCACATGCGGTTTTGAATTCAGAGCACTCCTTCTCCTATTGTTGTAGCAAAACTACGGACGATAAAGGGTATGTCCCCATTCAATTAAATGCAGTAATAAATACTGTATGTTGGTCTGCAGCCGGAGATTCGTCTCCAGCTGCGCTGGTCAAACTCTCTCTAGGATCCCTAGACGAGGCTATGTCGAAGGTTAGAGTCTCGTCTCGGGAAAAATTCCCCATGGACCACGTACAAAACGGGGTCTACAGGGAATTTTTGGCCGAGCCTACGTGCTCGGTACCCCACATTAAATTCGGCCTTGTGCCACATCTGACCGCGTGGCGTAGATTCTCTGCAGTTGGAGATTCATTGTAGAATTCACTTGACTCACTTCTAGCAATTGACTACTTCTACGCGCCGCTAGCGAATCTTATATGTGTTGTTCGTGTCCTAAGTATTATTGTTCATTACCAACCTGCGTGTGATTATTCTATTCAGTAACCTTCCCTAGGTTACAACACCTATGCAAGAGAGTCCCTGTCGCCGAATGCAGGTTCATATGGCCCCATACCTGCATCCGATTCTTCAAGCGTGGTATCGACAAACATGAGAGAGATAGTTATATAAACGACTACCCACCCAGAGAGGAGTTGGACACTCTCTCACATCATTGTCATCATCATCATCATCAGTCCTATGACCAGATGTGGTCGTAGAGTCGCTGCACAGTACATGACCAACTCCCTCCATATCTTTCGCTTGCGTACCAGTGTTTGAGTTTCTGTGAATTATCGCCCAGTCCACTCAGCGACGTTACGAGCCTATTTTTTCTGCTGCTTCTTTTTTATGCCTAAGGTGGAATCTTGTAGGTTGGCGATAGAAAAATTTTCTTTATGATGTACAAGAACCAAATTCGTACATCAGATATACAACCACAACTCTTTAGGAACTTTTTTTCAGCCGAGTTCATTTAGAGTCGTTTTCTTTTGCTTTCCATCACTTTTGTAAGTAGGTATTCCATACTGTGATGTTAGAAGATTTGCCAGGAATGGTGAAATGTTGTAAGAGCCAGGGAGGAAATTTACTGTAGATGACCTTGCGATTAAGGCACTCTCTAGACATTTACATTGTAGTGAATTATTTTCTCCTTTGATCATGGTGGCATTTTTTGTGTTAAAGTTGTGGTCAGTCTCATTACGGTGGGCAAGCAATGCATTTGATGTATTATTTTATAAAATGGCCCTTTTGTGTTCATATGTTTTAGATTCCTTGAAGTAATATATATATATATATATATATATATATATATAGTTAGGAATGGATTTTTCGTTTATTTATCCGACATATTTTTGTAAAATGTCTCTTTTGTGTTCATATAATATTTTATTTAGATTCCATGAGGTTTCCCCTATGTATTTTTGCTCCTTGGCTCTTACAACATTTTACCATTCCTGGCAGATCTTCTAATATAACAGTGTGGAATACCTACTTACAAAGGTTTCCCATAACTAACTCACTGCCAAGTCTATAAGAGCTAAAACAATTTATTATATGCATTCCACAAGGGCGTCCCACATAGAGCGTAGTTTTATAGAAAGATGTTTGGGTTTTATTTGGCACGAGTAGAGTGTAATGTGAGTAGAGTATGATAACTCACCTTTATGAAAATAATCAGCATACGATTTTATGTTGCCCCGGATTTTAAATAGGTTCAAAGATAGATCTTTTATCATTAGTAGTAAATTGGTGACTTTTTATGTCCCCAATATATATATATATATATATATATATATATATATATATATATATATATATATATATATATGTGCGCTAGCACGCGTGTATATATAAATTTAGTTGGATTGGTGTGAGTTTGTGACCCAGGGTTTCATGCTATTTGCGATAGTTAGACGATCGCAAATAGCGTGAAACCCAGGGTCTGAAACACACATCAATCCAACAAAATATGTTAGCTCTATCACTGACACTGAGCGCTTTCCAATAAGTACCGCGCATATATAATATATAAATAATATATAGATATAAAATTATATATATATATATATTTGTGTATTTAGGCAGGAATCCTTCTTTCATGCACATTTCATTAAAAACGACTGACAAGGTGCTTTTATTTAGTTTTTTATACAATTTCTCATGCGATCTAATAATGTTTTTCTTTTCGGATGATAAATTATATAAAAACATTTACCTTGGACAAGAAACGCCTCATGTGGGGACATCCAACAATTGATTAGGAAATCCATTATTAATCAGCGTTTGCTTGATTTTTTTTTTAATTCATTAAAGAAAAGCGTGCGAGAGGATGAGTTCTCGTGCGCTCGCGTGAGGAAATTCTTAATAACACCTATTTTATATCTAATAGGGCATTCGCTAGAGAAATTAAGATGACGGAGAGTCTTTACTAGTTGGTTTTTTATAAACAGAAGTTTTAAAAGTATTATTACTAAAATCGACGAGAACATCTAAGAAAGGAAGTTTATTTTTTCACTAAGTTCATTATTAAAATTTATGACAGAATTTTGTTGAAATATAGCTTTCAGATTTTTTATTTCTTTCTTGTTTTCAGCCAAAATAAAAATATCGTCAACATAACGAACATATATTTTAGGTTTAATAACTTTAGTAAAAACCTTGTTTTCAACATAGGACATATAATACTTGGAGAAGCACAGCCCGAGAGGGTTTCCCATACTTACTCCATCAGTTTGTGTGTAAATAGTACCATTCTGGCTATAAAAAGGTACTCTAGTAGTGCAAGCAAGCAGTAGTTTTCTTAAAATATTGGGTTGGATTGATGGAGGTGGAATTAGATTATTTTTATACACCGAATTAATGATAATATCACTAGTTTCAGAGACGGGAACATTAGTAAATAAATTTTCTACGTCAAAATTTCTCAATGATATTATTACCCCATATCTCCCTACTAACTATAGCATTAAATCTACCCATGAATTCCGCCAAATACTTAAAAGCACAAAATTAAAAACAAACCACGGCATTCTTGCGTCACTTGACGTAGAAAATTTATTTTGATGGTTATCCGTCCTTGCATGGAATATTGCTGTCATATATGGTCTGTTGCTCCCGCTGTAAGTTTCGACGTCCTGGACAAAATCCAGAGACAAATTTGCAAGATGATAGGTCCTGATCTGGCGTCTAGTTTACAATCGCTATCCCACAGACGTGTCGTGGCCTCCCTCTGTCTCTTCTACAAGTATTTTCACAACAACTGTTTCGACGATCTATTTTCGCTGGTTCCCGGACTGTATGAATTTAAGCGAGCTACCAGGCTGGCATCTCGGTCCCCGCCCCTATGGATGTTAAAACGGTTAAATGTAACCGTCTCTTCCACTCAAACAGCTTCTTCTCCCGCACTTCCCGTCAGTATAACTCCCTTCCCCGATGACTATAATCTTCAAATATTCAAGTGTAATATCAGTCGACATTTTACACCCTGAGCTTGTTCCCGTTCCTTCTCTGTATTCTTTCCCCAGACATGTCTCTTTACCCTTGTTCTCAATCCTCTGTAGCCCTTTGCATGCTAGTGGCACTCCCGCTTTGCTTGGGGTGATTTGCTTAAAAAAACAACAACAAAAAAACATCGTAGCGAGTTTTTGTTAATAAAATACTGTTAAAAAGTTCTGTATTTAGAAGAAAAAATTTCTCGTTCAGTTTGTTGTTGTTGTTGGCACCGCTTGCATCCGTGCATTGGGATCGTCATCCTCTCTCCTTATTCCCTTTCTCTCCCCCGGTGGCGGTAGCAGAGATGGCTGTGAATCATAGAGAGTTTGGGGAGACCATTCGCGTGAATTTAATTTTGGTGGACTACTCTGCGGGACTGAGAAGCCCCACACACTTGGTCACAAACGTCTCCCTCGCGGCGCAAAGGGGATTGAAACAGGCGACTCAATTTTTATGTTAATATTAATAGTGGTGGGTTTGTGCTTGAATTGATAATAGTGAACTGATTTCTTACAAATGCTAAAAGAAAACTCGTACCGACGTTGAAAGACGAACAGAAAGAAAATCTAACCTATTGCAACAGAACAATAACGATGCCCTTAAAATAATTTTATTTATTTATTTTATTCCGACACCATTGGAGGAGGGAGGTGTGATTTTATCTTGATCTCAAGTGTTTCTGTCTTATCGCCAGCGGATAGTTCTTTGTGAAGTCTGGTCTTCAACTTGACCGAAGGAGAACGGGGTAGTAAAGGAGTGGATTTTTGGTGAACAAGGGACGACAAAATCAGAAATAGGGGGCATCTGGGTGCTAATCTATATTAACAGTCATGTTCTGAACCGACATTATGAGGAGACGAATGTCGTTCGCGCGGTTCCGTCTGCCACCCGTTTGTATTGCCAGCCACACGTCGGAATGTGTAAATGAGTAAGGAGTTGGTAGGGGGATTAGCTGATATAACGGATCGACATAGATGAGGTCCAAAATGTCGTCTATCTACCCACCCAGGCGAGCAGGTGAAGCCCTGACTAAAACATATAATATAGGACACAGGGTTCGCGTTCTTATTACTCGACGTGGCGTTTGTCATTCATTTTGTTACCTAGTGAGCATGCAGCAGGCCTTTACCCAGCTCTCGGTGTACACCGACAAGATTGGGAATCGAAATGTAATCTGGAATTGTCCGGTCGATCAAAAAGCTGTTAATCAGAGAGACGAATTCAAATTCCATTTGGGTTCTTTATATTCATTTGCGCGCAAATACTCTTGGGGAAGCTGTGAATCTGTGATGAGACTGTTCCTTATCTATCTATCTATCTATCTATCTATCTATCTATCTATCTATCTATCTATCTATCTATCTATCTTTAATCTGATCATATTCTATCTATCACATTCTATCTATCTATCTTTAATCTGATCATATTCTATCTATTATATTCTATCTATCTATCTTTAATCTGATCATATTCTATCTATCACATTCTATCTATCTATCTATCTTTAATCTGATCATATTCTATCTATCACATTCTATCTATCTAGCTTAGTCTGATCATTATCTATCTATCATATTCTATCTATCTATCTAGCTAGCTAGCTTAGTCTGATCATTATCTATCTATCATATTCTATCTATCTATCTATCTATCTATCTAGCTAGCTAGCTTAGTCTGATCATTATCTATCTATCATATTCTATCTATCTATCTATCTATCTATCTATCTATCTATCTATCTATCTAGCTAGCTAGCTAGCTTAGTCTGATCATTATCTATCTATCATATTCTATCTATCTATCTCTATCTAGCTAGCTAGCTTAGTCTGATCATTATCTATCTATCTATCTATCTATCTATCTATCTATCTAGCTAGCTAGCTAGCTTAGTCTGATCATTATCTATCTATCATATTCTATCTATCTAGCTAGCTAGCTTAGTCTGATCATTATCTATCTATCATATTCTATCTATCTATCTAGCTAGCTAGCTTAGTCTGATCATTATCTATCTATCATATTCTATCTATCTATCTAGCTAGCTAGCTTAGTCTGATCATTATCTATCTATCATATTCTATCTATCTATCTAGCTAGCTAGCTTAGTCTGATCATTATCTATCTATCATATTCTATCTATCTATCTAGCTAGCTAGCTTAGTCTGATCATTATCTATCTATCATATTCTATCTATCTATCTAGCTAGCTAGCTTAGTCTGATCATTATCTATCTATCATATTCTATCTATCTATCTAGCTAGCTAGCTAGCTTAGTCTGATCATTATCTATCTATCATATTCTATCTATCTATCTAGCTAGCTAGCTAGCTTAGTCTGATCATTATCTATCTATCATATTCTATCTATCTATCTAGCTAGCTTAGTCTGATCATTATCTATCATATTCTATCTATATCTATCTAGCTAGCTAGCTTAGTCTGATCATTATCTATCATATTCTATCTATCTATCTATCTATCTATCTAGCTAGCTTAGTCTGATCATTATCTATCATATTCTATCTATCTATCTATCTATCTATCTATCTAGCTAGCTTAGTCTGATCATTATCTATCATATTCTATCTATCTATCTATCTATCTAGCTAGCTAGCTTAGTCTGATCATTATCTATCATATTCTAGCTAGCTAGCTAGCTTAGTCTGATCATTATCTATCTATCATATTCTATCTATCTATCTAGCTAGCTTAGTCTGATCATTATCTATCTATCATATTCTATCTATCTATCTAGCTAGCTTAGTCTGATCATTATCTATCTATCATATTCTATCTATCTATCTAGCTAGCTTAGTCTGATCATTATCTATCTATCATATTCTATCTATCTAGCTAGCTTAGTCTGATCATTATCTATCTATCATATTCTATCTAGCTAGCTAGCTTAGTCTGATCATTATCTATCTATCATATTCTATCTATCTATCTATCTAGCTAGCTAGCTTAGTCTGATCATTATCTATCTATCATATTCTATCTATCTATCTATCTAGCTAGCTTAGTCTGATCATTATCTATCTATCATATTCTATCTATCTATCTATCTTAGTCTGATCATTATCTATCTATCATATTCTATCTATCTATCTATCTTAGTCTGATCATTATCTATCTATCATATTCTATCTATCTATCTATCTATCTATCTATCTTAGTCTGATCATTATCTATCTATCATATTCTATCTATCTATCTATCTTAGTCTGATCATTATCTATCTATCTATCATATTCTATCTATCTATCTAGCTTAGTCTGATCATTATCTATCTATCTATCTATCTATCTATCTATCTATCTATCTATCTATCTATCTATCTATCTAAACAAAAACGTCAATGGTACAAAATCTTTAACGTCACTTCAAATCTCGCGCTATGACATGATCAGATGGTCTTTTAAACCGCATGAAAATATTTAAACTTTTTGAAAACATAGCGTGAAAACTTGAAGGTTGAGGTTTTTGAATTTCTACCGTTCCTTGAATTGGATTAAAACACTATTCTACACCGGTTTTCTTACTGGAAGTTTCTAGATTACCGAACATTCTATACCTTATTAATTTGAGTTAGGATTTTTATGTTTCTTATTTTCTCTCTTGTTTTATTATTCATAAAATGATGCCCAGTTTCATTTGAATGTTTTGTGTTTCCCTTTTATTGTTTTCAAAAATTCAGTTATTTTCTCGCTTTCGAGGAGAGATGACATGATTTTATGAAGCCCCCAAAAATGTAACGGATTTTAAGTCTAACCGAAAGAAACGTAAATATTACTTAAATAATATCTTGCCCAGAAAGTCTTGACTCACTTAGGAAGCAGAAAGAAAACAAAAAAAATGTATGGAGCAGCACCAACTTTTATTCTTTTAAATACAGTCCCTCATTCTCGACGATTTTCTGCCAGCGATCAGCCAGCATTCAAATCTCTCACAGATACCAGTCCGCTGGCTTTGAATAATAATAATAATAATAATAATGATAAAAACCTAAATAATCTTCCTTCAATTCATCAAACGTGTTGAGTCGCTGGTTGCAGAGAAAGTGTGCCATTGAGCGGAATAGGCCATCGTCACACGGAGCAGCACCGGGACTGAATGGTGGATGTGGAAGAATCTCAACACCGTTCATCTGTTTGAATTTCTCCTTAGTCAACCTGGCAGTGTGCGGCTTCGTGTTGTCTAGCTGAAAAGTCCGACCCCGATACTCCTTCTTTGGTCTGTCGTACACACGGTTTACCCGCTGGCAGTACAGCTTAGTGTTGATGGCGCGACCGTGTGGAACAAGCTGGAAATGCAATATTCCCTGGAAATTCCACCAGACAGAGATGAAGATTTGTTGTTTTCTTTACGCTTCCTAAGTGAGTCAGGACCTTTTGGCCAATTTCATATAATTTGCAATTATTATTTCTATTCAATATATTATATAAGTTATGATTATTATATTTATTTGTATTTATATATGTATTGGTTATTATTACTTTTTCAACCTTTTCTGTCTTTTTTTACCGTATTAATATTTATTTATTTTTGTACAGCATGGCTGATGTTAACTTCCAGGAGAGGGACTCGTTGCGCCTTCTCGGGCTTATATTTTCCGCTGACATGAAGTGGAAAGATTATATTGAATCAATTGCTAGGTCTTCTGCTAGGCAAGTCGGTTCACTGTGTCAGTTTTTCTTTCCAGAATATATCTTACAAATTCATCCATGCTTTGAATATTGCTGCCACATCAGTCTGGTGTTCCTGCTATACGTTTAGAGATTTTTGATAAAGTCCATAGAACAATCTGCAATTTTATTGGTCTATGATGATACTTCTAGATTTTTCATTATTATATGCACTTTTTATTGAAGCAAGTTTTTTTTCCAAAGTTTGTGTGTACTTGTGCGTGATGGCGCGCGTACCCCAAACACCCGTCTTTGTATCATTGTCATATTCGTCGTTTTTTCCCACTTACACTCACTAAAGTTATGTGTCATGCGTGATACACGCTTAGGCGATCATGTGTCTTTCGATACATGACTGACGAGGCAGATTTTGTTCCCGCAGTAGGTTACCATTTCTTTCTGCGGTAGACCAGTTGCCGTATCTCCTGCTATTTACCCATAGCTGGTTGGAGAAGAAGAGGACTCATACCTTTCCCAATGGTATTAGCACGTAAGTGAATGTAATGAATTCGACTGAAATTCGAACTCGGCTCTCCGATTCCTCAATTATTCCACCGTTACTTAACCGTTACTGTCTTTTCCACTTTTCCCTTTTAATTGTTGCCATTTGGCTTCCAGTTTTCTAGACATATACTGTCTTTGTGAATTTTTGAGTGTTCTAGTGTTTTCGTCGGTTAGGAAAATTGTATTTCATTTTTTTTACATAAATAATTAATTTTAATGCTTAAATACTTAATGTTTAAATCGTAGACATAAGAATCAATATTGCATGTGACGAATAAATGGTCCATTGAAGAGAAGATTATCAATAATCTAAGACTGAATAAGGATTGATGATTAATTGCCTTTGTCTACATTCTCAATATAATCAGTTTCTAATTACGATTCGGTAGTCGCTGTCATTTTGTATGGATGAGGAACGTCGCTCGAAATCATTACCGAATAAACTTTTAACGTTTGACCGTTGACTTGGATTGAATCACGGCTTCATCCGTGACGACGTCTATACGCAATAATTAATCCACATTAAACGCCACTTTCTTCGTAGTATCCGATAAACTAATAGAAGACATACGAGGCAAAGCAGAGCGTGTCCGACTGAATAAAATATTGTGACTTAATATCAGAACACATGTTGTTCCTCCCTTATTTTTCTGTTCGTTGCATTCAACATCGGTTCCCTCAAAGATCCAAAGTAGGGGGATTAAAGTACCAATACCTACATCTGGTCTCCTTTCTGTAAACCGTTTCTCACCCGAGCGAAACAAATATCTTAATCTTTCTCAGAATGTACTTGTCTCCTCCTACCAGGCTCTGTCTTTACAAAAGTGAGATCATCCAAAAATGTACGATATCTATGTTGGAGCTGCCCAATCCTCACTTTCTTTCCTTGACAGAGTTCAAAAGCAACTACGCGGCGGTGTAGGTGATGAATTATTTTCGACTCAAAAACTCTTTTTCCCACAGGCGAAATGTTGCAAGCCTCTCGTTGCGCTAATCCCATGTTCTGACGAAGTATATTCAGTAGTTCCACCAATTCAAACCTATGTCATCAGCAAGAGAAAAAAAAAACTAAGATGTGAGTTATAAATTGGTGAGATAAGCATCAATCAGGTGCATAAATTCAAACATCTAGAAAACGTTTTAACAGAAGATGGAAAATGCGACACCGAGATCCGAACACGCAATTGACTAGCAAAAGAAGCATTTTAAAAGCTAAGCAAGTTGCCAAGAAACGGAAAAAAATCGTTAGAAAGAAAAGAGTTGGATTGCTATGCCACGTACTCTAGGACGAAGTATTACCATTCCCTAGGTGTTTCATTAGTAAGAAGGAAGTTCTGTTCGACAGCTTCTTCCCAAGAACCAACTGTGGAACCGGCTCCCAAAGGGATGTTTCCTCGATCGCTACAATCTTAACTTTAGTGAGTTTAGTGTAAACCGTTATTTTTTCCTACGTATCCCCATAATCTGTACTTCTTACCTCCCCTTTATGCGTTTATACAACAAGCTCATTTTGCAACCCTTGACATTGACTGGCTTTTGGGCATTCTATTGAGTAAAGAATATGTAAAAAAAAAAAAAGAAGAAAAATACGTGGAATTGATTCTCGTATGGAAAATCTGATTTTTAAAATTTTTCTCTCTCTTTAGGACGTGGGCGATCATGGCTCTCCATATCTTTCTGACCCTTGTTGCTCTAAGCAACATTTCTTCATAACTGGTTCCAGAAATATCAAATAACTCTTTCTGATTTGATGTATACGTGTTTTAGCTCCAGTCTTCTGTAGAACTTCCACATTGCTTACACGTCCTGTTTATGGTATTCTTAGAATTCGTCTGTATAATAATATCGAAAACCCTTCGAGTCTCTTCTTCATTTGTATAGTCTGACTGTATGCTCTTTATTAAACGACTATTTCCCATTGATATATACTAGACTCAGGGTTGGATTTAGGCTTCAAGAGGCCCCTGGACTAATAGAATTTGGGATTCCTTCATTACGTATTTTCACAACCCTGTGTTTATAAAAAAAGATATATTTTAGATGGTGGCTTTTTTTGGGTGTAATACATGAAACAGTTAAACTAAAATTTTTAATAAATATGTATATTAAAAATATACACCCAAATCTAAATTGGGTTTCTTCAAGGAGTCCCATCGAATTTAAAAGACTCACTCCAACTAGAGGGGCCCAAATACTCTAAATTGTTTCAAATTAGTTCAAAAGAGCCCCATTAAATTTGAAAATAAACAAATCTCATCTGTTCTTGTAGCTTTATTTTTTTTAGTTTAATCAGGGGTTAGAGGGCTCTTAGGACCCCTGTTCTGCAGCCCGTACTAGTCCAAATGTAAATCCGACAGTGATTAGATGGAATGCCAAAGCAGGGCAATGCTTGCCTGGGTGATGAAAGGCAAATGGGAACCTGAACTTTAACAAGCTGATTAATATAAGAAGCAACTTATTTCACAGAACAGACTATTCCACTGATAATCATACCATAAAGAAATAAAAGTAAAGCGTATCAGCTCTCACCGTTCTCTAAAAGTCAACTTTTGAGGCCTCAGTTTGGCTTTTGGTCATATAGGAGGCTTAATGATTGTATGTATGTTATCAAACAACTCCAATAAATTACATAGCTCTCCAGTAGAAAGTTGTATACCACTTATATTGACATTACAGCAGCATACAACCACATCAATAGAGACTTACTCCATTTCAAACTTCACTGAATGTCTACATCTTAAGAGGAAGTATATCGGCTAACGAAGTCATACATGTCAAGTGAAGACTTCAATCCGGAATAATTTCAAACTTCATCCTGAGTACAAGAAAGAAACGAGAGCCCTAATCTAATCACGTCATAGTCTATACTCTGCGCATATACAAGCACAGATATGAAGAAATAGACACTTATTTAAGCATTTCATATTACAAACGAAGCTACTAGAAAACATAGTGTCAGGTTTCCCTTCCGAGGCCACTGTCCTGATGATGGGGTGGGTTTGGTTTGGTTTGTTTTGTTTTACGGCATATCAAGATCGATGGGTTATTTAATGGCGACAAAATTTTTTATTGCTGGTAATATTTTTTTTTCAAAAATGTATTACTGGGAATATTTTTTTTTCAAAAATGTATTTCTGGTAATATTTTTCCGTCAAAATATAGCTGGTAATATTTTTCAAAAAAATGTATAGTTGTTCGTATTGATGGTAATATTTTTTTAAGTATTGCTGATAATTTTTCCTTCAAAAGGTTATTACTGTTAATTTTTTTACAAAGTATTTCTGGTATTAGAACCTATTTTTACACTTTCATAGTATTTTACCCAAGTTTAGGCGTTAACTATTTGCCCATAGCTTGGTGCTAACAGGTGCTACAACCACGGGTCAGGACGGACGTGGGAACACCAGCAATTAAGAGGTAGTTCCATGCTCCTCAAAACCTCCTGATCAGAGGCCTTGCTGTCGGACGTAGTTTATTGTCTTACCCAGGACGCGGATGTAGTTTATCGTCATACCCAGGATGGGATGATGGTGTGATTATGTTGATAATATATATATATATAGTTAGCATAAGAAAGATTTTTAACCAAAAATTAACATTCTCTACCAAGTCCTGAGGGTATCAGTTCTCAACTAGGTATCTTTGCTGACGACACAACTCTTTTCTCCTATCCCAATAAAGTCTGATCGGCTCGATAGGGTTAAATTGACAGCCGATCTAAAAAAAATGACCTACAATCTGTTTTTGACTGGGACAAGGGATAGTGTGTTAATTTTAAGCCCAGCAAAACGAACCATTTCTTTATTAATCATTTCAGAGACCTCTTTCTAAGGTTCATCAAAGTGATTCGTTGCGCCTTTTCGAGGTAACATTCTCCGCTGACATGAAGTGGAAAGACTATATTGAATCCATTGCTAGGTCAGCTGCTAAGAAAGTTCATTCACTGTGTCGTGCTACAAGATCTTTCTTTCCAGAATCTATTTTACATATTTACAAGTCTACCATTCACCCATGCTTTGAACATTGCTGCTGCATCGGGTCTAGCACTTCTGCTGTGTATGTAAAGATACTTGATAGAATCTCCAATGTTATTGATCCTGACCTGGCATCTCGGCTTCAGATACTTTCCCACCGCCGTAATGTAGTTTCTCTGTGCCTTTTCTATAAATACTTTCATGGTAATTGTTCTGATTAACTTTGCTCTATGGTACGTGGAGCTTATGAATGTAAGCGGAGTACTAGATCGGCAACGAAGTCTCATCAATTTACAGTTGAATTGGTAAAATGCAACTGTAAGTTCTATGTTAACAGTTTCTCGCACTTATCGCTTGTGGAACCTTCTTCCGGCTCCATGTTTTTCAGCCAACTTTGAATTTCAAAATTTTAAATGCAATGTCAATCGTTATCTTCTATCTTCTTGATTTCTATTCTTTTATTGTTCTCGTTCCATAATAATATTTGTCTTTTTCATATACTTCACACTCAGTTTCACTTGTGTTTTTACTCTCTTGCTTGGGTGAAGTGATTTAAAAAAGTGTTCCAAGAAATAGGAATCACGATAAACCTTTCGAAAACAGGAACTATGATCTGGAATTGGAATATAAGTATGATGGCACATACACAGAATCCATCATAAACATTTAGGATTTGAAATTTACTAAACACTTCAAGTACCTCTCTGTATTGACCTGTTATAGAAAAAAGGAGTTCAGCATAGTCTAACCACGCAAGATGCTACAAAACATTAACCCAAGAACTAGAATCACGTTTATAAATAACCTAGTCAGATCGAGAATTTCGTATGGATTTCCTGCATGACGCACAAATCGTATAGAAAATGTATAAAATGCTAGATGTATACAACTACTTTCTCAGATCAATGGTTAAAATTGATCGAAGTGAATTAAGCCTGTATGTCTTGGAGAAAACCATTCCCCTTCGAACAATGTGTATTGGCGCTACAGAATCACAAAGATCTGTGGTAAATAACAGAAATCACACCACTTGAGCACTTTCAACAGCAGTAACGAGTAAAATAGATAAAACATGTAACTCGAAGAGAAAATAATGACATAATCAAGATGTTGACGTTTCACACTACTTCAAACAAAAGATCCGAGAGGAATCCCCCGTCAATACTGGAAACAGTAAGTGGACTCGAGAAACCTATTTTCCTGAAACAATGTTTCCATAGGAAGGTTTTATAAATTCCAACCTAAAAGTAAAAGTCACTAACACTGAATTTTGATTGATTTGTTACGACTTATCAACTTTTTGTAGGTTATTTAAAGTCAGGAATTTTTTTTTTAGATTGTAAGTATTTTTACACACCCTAGCTTACAGCATCTGGTATTCCGAAGTGGTTACCCACCTAGATACTACCTAGGCTTGATGTTGCTTAACTTCGGTGATCATACAAGAATCGTTTTTTTTTCAAAGTAATATGGCCGTAAGTTCACTTACACTGAAGGAACACGCATAGTAGTAGTAGTAGTAGTAGTAGTAGTATTAGTAGTAGGGGAGAGAGAGAGAGAGAGAAATAGATATAAGGAGAGAATAATAGATATATAGAAAGAGATAAGGAGAGTGAAAGTTGAAAGATAAATAGAAAAGAGTAGATATAGGAAAAAAGCTAAGGAAATAGAGTAATAGAGAATAGAATAAATACAAGGAGATAAGAAGAGTGAGATAACCAATGAATACCATATGTTTCGATATAAGAAAACGGCTAATAATACTATTGCCACTTGTTACTTTTATCAGTTTAGGTTCATTGGCATATATTTCAGGTGAAGAGTTACACTTTAAATCAGTGGTTCCCAAACCTTTTTTAGCCGCTGCTCCCTTTGCTTCTAGGCCACATTCGTCACGCCCCAATTATCACACCAAGTCAATACTTTCTTGATCTGATGTGTACTGCAAATTCAGGACAACTGGTTCTACACGATGCGAACATTCATGTCTATATCGCTACATCTACAGATATAGAACATTGATTCTTGCAGATATCGCCTATTTGACGTTGCTTACGTGTGGTGCGTCCTATCCAGATAACGCCAGTAAGTTTTCAAAAAATCGTTTCGTCTTCTAACTTCGGACAACAAAATCAAATAAATCCATGTACATGGTAATCTTATTCTTTGTCAAGCATGCGTGTTCCTTCAGTTTAAGTGAACTTACGGCCATATTACGTTGAAAAAACCGATTCTTGTATGATCACCGAAGTTAAGCAACATCAAGCCTAGGTAGTATCTAGGTGGGTAACCACTTTGGAATACCAGATGCTGTAAGCTAGGGTGTGCGGGTGGTGTAATGAATAACGGGTCGGAATTGGAAACCGGAGAGCAGTGTTTCCAATTCTAATCGGGTCCGTTATGTTCACTTACGCGCAAATAATCTTGGTATGAATCCATCTATTCTCCCTCATCTATGGGTTAATTAGTGAGACGTGTATCAGTAAATCCTTATTATCTCCAAAAGAATACTTACAATCTAAAAAAGATTTCCTGGCTTTAAATAACCTGCAACAAGTTGATAAGCCGTAACAAATCAATCAAAATTCAGTGTTAGTGACTTTTACCAATATTACTTGGCCACCATGCCGCTCATCAGTCAGTTATGTGCCATGCGTGATACACGCTTAGGCGTTCATGTATCGAAAGATACATGACTGACGAGGCAGAATTTTTCCCGCCGTAGGTTGCCATTTTTTTTCTGCGGTAGACCAGTTGGCATCCAAGGCTATAGAACCCGGTCCTGTTATTTATCCATAGCTTGGGAGAAGACAAGGATTCATACCTTTCCTAAGAGTATTAGGTGTGTAATTACTCCACCGTACCTCCTCATGCCCCTCATACGAACCCTTATTTTCTAATCGCACACTACTGTCTCCTTTCCCTTATTGCTCCCTGGTTCTTTATACCGCCCTGAAAGGGACAGTGCCAACCACTTTGGAAATGCTAGCTTTGAAGTATATAATATTTTATTTATAGCATTGAGAGCCAGCGAGTGAGCTAGTGAGATAGAGAGAACAAAGAGAGGAATAAATATAGGAAAAGATATGGGGCAGGGTTAGGGATTTGTCATGGGAGCCAAGGGTGAAGCAGCTAAAAAAAGTTTTGAAGTGTATCGCTTCACATGAAATGCGAGGCAATGAATCTAATATGATACCTGAAGTGGACGAGAGAGAGGAAGGAAATAGAGAGGAATAGATATAGGAAGGGGATAACTGTAACCCCTTGCGTGTTAGTGGCTTCCAGCTCTGTTTGGGGTGAAAAGCTTAAAAAAAGCCAGGTATTGAACTCACAACTCTTTACACTACCATAAGTTCTCAGATTTTGGGGCAACAAAGATAGATTTTAATATATTGAAATTCTACTTAATTTGTGGAAACCTACCTCTTGATCTACGGTGAAAAACTGCACAAAGCCTAATACAAATACAATAAAGATTCTTGTGAGAAAGTAGAAGGCATCAGATATCAAAAGCAAAATTGAAGTGATTCAAAACACGACTGTATTAAAGTAGACGAGAATAACAGAATTAAATAGGGAATTGCTTTCAGTATTAAATAACTCGTTGCCACGCGAACACTAGACAATACCACCAGAAGTCTATCTTTTGCATAGATAATAATAACCTTTAAGTTCCTGTATTATTTCAAACTGTTGTTCTCATCTTAGTTTATATAGATGTTATTATAGACACAACGTTTCGATCAAGTACCCTCTAGTTATCATCATGTGTCCATTGTTTGGCTGATATAGGATATCTGTTGATTAAATCTCATGACCCTTTAATGATAGATTTATAGGTTTGTACATCCATGCATCAGTAATTCTGCATGTAATCACACTTAAAAAAACAAATCGAAATTTTGAAAAAATATTCGGCGTCGTCAGATTGTAGTAAGCTTTATAATATATGATTAAAAACTATAGTTTTATTAATAACAATATTTCCTAAGTATCACGTTGAAAATGAATTTTAAAAGATTTAAAAACTTTATAAATTATTCAATCTAACATTGTAAAAAAATGAAAACAAATCTTGTAAAAATCCATTTTTCGTCGAAAATTTTTTTTAGACTATTGTTTTTTTATATATATTATTCATAAAAGCGATGAAGGTGAATAAAATAATTTATAATCAAATATGGCATCTATTAACACAAAAAGATTAGAAGTCGGCGACTTGGAATCTCGATTTATGTGTTTAGTAAAGTTCAATAAGAAATTCAAGGGAATATTGGGCACTTTCCTCGTGTGGGTGTGCAACTGCGTGTGTCTGGCGACTCGTCTGTCTCTGTTGTCCCGATCCGTCTCTCTCTAATCCTCAAAAACGAGCTGAATTTATGCATAATATCCGCCCACGTATCAAACTGTTTAGACGCAAAAATAACTCAAATTTCCATTATTTAAAGTCGGAGTTAAAAGACCAAATCCTATGTTTTGATTTTACCCCATTTCATTCAGAACCATTGCACCAAAACCAAAACATATTCGGCTGACAGATGCGTGAGAGACTAACTTAGAATATGCTCTGACCTGTCCAATTCAAGGTCACACCTGGACTCTTGACAAATATTCCTACCTGTGAAAATTAATAAGTTCTAGAATAACACACACCAATCCATTCCAAATCGTCGTCTTGAGATTTAAAATCTACGATATTTGCCAATAGCAAGTTACATTCAAAGGACAGAGAATTACGGAGAACCATTATCATCCACATCCTGAAGAGACACATCACATAGCAGAAGAAAAAATATGGCGCTATAAGAAGGGCTAGGTGTGTCATCCACCTCACTTTTTTTGGAACTGGGAACTAAACAGAAGACCCAATTTGAGTAAATGGTTGATAGAACAAGGTTTAGGAGAGATAACAAAAAGACGAAATTTATTAAGAGCAAGTACAGGAAAATGTGGAGAGACGTGATCGCCTATGACTCATAGAAGAACGAATGCGTGTAAATGATTGATAGACAAGGATTATGAAAGCAAAAATATTGCTAAGAGTTACAAAGGAGAGGAAATTGCGGTTTTCGCTTACAGTAGCCGGTGTTCCCAAGCGAAACCCTATCAAAGAACTGACCGAGCTCTGAACTACTTAATTTCGGTGATCAAACGAGAACCGGTGTTTCATTGTTATCCTACCGTAAGCATAAATGGCATTAAAGCGTACCAGATATGAAATAAATGGCCAAGAAAGTGTTTAAACATATCAAACTGTAATAATTAAGGCATTTTGGCTAATACCAGTTTACTGTATACGTGCAATACTAAAACTAATTGATTAATTTGTTTTCTACACCTTATAAAGCACTTGCAGGTTATTTAAAGCCAGAAATGTTTTTAGATTGAAAGATGTTTTTCCTTTTGCAGATAATAATGATTTAGTGATACAAGTCTTACTAATTAACCCATAACTGGGGGAAAATGTGGATTAATATATTTCCTAATGTTTGGTTTGGTTTGTTTTACTTTACGGCATATCAACCTCAATGAGTTATTTAATACCGACAAGACTTTTTTTTGAATGTATTGCTGGTAATATTATTTTTTTAAAAATGTATTGCTGGTAATATATTTTTTTTAAAAATGTATTGCTGCTAATTTTTTTTAAATGTATTTTTTCCAAAAATGTATTGCTGGTAATAAAACCTATTTTTACACTTTCATAGTATTTGGATCCCAGTTTGGGGGTTAATTATTTGCCTATAGCTGGGACTCTAATAGTTGCTACCAGCCCGGATCAGGGTAGACCTGGGAACAGTAGAAATTAAGAGATGGTTTCAGGTTCCTCAAAGCCTCCTGATCAGAGACCTCGATGCCGGATGTAATTTATCGTCATACCCAGGACGCCTTTCCCAAGGGTATTTGAGTACAACTGAATATAACGAACCCAACAGGAATTGGAAGTTCGGTTCACCGATTAACAATTCGAGCCATCTATTACACCACCCGCACATCCAATCTTCCAGTTTCTATTCCCAAGCCACTGGGGTACTGACCAGGTTCGACGTTGCTTAACTTCGGTTATCTTACGGGAACCGTTGTTTCAAAAGAAGAAGCTACTGTTTAACGTATCGAAATAAAAGTAAGGGACTAAGCTCACCAAAATTGGGTATCGATTCTAGACCCATATATTCTAAACGGTTCGTGCCTCTTACCTCTGTAACCTTTTAGCTCAAGTGGCTCTTGTGACTTGTAGAGGGTAATCTGTGAAAAAATATGGTTTTATTAGAAAAGTTTTTTTTTCCAAGATTTTCTTGCAAATATTTTCCAAATTTTTAATCTCAATCTTTTCTTTTCTTTCTTTCCAGCCACTTGAAACAAGCAAAAAACATGTCACATAAAACTCCTAAAAGTCATCAAAAGTTGATGATTATCAACTTGGATCCAGGAATTGACGATGCTCAAGCAGTTCTGATGGCATTAGCAGATCCTAACGTGAAAATACTGGCTTTGTGCACACATCATGGAAATACTAGCATTGAAAACGCAACTACAAACACCTTGAAGATGTTGACGGCTATCAACAGAACTGACGTAAGTCCTAAGTGTTATATATATATATATATATATATATATATATATATATATATATATATACATACAAGTATAGGATTGGTGTATACGGAATAAATTCCAATAACCATCAATTACTATTCTTAAAAGAGTGCTCAATAGAGAGTAGAGCATATATAATTATTTATTTAAAAATTCTATGTTATATTTTGTTTCAACACCTCTGGTATCTTATCAAGTGATGATGTTGAATGTAGAATAAAGGGTTTTAAAAGGTTCAAATTAATTAACCACCCCTCGCAAGGGGAAAAACTGTTACATAAGCTGGAATGACCAATCAAAATACAAGTATACAAAGATTCAAAAAACTTGAGAACGAAGTAAGGCTATAATAGCTATTAAATGCTTTGGGTTATACTAATATAGAATTTATTCTAACTAATAAGTATTAAATTATATGATAAAATTAAAAAAAAATACTCATTTTAAAATCTAAATTTAATCTCTATTAAGTTTAAAATTATAAAATTACCGAGGAAAAAAGAAAAAATACATATGTTATTCTATTATTTTTGAAAACAACGTAGAATATACTTAGTGAGCTTGATTAAATGGATGGAGGAACAGAGCTTAGGAGAAATAACAGTAAGACAAAGTTTATTAACAGCTACAAGGTAAAGGAAATGGTGGAGAGCTATGATCGCCTACGTCCTGAGGGGATACGGTACATATAGAATAATAATACCGTTTTGGGATCATGGTAGTCCATTGGCATTGGTCTTTCATATCCTCATCGTTGACTTGAATTTTGGTATTGGAATGTTTGAGTTTTATCATACTCGTCGCTAATGATTCCTCACATGACTCCTGAGTCGAAATTTAGAGAACTAGCGTTTTCCACATGTTGAAGAAATAGAGAAAGTAAGAAGAAATAGAGAAATCTTTACAGAAGAAGAGATTAGAATGCTGGCGAGGGTGGATGCATAGACCAGCCGTTGCTCTAAATTGACGTAGAACGTTGAAATCGGAGAAGTCCAAGGTGACCGGCAATTACATAAAGCCCTTGTACGAGGCCTCCTGTCCTTCGAGACATCACCGGACCAAATGGAATAACTTGACCATGACAAAAAATATACTGCTGGTTGAATAAGTTCAACATAACACGTGTGCTGATTCTTTGAAGTTTTTAATTTTCTAATTCTTTACTCTGTTCATTACTTAGACTTCATTCTATAGAGGTTGGTGCGCACCATTTTCCGTTTGCGCATGATCACTGAGATAATAATCTTAATTTTGGAATGACGGACTACAAGATACATTAGATATTTGAAGAAGCCCGTGGAGTATAGCAGTTGAAACGTCGATTAAATCTCTCCAAAATAGTTAAGAGAGGAAATGTACATGTAACATTGGCTTATATTGCCAAATCCGAGTCGTTTTCACGATTCCCAGTAAACAAAATTCCCATCCAATCAAGCCTATTCTTGCACCTCTAACCTAGATGGCTGACCACTTGGGGACACAAGGCGCTGTAAACTTGGATGTGTGGTGTTCTCTATTTCTGCTTATTTGCCTTGGGAAACGTATAAGTCTACCTCTTCTCAACCCCAAGCTATGGGTTCATTAGAAGGCATTGTATCAGTAAGTCATTATTGTATTAAAAAAATAGAAGTAGACAAAGAAAAATATTTTTTTACTGTAAATATCAGTATAGATAATTTGTGTATACAACCAATGGTTTGTCAATGAGACAAAAATGATGCAATATGTGTGCGTATGTATATGTGTATATGTGTGTGTGTTTCGTCTGTCCCAGATATATGAAGGCTTACGACCACATCACGTTGAAATACCGGTGCCCGTACGATGACCGAAGTTAAGAAACATCGAGCCTGGTCAGTATTTAGATGGGTGACCGATTGCGAATACCAGGTGCTGGATGAACAGGTGGTGTAATTGATAATGGTTCGAAATTTGGAAATCGGAGAGACGAGTTCCAATTTTAGTCGGGTTCGTTATATTTAGTTATGCGCAAATACCCTTGGGGTAGCTATGAATCCATATCTTCTCCTGCAGTTATGGGTTAATTAGTAGGACTTGTAAAAAAAAAATTAAAATTATTATTATCTCCAAAATTCTTACAATCTAAAAAATTATTCTTACAATCTAAAAATTATGTTCTGGCTTTAAATAAAGGTTTATAAGTCGTAAAAAAATCAACCATTTGTTGCTTCTTGTGTTTGTTGTTATTTTTGTAGACTCGCCTTGTTCTGTCTCTCACTCACTCTCTCTTTCAATTAGCTTTTACTCCCGGTTATTGCTCATTATTGTTGCACTGTTTAATTCAGATCCCGGTTTTCCGAGGCTGTGAACGTGCCCTCTTAATCCATCCAGAGAAAGGGGACGACTTCTTCGGTAAAGATGGTTTCGGCGACAACGAAACAATTCCTCGTCCGAGTGACAAACTGATTCAGTCAGAGCATGCTGTTTTAGCTATGATCAGATTAGTCAATGAATACCCAGGTAGGTAAATATTAATTCTATCAATCTGTACATGCTGATTTATATAATACACTCTGGCTAGTATCTATCTATCTATCTATCTATCTATCTATCTATCTATCTATCTATCTATCTATCTATCTAATTGAACTTGTTCATCATATCTATCTATCTATCTATCTATCTATCTATCTATCTAATTGAACTTGTTCATCATATCTATCTATCTATCTATCTATCTATCTATCTATCTAATTGAACTTGTTCATCATATCTATCTATCTATCTATCTATCTATCTATCTAATTGAACTTGTTCATCATATCTATCTATCTATCTATCTATCTATCTATCTATCTAATTGAACTTGTTCATCATATCTATCTATCTATCTATCTATCTATCTATCTAATTGAACTTGTTCATCATATCTATCTATCTATCTATCTATCTATCTAATTGAACTTGTTCATCATATCTATCTATCTATCTATCTATCTATCTATCTATCTAATTGAACTTGTTCATCATATCTATCTATCTATCTATCTATCTATCTATCTATCTATCTAATTGAACTTGTTCATCATATCTATCTATCTATCTATCTATCTATCTAATTGAACTTGTTCATCATATCTATCTATCTATCTATCTATCTATCTAATTGAACTTGTTCATCATATCTATCTATCTATCTATCTATCTATCTATCTAATTGAACTTGTTCATCATATCTATCTATCTATCTATCTATCTATCTATCTATCTATCTAATTGAACTTGTTCATCATATCTATCTATCTATCTATCTATCTAATTGAACTTGTTCATCATATCTATCTATCTATCTATCTATCTATCTATCTATCTAATTGAACTTGTTCATCATATCTATCTATCTATCTATCTATCTATCTATCTATCTAATTGAACTTGTTCATCATATCTATCTATCTATCTATCTATCTAATTGAACTTGTTCATCATATCTATCTATCTATCTATCTATCTATCTAATTGAACTTGTTCATCATATCTATCTATCTATCTATCTATCTAATTGAACTTGTTCCTCATATCTATCTATCTATCTATCTATCTATCTATCTATCTAATTGAACTTGTTCATCATATCTATCTATCTATCTATCTATCTATCTATCTAATTGAACTTGTTCATCATATCTATCTATCTATCTATCTATCTATCTAATTGAACTTGTTCATCATATCTATCTATCTATCTATCTATCTATCTATCTATCTAATTGAACTTGTTCATCATATCTATCTATCTATCTATCTATCTAATTGAACTTGTTCATCATATCTATCTATCTATCTATCTATCTATCTATCTAATTGAACTTGTTCATCATATCTATCTATCTATCTATCTATCTATCTAATTGAACTTGTTCATCATATCTATCTATCTATCTATCTATCTATCTATCTAATTGAACTTGTTCATCATATCTATCTATCTATCT
Source organism: Acanthosepion esculentum (assembly GCA_964036315.1). Taxonomy (NCBI): domain Eukaryota; kingdom Metazoa; phylum Mollusca; class Cephalopoda; order Sepiida; family Sepiidae; genus Acanthosepion; species Acanthosepion esculentum. Next base: position 71,562,085 of record OZ038486.1, read on the forward strand.
ATCTATCTAATTGAACTTGTTCATCATATCTATCTATCTATCTATCTATCTATCTATCTATCTATCTAATTGAACTTGTTCATCATATCTATCTATCTATCTATCTATCTATCTAATTGAACTTGTTCATCATATCTATCTATCTATCTATCTATCTATCTATCTATCTAATTGAACTTGTTCATCATATCTATCTATCTATCTATCTATCTAATTGAACTTGTTCCTCATATCTATCTATCTATCTATCTATCTATCTATCTATCTATCTATCTATCTAATTGAACTTGTTCCTCATATCTATCTATCTATCTATCTATCTATCTATCTATCTATCTAATTGAACTTGTTCATCATATCTATCTATCTATCTATCTATCTATCTATCTATCTAATTGAACTTGTTCATCATATCTATCTATCTATCTATCTATCTATCTATCTATCTATCTATCTAATTGAACTTGTTCATCATATCTATCTATCTATCTATCTATCTATCTAATTGAACTTGTTCATCATATCTATCTATCTATCTATCTATCTATCTATCTAATTGAACTTGTTCATCATATCTATCTATCTATCTATCTATCTATCTATCTAATTGAACTTGTTCATCATATCTATCTATCTATCTATCTATCTATCTAATTGAACTTGTTCATCATATCTATCTATCTATCTATCTATCTATCTATCTAATTGAACTTGTTCATCATATCTATCTATCTATCTATCTATCTATCTATCTATCTAATTGAACTTGTTCATCATATCTATCTATCTATCTATCTATCTATCTATCTAATTGAACTTGTTCATCATATCTATCTATCTATCTATCTATCTATCTATCTATCTATCTATCTATCTATCTATCTATCCCGTTTCATATCTATTTGGTTGCTGTTTATCGTCGTGTTGCTGAAACAGGATTCGTGGCACCACAAACTATAGTTCAAGGAAGACCGATATCCTCATGTATGCCTGCAAGCGGAATCGCTGTCTGATCCTGCGTGCTTTGACCACTCGACTACGGAGAGCTTCACAACCAAACAAGGTTCTATTTTCCTTTAAAGCACACTCACTCGCTCCGATTCGATGATTGAATTTCATTTTAACATCAAGAAACTGAAGAACTAGAAAGGATCAGTATAAAAACAAACAAACAGAATATATCAATATTATTCAATGAAGCATGTTTGAATATATATATATAAGTTTGTAAGTGTCTTTTGGGAATGTTGAAAGTGTGATCATTCGACTTTTCACTTCAGCCGGAATTTGCTGCATTTCTATGTATGTGATCATTAACGTGAATGTTTAAAGCCTTGACGCGTGTTTGTTCAATAAACCCTACCTGTGCTATCGTGTAGTTCATAATCAATTCGTTGAATAATAATGTCAATTATTTGTTTAATTTCTGTAAAGGTCAGATTACACTGTTTGGCCTCGGTCCTCTTACGAATCTGGCGATGGCCCAGCGGTTGGATCCTGAATTTAGCAAGAAAGTAAAAAACTGCTTCGTAATGGGAGGCAACTACAAAGGTAAGTGAAATTGTTTTCGAAACTGACATGACGTGGATTGATAGAATCCATTGTTAGGTCTACACCTAGGAAAGTTTGTTCGCTGTGTCGTGCAAGACAATTTCACTCGTCAGAATCCATTTTGCACATTTACATATCTATCATTGGTCCGTGCATTGAATATTGTTGTCATATCTGGTTCTGCTGCTCCTGCTATATATCTCGAGATTTTCGACAAAATCTAAAGAAGGGTCTGTAATGTTATCGGTCCTGACCTGGCATCCAGACTTCAATTTCCCACCGCCATGATGTGGCTTCCCTCTGTCTTTTCTATAAATATTTTCATGGCAACTGTTTTAATGAACTCTCCTCCTTGGCACCTAGTCTGCGGGGGTATCAGGAGAACTGCCCCTGGAACAACTGCTACCAGACAATTGCCCCATAGGGCAACTGCACCCAGGAAAATTGACCCCATGAAGAGAAAATTAAGAGAAAACACAACTTTTTTGGGTGGGGGATAGATACTAATAAAACTGATTAGGGTTTTATTTTCATGTTTTATCTGTTATCCATTATAATTTTATATCACTATAATTATACAACTAAAATTGCAAAACATGGGCGATACATCTGAAAAAGTCCAACACATGGTGGTCCTCGAAGTCTTGTAAGATATTAACTATTCTGACTGTCGAAACTTGATAACGTTTCCGCTAAGCGGCGCCATTTTCCGTTGTTCGACGGCAGTTGTCCTGTGGGGGCAATTGTTCTGTGTAAATGGATGAGAGAACAAGTAATGGCAGAGGTAATAAAAATACAACTGTTACTAATCCATTGCTAGGTCAGCTGCTAAGAAATTTGGTTCACTGTGTCGTGCGAGACAATCTTTCTCTCCAGAATCTCTCCTACATATTTGTGTCTGCTATTTTACCATGCTTAGAATATTGCTACCACATATGGTCCGGTGCTCCTGCTATTTATCTAGAGCTCCTTGATAAAATCCAAAGAAGAATCAGTCAAATTATTGATCCTGATCTGGCATCTCGGCTTCAGTCACTTATAAGTTGATTTAATTTATTCTTCATTCTTTCATTTATTCCTTTTTGTTTGATTTAGTTTCTGATTTTCCTTTTCAGGCTTTATTCTTAGTTTTTGCCGTCGGCTTTGGCCACGAGCCTTTGATTTTATTTTCTTGGTTTGACTAAAGTCTGTATTTTTATGTGCTTTTGTATTTAATTTATAGTTTATTTTTTTTTATTGACAAAATTTGAAAATATTTTAAAAATTCTAAAAAGAAATCCATTTTTGTTAATTGATTTTTGAATTTTGAACAGTTTATTTGTTTCTTCTTGTCAAATCTTTTTTTCAGTTTTCTCGTCGGCTTTTGGGCGCCATCTTAATTTTACTTTCTTTTTACTAAAATCTTACTTATTTTATTTTTTGTCTTTTATTTATTATCTACTTATCTGAGCTTGTTTAGTAAGAACATTTAAACGAAATCCTATTTTGTTTTTTCTTGATACTTGACCAGTTTATTTTTATTTTATAATTTTTCTAGTCAGTCGTTGATTTCTTAGTTTACCTTCTTGGGTTTCGGTCGACATATGTTAACGTTTATTTTTCCCAGACTTCGGTTTTTAACTCGGTTTTATTTCTCAAAACTTTATTGCTTTTAGTTTAATTTCTTTTTTAAAATTAAACCTTAATTCTCTTTTTTTTTTTCAAGTTTAATTATAAATTAGTTCATTTAGGTGCTTAATTCAATTTTTTTGTTTATACCGGTTTAACCAGTTTTTCTTTTTTTATTGTATTCTTTCTTTTATTTCCTCCCGTCTCCTGTTTTTACTGTTTCCTTTTATATAACTTCTAGTTTATAGAAGAAATCTACATTTTATTTGCAAATTTAATTATTTATCTTTTAGTGTGTTTTATTTTTCTCTCCTCCCCATTCCCTACTCCAATTATTTATCTTCACCAGTTTAAAAAAAATAATAGGCCCACTTATTGAGGTGGTTAATTTTTTCTCAACATGGCCGAAGAAAATAATCGTTCTGTGAGAAAGGTCCTTTTCGGTGCTGCTTCTAAGGCAGACACTCCAGATAAAACGAAAGCTTGTAAACGGGGGCAAGAAATACCGAAATCACCAGTCCGGGAAAAATTGTGCTGACTGCAAATAATAGAAGTACAGAATATGAAGAAAAGACCACTATCAGTTCCAATAAAACTATTGACAAAAATGTGCCGAAAATAATGGAGGCACCAGTGAAGACGACAGCCGAGGAATCGACCTCATGCTGGAAGTCCCCCCCACAAGTTGCATTATAAACATTGCAGTATTTTTGGAAAGGCCTAAGAGTTTTGTACATATTGTAAAAGAAGATGGACTCTTAGAAGACGTCCAATAATTAAAGATGTTTGAAAAGAGAATGGTGTCAGTCTTCGTGGTGGACAAGCGTACGCGCAACATCTGTCGGTCCACGTAAAACACGGTGATTCGATCACTCATGACCCTGGTTGTCAAACCTCAAAGAGTTATAAAAGGTACATTTTTTTCCATGTGGGACATACTGCTACCCACAGCCGAATATTGCTTTAAAATGGCAAGGAGAGAATTACTAACCAAAGACCTCAATCTACGGTCCGAGTAAGGGTCGACAAAGGACCAGGGTCCCCAGTCGTATCGGAGAAAAGAAGAAAATCAAACCACTGTACTTACCTGGGGAAGACGTCTGTCGCGTATCCCGGTAACAAACGGAAAGGGTTTTTGCTTAGACACGAAACCCAAAAGAACTGAAGAGTCTCTAAAATTTCCGCCAGTCAAACGGAAAAGATATTGAGGTTTCGCAAAATTTCAAAAAAAGTTATTGACTGCAGTGCGATCAAATCCGACTACGCGGCAGATATGGGGAATTTTCGAGGAGGCAACAAACCCAGCGGTGTATATGGGTCGAAATGCCTGAATAATGATGAGGTATCACTCAGCTGGCTGGTGATTCGTAGGGCCCTCTGGGCTGCCAAAAGACTTTGTTCGGCGGGACTGGAAAAATCTCCAAACAGCGTTCTCTGTGATGGGGAGTTGGAGACCTCGGGTTACGCCTTCTTTCATTGCAGGATCGTAGTCTCGTTGTGCAAGTATATTGAAGGCGTCATGGTTCACATGTTGTACAGAACGTTTTTCATCCTTGAGGACTGTTCTGTCTGTAGCAATGTGGTACCGAGGTTGACGAAGGCTGAATACTACGTGTTGTTTTGCTTGCTAGGTGTTATGAGAGTCGTGATTTGGACGACACTTCAGAAGGGATTCTATTTGGAGTGGGGTGAGAAGTTTACTTCTCAAATAATCTTGTACTTTAAGCATCAGCTAAAAGTCAAGATTAGGACGGAAAGGCGGTAGCTCCGTCCATCAGAATATGGCAAAAGGTGGGTTAATCTTGCGTGTTTGTGTCGAGTAATAGGGGCCGATCTAGAGTGGCACCTTGATGCTGGTTAGGCTGAAGAATATTGTTCTCAATGGATTAAACATTGGCAACTCCTCCCGAAATTAGGTTAGTTTAGGGGTTTCTTTTGTATTTAGTTTCTTCCTGCAAAGTTAAATTAGCTAGTGGGTGTATGTTCATTGGCCCCTTTTATTTCTGTTCCAACTTTCTTTAGTAATTAATTAATTTCTCTATTTTTAGTAAATCATCTGCAGGCTATAGGCAAAATGATGAAGCAAGAAGAATGGGTTGCACACGAATGTTTGGAGACGATGTACGTCAGTGTTTAAATACTTGTCCCTCTCTACTTGCTAGATGCAGAAACAAGTGAATTCTAGGAAATGTAATCAGTAGCAAGGAGAAATGAATCTATTACGACAATCGAAAACCCGTTATGTCAACTTAATTGCGGAAAATCCTCGTCGAATTAAATGGAAATAAGCCCGCATACAAGAGGAACGGCAGGTGGCTCTGCGAGGTACCTGCGATTAGGTTGTCTATAATGATCCCGAGGCTCGTGAACAGCACTTACAATGACATTTCCTCTCCACTTGCAGGGAAACAGGTTGTAGAGTGGAAAACGATTTATCATCCGCAACGAAGACAAAAAGGTTTGTTGAAAACCAAAAGAGTGCAACTATAAAAAGAAATCAATACAAACTTGAGACTATTTTAGTCCGAATAACAAAGTAAATAAAAGGGTAAAAAAGAAGGAAAAGAAGAATTATGACGAAGAGAGACGAAGCCTGAAAATAACTGGGGATCTGAGCTCTAGATAGGTGAAGTCGGTAGCAGTAGTTTGCTTACAGGAATATCTTTTACGGTTTACGGTTTACAATAATAAGTCTATAGAAAAGAAATAAAGTTACATGACGTTACAGAATGTAAACAGTCAACACGTGGTGAAAGGGGTTCTATACGACGATGTACAGTAGTAAAAATAAATGTTTAAATAATATTACGATGTTGAAGGAGACAAATGTAGAGAGGAAAAGGTAGATAAGTTACACGCCAACAATGCTATCGTTGGGGGTAGAGTTAGGAGGATAAGAAAGTAGGAACCACGTGATTTGACACCGTTGTTTATTGTGATGGTTTCGGTAATTACTAGGGGCTAAACAGGAAGTGGTCAAAACGCTGACTAATCTAAAACGTATCTAAGTTAAAAAGTGGACGAACAAGGGGAAAATAAAACTATAGAAGTGTTGTCCCGTGGTAATAGAACATGTAACGATATTAGCTTGTTTTTTTGAACTATTGAAAAGAACAAGCGTGTTTTCGTCAATTGTGCTGATAGAGCCCCGTCAGAGGAGAAATCAGTTGGAAGGCTCCTGGTTATTTTGATTTGGGGAAGAAAAAAAGAAAAAAGAAAACTGTTTAATTTGTCAAAACTGTCTTCTGTGTGATCTGTTCTGAAAAAAAAAGGTTCTTGCTTGACGTGTCTTTTGTTGTTACAGGCAAAGGAAACATTACTAGGTGTGCGGAATTCAATTTCTACTTCGATGCTGAAGCAGCCAATATTGTTTTGTCAGAATTTCAATGTCCGATCGGCTTCATTACTTGGGAGTTGTGCCTGGAATCAGCATTGACTTGGGTAAGAGAAAAGTTCGCTTTTCTTTTCAGATTATCAGATCAGGGATTTCTAATTATTAAAAGTAAAGGAATTTATTATTATTATTATTATTATTATTATTATTATTATTATTATTATTATTATTATTATTATTATTATTATTATCAGTCTTCTTATTATTATCATTATTATTATTTTCATTATTATTATCATTCTTCTTCTTCTTATCATTTTTATTATCTTCATTATTATTATTATCATCATTATTATTATCATTTTTCTTATCATTATCATCATTATTATTTTTATTATCACTCATCTTATCATTTTTATTATCATTATCATTATTATCATCGTTATTATTATTTTCATAATTATTATCATTATCATTTATTATTATTAATATCATTATCAGTCTTCTTGTTATTATCGTTATTATTTTCATTATTATTATCATTCTTCTTCTTATCATTTTTATTATCTTCATTATTATTATTATCATCATTATTATCGTTTTTAATATCATTATTATCATCGTTATTATTATTTTAATAATTATTATCATTATCATTTATTATTATTATTATCATTATCATTTATTATTATTATTATTATTATTATTATTATTATTATTATTATTATTATTATCATTCTTCTTCTTCTGTTTCTTCTTTTAATTATTATCATCATCATCGTGTTGTGAGCCTCCATGTTTGTTTTACGTGCTGCGTCTAAGTTTCAACCACAAACCTCAAGGGAAGGCCAATCAACAGATCCTAATTATTGCTACAATTGGTTGGGTATATATTGCTGACATTCCCAGCATCATTTTTCTTTATAATTGTATGTTGCTATTGGTATGCCAATAGTATTTTAAACTTTCATTAAAATGTTTATATATATGCACATATAACAATTTATGTACAGTTAAAATATGTAATCAGATTAAATGGAGAATTTGAAAAAGTAAAATGATGTCACAAGTGTAAAATACATAAGCTGTCGAGCGAATCATCAAAATGTGAAGAGGGATCCATTCAAAATAATAGATTTCTGCGAATGTGCATACCAATTCCAGTAATATAAACCCACAATCTGTCATATTGACATAACTTCCCTGGGGATGTTTGAAGTAGCCAGGTGTGCAATCTTTTGCATTTCAACCAAATTACTCTCTCCTACAGAAACACAATGCGTCATATTTTTTGGTATGATTCCTACTGCACAATAACATTTGAGAGTGTTTGAGTTTTGAAATTTCACACCTTTTGAATTATTTTTATTATAGTTATAATTTATAATAATTGTATTATTATTATTATTATTATTATTATTATTATTATTATTATTATTATTATTATTATTATTATTATTATTTCCTTTGGTATCTGGCGTTTACACATTTCTTTCCGGGTCCCGCCCAGGGACCTAAGGTTAGAAATGGCATCATGACACTTTCCACTGCAAAAAAATATAAAATAAAATAAAAAAATAATTACATAGATAAAGCCCTTCGTAAAGTGTGGGCTGTACTTGTCAGAACAATTTTTTGTATTTCTTTGACGCATGGACTTCCAGGGATCCCTTCAATCAGCCTACTGGGATCTTTTCCAACCAGTCCAAGGGCTCCAACTACAACAGGAATTGTTGATGTTCCCATGTGCCACGTTTTTGAGATTTCTATTTCAAAGTCCTTGTATTTTGACAGTTTCTCGAATATCTTCAAAGATACATTGCAGTCTGCAGGGACTGCCATATCAATAAGGAGGCACTTATTTTGTTTGTGGTCTTTAATAACAATGTCTGGGCGGTTGGCTTTGATTGTTCTGTCAGTGTGTATTGTGTAGTCCCATGGAATTGTAACAGGTCCTATCTCCGTAACCGGGTCAGAGTGGTGTTCGTACCAGTTTCTTTCAGTTTCCTTCCCATAGGAGTTGCAAATTTTCCAGTGCAGATATTGGCGCACTCTGTCATGCCGGGTTTTATATTCAGTGGGTGCCAATATCGTGCAACCTGATACAAGATGATCAATGGTTTCTGGATATTTGTCACAGAATCTGCATCTTGGGCTAACACAGTATTTTAGTATATGTGCTCGATAATTCCTAGTTAACAAGCATTGGTCTTGTGCAGCAATGATAAAACCTTCAGTTTCACCTTTCAACCATGCACTACGTAGCCACTGATGGGTGCGGTTTTTGTCTACGTCAGCTTGTTTGGTACGGGCAGAGTATTGGTCATGGAGCGGTTTATCTTACCATTGTTTCTTTATCTTGTCGGTTGCATTTGTCTTTGCATTCTTTTTTAAGTATTTTGCAGCTTCAGCCGGTGTACAGTGATGTATTTGAATTTCTGTACCCATTTGAAACTCCATTTTGAATTTGTCGGCTTCCTTTACTACAGAGTAAAGACACTTACTACTTTAATGTTCCTTGACACGTACCATCATCCAGTCTTCTGTATTTTCCAAGTATCTTTGGAGACCAATTGTTGTACTTTTGTAGGATAGTTCTAGTTGAACTAGTCCTCTGCCTCCTTCGGATCTGGGCACATACAGGCGATCAATATCAGCTTTGGGATGATGCATGCGGTAGCAAGTGAGGAGCTTTCTCGTTTTGGCGTCCATTCGCTTTATTATTATTATTATTATTATTATTATTATTGCTGTTTTTGTTACTTTCTGTTCCCATTTTTTGTGCAACCAGAATACAAGAATCCCATATCAACAAGGGTATTAAAAATGAAAACAAAACAGCATGGTGTCTCTATATCTCTGAGATGAGGTATTATGATTATTTATATTAGTATCATTATTCGGATTGTTATCCTCATCTTCATTGCTATATTCACAACATTTTAGCCGTTGTACGCTCCTGACTTTTCCAGGTGATTGAAATTGCGAACCGAACCCTTTTCCACTGGGTCGTATGTCATTAAGGACACATGGTCCAGTGGAAAAAGGTGTTGGTTAGATCCAGTGACTAGACCTAAAGAGTTATGAGTTCAATACTAGGCTACAGCAGTGGTGAGCCAAAATACATGGAGAGTTGTGTTAAAGTGAAATAACTGAGACGTCCGGAAGTGCTATGGCACGTGGAACTAGAAAAATATACCCCGGTGGACGAAATAAAGGGTTCTGTTAAAAATTCCAATCTCCTGAAGAAGGCCGGAGCATACAACGGCCGAAACGTTGTGAATATGGCAATGAAAATGAGGATACCAGTTGGAATAATCGCAATGTACTAGAGATTCTAATCAATTCTAGATTGGTTAAGCATCTCATATCGCATAGACTCCTTTCAGATAAGTAATATGGTTTTCGCTTCTCTAGGTCAACTGCTGATGTGGTTATTGCTGACATCAAGCTTCAGATAAGAAACTCGGGTTGTTGGTCTGTATATCTGAAAGGCGTTATGAGAGAGCTTGGCACTCTGGTCTTTTTCGCAAGATGAAAGGTTTTGCTATTTATGGTCAAAGTTTTGATCTGATCCAGTCTTTCTTATCAAATCGTGGAATGAAAGTTGTTTTGAACGGCCACTCTTCTAGATCTTTTTGCATTAAGAAAGCATGTATACCCCAGGGTTCTAGCCTTGAACCTACGTTATTCATAATTTTTATCAACGACACTCATGATGTCATTAGATATTAACTAGGTATTTATGTTGATGACACAACTATTTACTCCTGTTTTAATAGTAAGTATAATCGGTTCGATAAGGACAAGTTGGCAGCTGAGCTCAAAAATGACCAACAATCTGTTATTAACTGGTATAAGAAATAACTTGTTACTTTTAACGCATCCAAAACAAAACTGCTCACTTTAATCGTCTGAGGGAAACTTTTCTTTTGCTTTCCATCAGAACGGCTGATGCTAAACCCCAGGAGAGTGACTTATTCCAACTAATCCGGATAACGTTTGCCGCTGATATGAAATGGATTGATTATATTGAATAAACTAGCAGTATAATCCTTCTTCGATCGGGTGTTTCATTAATGGGAATTTTTGCCGCGTAATTGGAGCAGTTTAAGTTTAAAGTCAGCTCACCCGAAAATCAGCATTAGTAACAACAATTGGGTGCAACTGAGAGAGATCGAAATGAGTGGAGGGGTTTAACAATTTCAATAGTGCGTGGCCGTGAAAAGGGCCGTTTTTGCGTTCTCAATTTTGCAAGGAAGGAATCGCTTTCATGGACCGCCATAATAATAATATACTATAATTTTTATTTATAACATAATTTTTTAAAATAATTTTAATAATCTTTCAACTCTCTAAATTTATTGCACGCTGTTTTTTACAGACATTAAATTTTGCCTTTAATTTTTACGCAAAGTGTAAAAAGTCAGTTTTTTCGATTTTTCACCTTCAATGTTGTAATTTTTTCCAGCCAATTTGGACTCAAAACCGGCACTAAAGAATTATTTACGAAACAAAAAAATTTCATGGAAATCGGATGAAAACTGTGGAAACGCATAAGCAACATCCGATCACACACACACACATACATACACACACATTTTGAGAATTCTAGATATAGATAACTATTTCTGTTGCTAGGAAAGTTGATCTCGCCAGAATCGATCTTAGATAAATATATCATTCGTCCATGCTTTGAATATTGCAGCCGTATATGGTCTGGTGCTTCTGGCATATATTTAGATATTATTAATAAAATACAAAGAAGAATCTGTCATATCGGTTTCAATTACTTTCCCACCGCTGTAACGTAGCTTCCCTGTGACATTTCTATAAATATTTTCATGGTAATTGTTCTGATGAACTTTCCTCTTTAGTACCTCGACTTTATGAATTTTATCTGGTTTAGCAGGAAGGAAGAAGAAACCGATATCTCAGCGGCAAAAATGACTTAATAATCAACACAAGATATTCCAAATAAACGAAATAATGAACATCTGAAGATGGCCAGAGTGTACTTGGTCGCAACGTCGTGTCTGTAATAACATCTATAGCAGTAAAAACAAGTTGAAATATATTAAAAGCTATTAGCAGAATTCAAAATTTGGTTGTCGTAGACTTTTCACGGTCGATCGAGTTTTTTAAAGTGGAGAATTTGTTAGAACCTGCTATGGCAAAAAGTGGGTGATCTCCTTATAACTTGATTGTAAAACAAAATGAACCCCTATTTAATGCTCACTTGTGTGTTAATCAAATTAGGCATAGTACTAGATTGGTCATGGTCTCATCATTTTACAGTTGAAATGGATAAATTTAACCATAGGTTCTATGCTAACAGTTTCTCCTATCGAAATTCTCTTTTGTGGAACTCTTTTCCGGCTTCTTGCTTCCCAATCAACTTTGATTTTCAACAATGTAAATGCAATATCAATCGTTATTTTTGGTTTCCATTTATCCTGTTATTTTATTGTTCCCTCTATTTATTAATGCTTTTCTCAGACATTTTTATCTGCACTGGGCATACATTTCGCATTAAAAAAGGAGTTTATATACATAAGATTAAAATATATATAGGCGGACCCGTTATCTCTTCTACATATCCTTGTGCCGAGTGCGAAAAAATAATAACTCCTTTTACCCACTCCCTTCAAATTTGGAGGACTGAGGAAAAAGACGGAAAGGAATTCGAGAGCCTATGTGACACTTTCTTTCAACAAATGAAAACATTGCATTGACGGAAATTAATCGGTGAATTGAGAAGAAAAAGAAATAAATTTGCGAGTCTATGTGAAATTGCTTTTGGACCAATGAAAACCTTGTCTTCACAGAAATTAGCAGTTAAGCCAAGAAGAAGAAAGAAAAAAAGTAGCAAGCCTATGCGAAATTATTTTTGATAAAAATGAAGAGACAATTTAAATTTTTGAGAATGTCTGAAGTCACGTGAAAGGTTTCGTTTCTGTTCATCGCGTTCAGGGTTCAAGTTTTCGCCAGTGTAAAATTACTCGTCAATTATTTTATCAGCCTTTAACTAAGCATACGGCACTTCGAAGAATTTTCTCTCAAAAATCCAAGAAAAATATTTCAAACTATCTCGTCTCGTCTACTTTTTGATGTATGCATACTATATATCTCTTCTGTAAGCAATGAAGTCTCTTACCTTTGTCTTAAACATTTTTAAATATTATTTTGTGTCAGATCATTTAATCTGTTGTATGAACATTTCCTTTTCATGATAATTCGTTAAAACTACGGACTGTAAACATTTCTGATTTATTTTCCAGAAACAAGCAATTGACTTAATTTCAAGCGTGTAAATTCGGAAATAAGTTCCTTATCTTGTTTTGTTAAAATTACCCGTGTGTTTCATCGGTATTATTATCCTTCATTAATCTTCTTGGGGTGGGTAAATCAACTGTTCATTTTAACCCCGAAGCACAACGCCGCTATATCCTAAAAAACTGCTCTTCGTACTTTCACTTCTTACGTGTATAAGCCTCATTCAGTAAACATCTACCTTGAACGGCTTTCGGGTCTTGTATTGGATGAACATTTAGTAATAAAATTTGCCTTTATATGTAAATATTTACTTTTTATTTTTTTATGTTTAGCATTGTTATTATTCTTCAATTCCAGGACGTCAATGACGCTCTTCGTAGCATGTCTGGCGTTAAGGCAGAACTGATGAAAAAAATTGAATCCAAACTAATTGGTAGCTGGAAGTCAAGAGGTGATTATGTAATCTGCGACGAATTGGCCATGGCTGCAGCTCTTGATGAGAAGTGCATAATGGAATCGGAACAGGTGTCGGCTGAAGTTGAATGTTTTGGCCAGTTGACCCGTGGTCAAGTGATAATCGACTGGGCGAATAAAACAAAAAAACCAAAGAATGTTCGTTTAGTTACAAAGATGAACATGGAGATTGTGAAAACATTGATGCATCGCGCGTATTTGGAATGATTCATTTCACTGAAACACGTCTGGAAAATGGAAGAAAAGTAGTTAGTTAAATCAGAGGGTACAATTTTTCTTTTGTCTTTGCTTAATGGGATTATATCGACGGTAAATGTATTATCTTCTTACAATGGAGTATTAGGTTGAGTCATAAATAATTTCTATTGTTTTTTAACAAATGTGATCTTCAAAAAAATAAAGTAAATTACGTTTAATTCAATTATATAGTCACCATTATTTGCAATAACTTGTTGCAGTGGCATGGCTAAAGTGTGTGCCGCTCGGGACCGACCTTGAGTTTGTCGCTCTCACAAAAAAATACATACGCACACTGACTAACTCGTAAAGTTATAAAACTATTTTGTGTGTCATTGTAATTTTTCACATATTCAAATATAGTATGATATAAATACACACCAAACATGCATAAACTTTATCTGTAACAGTTAAAAAACAAAAACGATATATAGGGGAAAAAGTGTCAAAAATTACGAGCATTTTTATTTCTGAAATGAAAATTACAACTTTCTATAAAGTAACTTTTCTTGTTTTTTGTTGGCAGATTCAATGACGTCGTCAAAAACTATTTCATCTGTCAATTGTCGCTCTATAGATAGATAGGCCAATATACATATGCCATGGTTTATGTTACTTGAAATTGAGAAGATCCTTCAATTGGGACCCGACATTAAAACCACTTTTATTTCAAAACAGTTTTATAGCCTACAGCAGGCACAAAAGGGCTGCCCTCATAAAAGTGCCACCCGGGGCGGACCGCTTCATTTAGCTACGTCACTGACTTGTTGTCGCTTACAGGCAGGTCTTCGATATCTTTTCCGCAGCTTTTGATGTGAAGAAAAACAGCTTTAGATAAACCTTTGAATCTGGTTTTTATGAAAGAAAGTTATTTTTTTCCATCAAAGCGTTTTGCAGCGAACGATTGGTTCATGGTTGGGTGAATATAGCAGGTAGGGTAGAACAGACAAAGCGAGACCCACATTCTTTTCTTGAGTTATTCTTGCTGTGTGTTGTCTTGGGGGATAACAACATTTTTCCTTTTATCCACTTTGCCCATTGCAACAGCCGTGCAAAAATAAGGTATATTAGTATATTCCAAATTTATTCTTAACTGCCACTATGATTAATAGTTGGGACGATACATTCGCCATTGCAATTGCCTTTCCAAACGATTACGTATGATTCAACCTAATATATTAGTATGGTGTTTTTTAAAGTTTTATTTTGTTTATTAAATAATAAACTGATTCACCCTTGAAATATTACATACTACACTGTCAGATTTTATTATGAAATTCAATGTTTTCACAATAAAAAAGATATTAAACAAGCGATACTGGCAGAACTTGCAGGAGATATTTACGTTAAATATTAATATAAGTTTCTACTGGATATAAAGTGGGGGACCGGTTTTCTATTGTTATTAATTAATGAACTGGTTCACTCTTGCCACAGCCGTGCAAAAATAAGGTATATTAGTATATTACAAATTTATTCGTAACTGCCGGGTATGATTAATAGCTGGGACGATGCATTCGTCATCGCAATTGGTTCTCGAAACGGAAATTATTTATGACTCAACTTAATATATTAGTGTGGTCATTTTTTTTTTTTTTAACTATATTCTGGCAAATATATGGGTCAAAATCGTAAAGATTTTTTGCGAAAAAATATATATCTAAAAAAGATCTAAATACAAGATTTTATTGTATTGCAATCTATTTTTTGTAGCTTATGCTTTGCTTTTGCTTTCATTTTAACAAACGTTGCTGTAGAACTTTTATGTAATTTCAAACCGTGAATAAAACTTTCCTGTCTTAAATAAAGTAATGCAAATAAAACGAAATGTATTTTCATATTCATTTTTTTTTCCATATTTTTTCTGACTTACCAGGAGAGACTAATTCACAGACACAGGTAAATTGCCCACCTGTACGTAGAGGAAACTTCAGGTGATGAAGCTGAAAGAGAATGTTAAACTTGAGAAGTAAGAAATTAGCCCATCGATAGAATTGGACGATTCTGATCATGCCAAGATAGAACTGGGTTTCGATTTAAAATTACCTTCAAACTAACATTTTTTGCATAGACAGTTTGTGGCAATAAAATACATAGATAATCAATATCTCTTTTTTATTTCTAAATCCAATTTAGAGATAAATTAAGCGATTATTTCAAAATACATCATCAGAATAATCCAATTCTTAACTTTACATCACCAGAAAGCATCAAATTCTATGTCATCCTCGCCCTTGTCTTGATCTGTTACATTTCTTCAGCTACTCTCTTTCTTGTTCTATCTCATCCATTCATCTTCTATGATCTTAGTCTATTTCATCCCTCCATCTCTCTTATCTTAGTCTATCTCATTTCTTCCTCTCTCATTTTCATGCTTCCGTTTTCTCTTGTTTGGTTTGTTTCATCTTTCATATTTCTTTCTTGGTCTATTTCATCTGTTCATCATCTGTTTTGTTCGTTGTCAAACTCAACCCTACACTTCTCTTGTCCTTGGTCTATCTCATTTTTTCCTCTCTCTTTTTCATGCCTTCGTTTTCTCTCTTGTTTGCATCGTTTCATCTTTTCATATTTCATTCTTGGTCTATTTCATCTCTTCATCATCTCTCTTGTTCTTTGTTGATCTCAACCCTTCCCTTCTCTTGTCCTTGGTCTATCTCATTTCTTCCTCTCTCTTTTTCATGCCTCCGTTGTCTGGTTTGTTTCATCATTTCATAATTCATTCTTGGTCCTGTTCATCATCTCTCTTGTTCTTTGTCGATCTCATCCCTTCACTTCTCTTGTCCTTGGTCTATCTCATTCCTTCCTCTCTCTTATTCATGCCTCCGTTTTCTCTTTTGTTTGGTTTGTTACATATTTTCATATTTCTTTCTTGGTCTATTTCATCTCTTCATCATCTCCCTTGTTCTTTGTCGATCTTATCCCTTCACTTCTCTTGTCTTTGCTCAATCTCATTCCTTCCTCTCTCTTTTTCATGCCTCGTATTTCTCTCTTGTTTGGTTTGTTTCATCTATTCATATTTCTTTCTTGATGTATTTAATCTCTTCGTCATCATGGGTATGACGATAAACTACATCCGGCAGCAAGGGGTCTGATCGAGAGGTTTTGACCAGCATCGAACCTCATCTTAATTGTTTCTAGGTCCACATTGACGCAGGGTGTTAGCACGTGTTAGGTCCCCAGTTATGAGGAAATAGTTGATCCCCGAAACTGGGGTCAAAACATTATGAAAATATAAAAATCGATTTTTGTATTAAAAAAATACTAGCAATACAGTTTTGAAAAAAAAAAAAACATAAAAAAATATTGCCAGCAGTAGATTTTTGAAAAAAAAATATTGCCAGAAATACTTTTTTGCAAAAAAGTATTGCCTGTGACACATTTGACTCTCGACAAAAAAACCCTCTTTGCAAAAAATATATCAATGAAACCTGACCTACAAACTGATTTCTTACAAAGAATACATATTCTATTCGTACGAACCTATCCTTAAAATATTGTGTTTGATAATCCATAAAACAAAATAAACCAAACCAAACCAAACCAAACCAAACCAAACCAAACCAAACCATCTCTCCTTAATAATATTATCTTTCTCATAAATCCCTCAAACTCTTAGTGGCGTTATTGTCTTGCTTGAGATGAAATGATTGAAAAGGAAAAAAAAAAACCCAAACCAGAAGCGCTGCGATAAAATTATGCAAATATTAGTTGAAAATAATTTGTGGGCTAATAAATTAGAGGAATTGTTGTTTTTATATTTATAAAAAGTCAAGTATACAAGTTGAAACAAAAATATTTGTTCATACGACGCTTACTTTAGGGATCGTTATTTGTTTCTTTCATGGAGTGGAGGGGTATTTCACAATGATAGTTTTTATTATGTAAATAATTTTCACAATAAAATTCTGACAATTGATATTAGCAAAACTTTCAGGATATATTTACGTTGAATATTTATATAATTTTCTACTGCATATAAAATAGGGGATCGTTTTTCTATTGTTATTAAGTAATAAACAGATTCACCGTTGAATTACACTATGTCAGATTTTATGATGCAATTCAATGTTTTCACAATAAAAATGATATTAAACAAGCAATACTGGCAAAATTTTCAGGATATATTAACGTTCAATATTAATATAAGTTTATACTGAATATAAAGTGGGGGATCGGCGTAATAAACTGATTCACCCTTGAATTACTACACTATGTCAGATTTTATTATGCAATTCAATGTTTTCCCAATAAAAAGGATATTAAACATTAAATATCAATAAAAAGGATATTAAACAACTCATTTCAGAGTATATTCACATTAAATATTATTATAAGTTTCTACTATAGAAAGATTAATATAGGAAATTTTTAGCGTCTTTTTTTGTGGTAAAAACCACTTTGATTTGGAAATTCTTGCAAAAATCAAATAATTGTCGGATTTTAATGAAACTTTCAGGACTTATTCACAAATGAATGGAACTATTTCAAAAATATTTTCTAGAAAATCTTGTAAAAATCTTTTTTACATTAGTTATCGCACCACTTACTTAATTTTATGAAATTTCCAGAAATTAAATTTCACCCCTTTAATATTTATATTAATTAAAAGCAGAACTCCTTCGAAAATTTAAATCATGAATTTTCTTTTGTAAAACAGAAACACCATTTACAAAAAAATCTGTTCTGAGTCGTACAATAAAAACAAATGAAATAAAACTATGACATTATTTAATTAGAAAAGCTTTTAATTGTTTTTATAAATATGATATGTTAAGGACACTATTGTGTTAAGAAATTTTCTTTTCGATGAATAATGAATTTTTACAAGTATTGATTCCATTTAAAAAAAAAAATTAATTTGAATAATCTGAGTTTTAAATCTTTTAAAATTCTGTATTAATTTCAGCCTTTTAGATGATATTATTATTAAGTAAAAACTATATTCACTAATCAAAAATGTAAAAGCTTAGTATAAATCATCGAACACCGATATCTTTAAAAGAATTTTGAATTTGTATTTTTTTGTAAATACGGGCGACCATGACATTATCAGAAAATAAGAGCAATGACTATAGTAAATTAAAAGTCAAAATATCTAAAATTCAATAAAACCTTAGTTTACGGAGAATATTTTCCAAATTTTTTAATATTACTTAATACTTAAAAATGATATATATAAAGCGTTCACGTCACTCTTCAATTATTTTTGACGGGTTCTTTATCCCGTAGAACAACAGTAGATAAACATCCATCTGTCATCAAGCTGTCAACAACTTAAATAAACAGCTACCTTTGTTTTTTTAAAAGACATTTTTGTGACATTTTAAACTTAAAGTAAACAATATATGCTTCAAATCAGATTAATTATACTTTGAATTACATTCTAATGACAGGTGACTAAAATGACATTAAAATAAAAAGGTTTTAATAATTTCAAAACGAGTTTACTTTTGAAATAGAGCAAAGTATTTTGCTTATTGGAAATATTATATTTAATCTATTAGCTGGAAATTAAAACGCTTCAAGAAAGATTTTTTTTATTTTTAAAAATTCATTTTAAAATATGTAAAACATAGGTATTGTGAATCCGAATAATTAGTGTACATTATTTTTGTCAATTCTCAAGAACAAAAAAGTATAAATTCACTTTCCTATGTTTAGGCTTTATTCCAATTCTAAACATCGCATTTTAAAAGGATATACATTGTCGAAGAGAGACGTTAATTAAAAAAGCGGTGTCATGGGAAAAATCGTCCTTTTGACACTGTGTCTTCTTGCGGTTATATTTGTCTATGTTTGCCAGTGTTTTTATTGAAGTGTGACGCTTTATTCTTTCATTGAATATTTTGTATGATCTAAATGCAACAACAACAAAAACAAAAACAAACATGCAAATAAAGAAAGAAAGAAATGAAATATCAGCCTGAGCATCCCGATAGAAAACAACAAATTTAAAAACTCTGAAAAATAAAAAAAATCCGAGAAACAACTTAAAAATTGTATGTTAATAACCATTTTGCATATTTTTCTTTTATACACTTAATTCATTAATTATAAGTAGTTGTTCTGACAAGTATAATTAAATAATAAAAATATAATAAAAATCGTAAAATATATTCGATGTGTAGTGGTGATTCAAGGTACATAACTCTAGATACGTTAGTTATTTCATGCGAGTTATTTCCCTTAGATTCTAAGCAAACGCGATAGATATTACGTCTCTCAATTTTTTGTCAGCCGAAATATCGCAAATGTAACCCAGTAATCGCATTTATGGGTTAGAGGTGGAAACCTCTAATGTAGGCTTTTTATAAATCTGTAAGTAATACCATATTTTTATAAACCTCTAAATAATAACGGATTTTATATACCTATAGTCAATACTGAGATTCCATTTTTATAATTAATGCGGCATTTACATTATGCTACAATTTGAAACTTGAACGTAACTTCTTGATGTGTCTGGAAAGTCATGAATGTAAATTAAATTGTACTTATGCACTTTATTTATTTAGATTTTTCACATTGACTAAAAAAAATAAATATTATACACTTGTGTTATTTCAAAATAGTGTTGTCATCTTGGTTGATATAGATGTTATTATAGACACAACGATTCGACTCATCAAGTGTCCATCAATTGGTTGATATGCGATATCTGTTGATGATTGCGATATTTCGTCCTTTCGATGTCAGTTATTGTGTTTTCCTGATGAATAGGTGCTTCACTACCTGATCCCGAGATTGAACTCAAGCAATTATAAAATCGGCTGATCTATCTTCTGATTTAGCTTTAACATCTCAGTGAGGGAAAACTGGTTGGTTATATTAAATGCTTCGGAAACCAAACTAGTTATATTCCATCACAGCCGATTGGACCCTAAACCATCACCAATCACAATCAGGGAGGTCTCGTTCCTTGACCGAGTATTTGGCCTCAAACTAAAGCCGGACCTTAAGTGTAATTCGTACATACGATCCATCGCCAAAGATGCTGAAAAAATGGTCGTTTTCCTGTACCGCCCAAGCAATTAAATGACTCCTGGTTCTATCCTATACCTTTGAAGGAGCCAGATCAAGCCTAAAATGGAGTACTGTTGCCGTGCATGGACAGGAGCTGCCCAGTCCTCATTTTCCAGGGTCCAAAAGCGTTTCTGCGTTCTTGTGGGCGACAACCCCTTTCTCAGAGACGAAACGTCGCAAGTGTCTCATTGCTCTGTCGCTATTACCTCCCTTAGTTCCACCAGTTCTAACGTTCACCCGCCGTGCATGTCACGCACATTGTAGCGAACCACCTTCATTTCCTTCATATTCCATTGGTGAGAAGTAAGTTCCACTTGAGCAGCTGCTTCCCGCTAATCACTGCTCTATGGAACAGACTCCCAAGAGGATGTTTCCTAATTACTACAATCTTAACCTGTTGAAGTATAGGGTTAACCGTTATCTTCCCCTCCTATTCGTACAAACTGCTTCCTAACGTAACCCTCTACCTCTAGTGGCCTCCTGGCATAGGAACGGGTGAACCTTACTGTTATATATATATATATATATATATATATATATATTAAAGTGTGCAGGTCATGTTTTATATTATAAAGAAACAATTTATACAAAGAATTAAATAACAATGTTAATGTGATTAATGGCGAAATCACTTCGCTAACAAGACACATTAAATTGCTATCAATTGCTTGAATAATAAGATCCTTATATTCAAGTTGTTGTCAGGTGGAAGACACATGTCAAGTACTTTCAACAATTTCAAATTATCATGTTCAGGGCGCAATTTTCCCATACACAGGTACATACTAAGACGAAATAATTTTTTTAAAAATTATGCTATTTATTGACAGTTGAATATATGTTTTGGAGCGTGCGATGCTAGAGTTCTTGTTCAGATCGATTAAGTGAGAATTTTGTTTGAAAAGTTATAAATCCACGAAACTTTTCTTGTTATATATATTTATCTAATAAAATGAAATGGACTTAGTATAATCCAATTGGTAGAGTAGTAATACCGCAGCACAGTAATAATCAGAATCTTAAATTCTATGGAAAACTACTAAGGCATTTTTACTCTACCAATTAGATTATTCTTGTGTGTATCGATGTGTGTGTGTGTGTAGGTGTAGTGCATTTGCCTATGTGTGGTTTGCTTTTTTGTATGTGTGTGTATATATCTAGATGCGTCCGAGCGTTTGGCATGCCGTTGTTCGAGTGATTTCACGTGAGAGGCGACTAACATGCTGAAATGTAACGAAAAATGTATACATCTATGTCTGGGACTCTAAATACAACTTTCAACTTAATTTCAATGAAAATATAAATTAAATAGCATATATATCTTTTATTTTTATTTTTAGATCTATTTTTTTTTTTTTTTTTTTTTTTTTCTCCTTAGTAATTCTACAATTTAAAACTTAATAGAGATCTGATTTAGATTTCTAAATAGGTAATTTTAATTTTTTACTTTTAATTTTAATTTCAAATTTTATAAATCTTTTAATATCTTGCTTAGATGTCAAATTTTTCGAATCATCCTATACTTGTTTTTTGATTGGCTACTCTGGCTTACGTAACAGCGTTTACTCTTAGCTAAGGATCGTTGATTAATTTGAAACTTTTAAAACCATTTATTCTATATTCTATATTATCACTTGACAAGACACAAGAAGTGTTGAAACAAAATGGCTACTTTTGTCGTGATTTTATAACATATTTATGTTGTAATATTCAAATAAATAATTATATCTGCTCTACTCTGTATTGAGCACTCTTTAAAGAATATTGATTGTTGGTTATTGGATTTCATTCCGTATATACCAATCCTAAACTTGGATATTAGCTCCTATTACTGTCGAGCACTATCTATTATATTCTTAATATGGATAAAATCGATTTCGAATTATCACTGAAGAACATTCCCACCACAAACAAAAGGGATTATTTCGTCCATTTGACTCAGCAAACCGAAAACTTCATAAGGAGAATGAGATGGAAGGCTTTCTTCTTCCTTCAGAATAAGGAACAACTATATGAACAAGAGAACTATGGTTTTAAAAGTCTCAAAACTGCACCTATAATAAAGGATCTATTGAGTTTCGAGAATGATCTATTAGATATCATCAAGGGATTAACCTTCTACAAATTCAAGAACTGTTTCCAAAAAAATCTGGATATCATTGTCAAAGACATCAATAACTCAGAAGACCTATATGTTAAATCTGATAAGACTGCCAACTTTTATAAATTATCCCCTAGGAATTATGATAAATTAGTAACAAATAGTCTAACCAGTAGTTACAAAAAAATTAATACGGACAATTTTAACCAAATTGATAAAATTAACTCTATCAGCAAATCAATTACTGATAAACTAAAGATAAGTGATCGAGTTAGTAAATTACAACCTAAAGAAGCCTATATTTTATTAAAAGATCACAAACCCGATTTCAGATCTAAGCCATCAACTAGGATTATAAACCCAACTAGACCGGAAATCGGCAGGATTAGTAAGAACATCTTAGAAAGAACCAACCACTCCATAAAGAAAACCCTCGGACTATTACAATGGATTAACACTGCGGATGTCATCAACTGGTTTACCAACATCGGATTTAAGGATAAATGTACCTTCATACAGTTTGACATTACAGACTATTATCCATCTATATCCAAAAATCTGTTCACTTGTGCCCTGGATTTCGCTCGGGAATACTCCAACATTTCTGAAAGAGAAGTGAATACCATCATGGAGTGCCGAAATTCGGTTCTAATCTACAAAGATGAACAGTGGACCAAAAAGTCCTGTAACGAAAAATTTGACATTTCAATGGGTTCTCTGGATTCTGCTGAAGCTTCTGATCTTGTTGGATTATTTCTTTTGTATAATTTAAGTGCATTTGATTGCCTAGATTCTGATAGTGTAGGATTATATAGGGACGACGGGTTATTAGTAGTTAGGAATTCCACTAAAATTAAAGTAGATCGTATTAGAAAAATGATACATAAGGTATTTAAGGATCTAGGTCTCAGAGTAACAGTTTCCACTAATGTTAAACGAGTAGACTTCCTAGACGTCACCCTAGACCTCACTAGCAACACATACCAACCATATGTAAAAGTTAATTCCAATCAAATATACGTTCATCCAAATTCTAACCACCCCCCTGCAATCATCAAACACATACCCTATTCTATTGAATGTAGGATCAGTAACAACTCTTCAAACAGTGATATTTTTAATAAGCATAGTGACCTTTACAATTCCGCACTTAAAAATAGTGGATATAAAAATATTAATATTAAATATAAAAGCCCTATAAATAGCAACAATAATGGTAGAAAGAGATCTAGAAAAATCATATGGTATACTCCCCCTTTTAACATTATGGTTAAAACCAAATTGGGGCACCTGTTTCTAAACCTCATTAAAAAACATTTCCCCAAATCTGGAACCAACTCACTCAGTAAAATATTTAACTCTAATACTCTTAAGTTAAGCTATAGTTGTGCTGATAACCTAGAAAAAATAATTAAAAAACATAACAATAGTATATTCAGCAAGTATATAAATTCGGAGAGCCTGACAACCCACAAGGTTGCACATAGCAACATTAAGCAAAATGACACAAATAATAAATCATGTAACTGCAGGAATCCCAATAATTGTCCACTAAATAATAACTGTTTAACTAGCTCTGTAGTTTATCTCAGTACTATATCAACACTAGAAAATCCAAATATAAAGAAATTCTACATAGGTTGCACCATGAGACCATTCAAGGAACGCTGGCGGGGTCACCTGCAATCTTTTAATAATAGTAACTATAAATATATGACTTCATTATCCAAATACTTTTGGAGTCTAAAAGAGAAAAATAAAACACCTAAGGTTAAATGGAAATTAATTAGAAAGGCCCGGACATGTAACTCACTATATGCCCCGTGTTACTTATGCCTTAACGAGAAACTTGAAATAATTAGATTTAAAAATAAGACTGATCTTTTAAATCAAAGATATGAACTAACAGTTAACTGTAAGCATCGTCTTAAATTTAACTTAGTATAGAAATCATATACTTTCTATGATAATGATAAATGAAACTTAATAGACTATTACCTTTTTAGCATGATAGTCGCCTTATCGATATGAATGTGTACTGGGTACTTACAAAGTATCATACGTGTCTGTATTTAGATGTATATATGTGTATGTTATGTAGAGTTATTTCTACTGTAGGATATGTATATGTGTGTATAGGGATATATATATGATTTTTTTTTTTTTTTTTTTTTTATGAAGGTATATCGTTGTGTATATTGGCTTCTATCATAGGTTAACCTGTTTATGTGTATGAGTAAGGGAGTAAATTCTGGTAAGTGTCTACCACTAAATGTGTGAGTATATGTATGGGTATATGGGGATATTTATGTGTACTTGTGTGAGTGTAGATATATGTATGCCTATTGCATATGTATGTATATGTATGTGTGAGTGTGCATATATGTATGTATATGTAGTATGTATGTTTCTATGTGTATGTATAGGTTTATATATGCATATATATGTATATATATGTATGTTTAAATATGTATATGTTTATGTATATGTGTTTGTATATGGGTGTATATTTATATGTATGTGTGGGTGATTATATGGTTGAGCTCGACTGTCTCTGTATTGTTTATCTGGATGTGTCGATATGGGTATTTATATAGGATTAGATATTTATATATATATGTTGGTGTGTCATTGTATGTGTATTTGTATGTAGGCTTTAATGTCTTGGAGTGTATCATAGATACAAACTAAAATCTACCTTTGTTGATAAAGTACCTTTAATTGCTTACAGACCGTTGTTCTTTTCTTAAATTATGATTAACTTTTAATATATTTTATCATAATGTTGTTGGAATATTATTAGAATATAAGTTGGTCTATGTATGCTTATTTCTTTTTCCTTTTTTATGCATGTGTCTATATGTTTATGTATATATGTATATGTGTTTGTATATGTATGTGTGTGTGCGTATATGTGTATGTGTGTGTATGTATATGTGTATGTGTGTTTATATATGTATGTATATATATATATATATATATATATATGTATATGTATGTATGCGTATATATATTTGTGAATATGTATGTATGTATATGTATGTCTGTAGATATATATGTGTATATATCAATGTGTAGTTGCGTATGTATGTGTGTATATATATGTACTAGCGGATGTGTATATGCATTTTTATACTCATGTCGTTTTAATTTACGTTCGTTTAATTTTTCATGTATACACTTGTATTTGTAAATGTCTATATATATATTTAGTGTATATACATATATGCATGCGTGCTTATGTATGTACATCTGGATGTGTATGTATGTATGTATGTGTGTGCTTGTATATGGTTGCATCTTTATATGTATTTCTTCACTTGCCTTATTTACTTTTCTGCGTCGACGTATGGGTCAATATATTTTTATATGTGCTTATCTATGTGTATGTTTATGTACGTAGGTCTGTGTATGCGTACCTATTATCCTTATATGTGTCTATGCGGGTGCATGTATTAATTTATATGCGGATGTGCGAGTGTTCAATTATATGTGGAGGTGGTTATTTACTTTTGTCTGTAAATGTGTCGAAAACTATATGTTTTCAAAAATGTATATATGTATATATATGTGTATGTGTGTGTATACGTATATGTATATATATGTATATATATATATATATATTATATATATATATATATATATATATATTTATATATGGTTATTTGTTTAAATTTTTCAAGTTTAAATTCGTTTAATAACATATTAAGCCACGAATGGCTTCGACATTTGACCGTCTGGATCATATTGAATGTAGATGTGTGTGCCTGTGTGTATCGATGTGTGTGTGTGTGTAGGTGTAGTGCATTTGCCTATGTGTGGTTTGCTTTTTTGTATGTGTGTGTATATATCTAGATGCGTCCGAGCGTTTGGCATGCCGTTGTTCGAGTGATTTCACGTGAGAGGCGACTAACATGCTGAAATGTAACGAAAAATGTATACATCTATGTCTGGGACTCTAAATACAACTTTCAACTTAATTTCAATGAAAATATAAATTAAATAGCATATATATCTTTTATTTTTATTTTTAGATCTATTTTTTTTTTTTTTTTTTTTTTTTTTTTCTCCTTAGTAATTCTACAATTTAAAACTTAATAGAGATCTGATTTAGATTTCTAAATAGGTAATTTTAATTTTTTACTTTTAATTTTAATTTCAAATTTTATAAATCTTTTAATATCTAGATAGCCTTGCTTAGATGTCAAATTTTTCGAATCATCCTATACTTGTTTTTTGATTGGCTACTCTGGCTTACGTAACAGCGTTTACTCTTAGCTAAGGATCGTTGATTAATTTGAAACTTTTAAAACCATTTATTCTATATTCTATATTATCACTTGACAAGACACAAGAAGTGTTGAAACAAAATGGCTACTTTTGTCGTGATTTTATAACATATTTATGTTGTAATATTCAAATAAATAATTATATATATATATATATATATATATATATATATATATATATATATATATATATATATATATATATATCATAAGTAAGTAATTCATCAAGTCTAGAAGAAACCTTAACAGAAAGCACTGGACGGCCGTTTCGTCCTATATTTGGGTCTCATCAGCAGTGCGCATCCACTACCGAGAATTGAAACCCGAACAATTACGATATGAGGCAAACGTCATATCAACTGTAACAACAGGCCTTGGTGACGAAGAAGTAACGAAATAAATTCGATATAGCGCCGCTCGCTCAGATATTCCGTGTTTCCCTTAACCATAGGACTGTGCTCCCAGGAGCCACGATTACTATCCCCGTATATCGAGTCTAATTTCATCGAGTCGGGTTTCAATTCTCGGTAGTGGATGCGCACTGCTGACTACTGATGAGTCCCGAATACAGGACGAAATACAGTGCTTTCTGCATTCTGTTGAGGTTTCTTCTGGACTTGATTAATTACTTAATTACGATTATCTTAAATCCTCCTTAATTTCTCTCACTTACATATATATATATATATATATATATATATATATATATATATATATATATATATATATATATATATATATATATAAAGTGAACATTGAAGTCAACACTTAGAGGCGACAGGCTCTTTTCATGCTTCTCGCCTTTCTCGGCGCTTCCTGTCCACCCTAAAACATTTGATTTTATCATACCATGTTCATATTCACCATAGATTGATCTAAATTTTCACTATCACTTTTTTCTAATCTTGACATAAAATCTTGATGTTAATCCGATTAAGCCAGATTCCTTTCACTCTTTTTTTCGCCAACGGTATAACATGAACACGTCCAGCTTCTTCTACGACTCGACAAAGAATGACTCAAGAAAGCAGAAGTTGGAACATGCCCGGACGTGCTCGGATACAAATGTTTGCCAGACTCACTTTTCCAGAACAAGATGCGATCAATCCGGAATTAAATTGTCTTGCTTCGTATACTCGCCTGAAGAACTAGTGGAATATTGATTATAGCTATTCATAGAATTTGAGAAAATCTTTAGAATTGCAATATATATGAATCCGCGAAACTGCATGTATGTACATCAATAAATCTGTAATCTAATGATGAAATTTATTTTGCAAAGCAAATGTTTATTTTTCAAAACAATGCCCTTTCTTTTCAATGACTTTAATAAAGCGTTTAATATTAATAATATAGAGTAAGCTGATGGCAGGCTGCTTGTTTCCGGGTATGGCCATGAGCTAGGGTGGTTCGTTAATTCTTTTGTAGACCAATGCTCAGGCACTTTTGTGTTTATTCAGCATACAGAAAGCCAATCTGTCATTACTACTGCGATAGTTTTAAGCAGACGTTGGCCACAGTTCCTGAGAGAGCACGCATAATCTGGCGTGACCAACAATTTAAAAACAAAGCTAGTAATCTTAAAACCTTGTGATTTCGTGCTTGCACAACCGTCAGTCGCTTCGTAACAGTTCCGTCAACCAAATTCCACTCAGGAGACATTAGCCAAAGCTTCGAATAGCTTTTACGCACTTCCTCACGGTAATGGACACTGGAATCGTCGCTCATAGGTTGATATACAAAAAGATGTTTACTTCTGATCATATTAACCATGGTATGATTCCAACCCAGTTTTCATGATCAAAACACTAACGAAGTCGATATTATCAATGTTATCTTCTGGGAACATTTATCATGCTAAGGTTCGAATCCGGTTTCAATGACTGAGACAATGACGAAGTCGATATTATCAATGTTATCTTCTGGGAACATTTATCATGCTAAGGTTCGAATCCGGTTTCAATGACTGAGACAATGACGAAGGTGATATTATCAAGAAGTTAACTCTTGGACATATTGGCCAAGGTAAGTTTCGAACCCGGCTTTCATGATCGAAATAATGGCGAAGTTGATATTATCAAGAAGTTACCTCCTGCATACATTTACCATGGTAAGGTTCGAACCCGGCTTTCAGGATCGAAACACTAACGAAGTTGATACTATCAATGAGTTACCTTCTGGGCATATTAACCATGGTAAAGTTTGAAACCGATTTTCAGGATAGAAATACTGATGAAGTTGATATAATCCATCAATTACCTCCCTTTGCATATTTACTAAGTTAATGTCCAGAACTGGTTTTCTTGATCGAAACACTAACGAAGTTGTTTGAATTTACCTCCTGGACACATTTACCATGTTAAAGTTTAAACCTACTTTTAATGACCCACACAATAGCGAAGGTGATATAAAAAAATTAGATCTTGGGCATATTGATCATACTAAAGATCGAACCCAGTTTTCATGATCGAAACAATAACGAAGTTGATGTTATCAAGAAGGTACCTTCAGGACTTATTAACCATGGTAAAGTTCGAACCCAGTTTTCATGATCGAAACAATAACGAAGTTGATGTTATCAAGAAGGTACCTTCAGGACTTATTAACCATGATAAAGTTCGAACCCAGTTTTCATGATCGAAACAATAACGAAGTTGATGTTATCAAGAAGGTACCTTCAGGACTTATTAAACATGGTAAAGTTCGAACTCAGTTTTCATGATCGAAATACTAATGTGTTAAGCATTCGACCACATTAATATGCAATAACATTATATAATATATATATGGGATATCATTCAGTGAAATATTCACATTGAACTATTCATGTATATGTAAAAGAAATCAAGAGACAAGAGGTTTTCTCTGTTTCTTTCGGCTTCGTAGACATTTCAGCTGCAAACAAACAATCATTTTCAAATTCGGTCACCGAAATGATGTGAATCTTTTCTTCATGGGTTCAGAGTGAAGAGACAACGTATTTGGAAGTAGAAGGTTCGCGCAAAGGTTCCTCGTGCCGTCTTTTTACAGAATGATAGGGAAATCTTAGACGCAGCTTGTGCAATCGGTCAAATCTATAACGCGTTTTAGAAGCTCCGAGAAAAAAATTGATAAGCTTGGAAAATGGGTTAACTGATAGAAACAAACGCCCGTTTCGTTTTTTTTCTTTTTGCTCTACACAGAAAAAAGTAAAAATCTTTCACGCGATAATCGCAAACAATGCAATCGAAAACGAAGAAAATTGTGAATACATTTTCGACAGCCTTTCAAACAGCTCAACTTAAATCGAATCTACCGGAGAAAATATTTTTCGCTGTGTTTAGCTGGGACTAAAAGCGAATTCTTTATGACCAAATGCAGGGAACCCGGAGGAACTGTTACCGCCAAAAGGAACAGTGAGCAATGAACTCGTTTAAATATCAACTGTCTCCTTCTGATGGCAAGTAACGTGATTTTCCAAGCGTAGCGTAGAGGTGGCACAAGGCCGAAATTATTGGGCTTACGATCGAACTCACTAGTCAGTAATAACTTTTCTACCGAGATAATCTTGCTAACCATTACGCCGCCTTGAGGTGCCCTTCTGATTGCAAGTATACGTGTTGATTTCTTTCCCGTTTTCCATAAAACTTCCTAGTTACTCACATGATCCGTCCGTGGTATTCTTAGCATTCTTACGCAGAACCATATCTCTGTCGATTCGGGGATCCTTTTCATATGCTAGGAAATTCACTCCACTTATAGGATGATTGATGTTACACAGCACACTTTTATTTGCTTATAAGGAAAAGTTCCTACCAGTTAATACTTTATTTACATCCGGATTTCTTTGTTGTTATTATTACAACGTTTAGGTCGTTGCATTCTCCGGCCTTCATCGGGGGCTTGCCAATCTGAGTAACCTTCAGGGAATTTCGACCTGAACTATTTATTTTTTCTACCGAGGTAATTTTTTCTCGTTCCGCTGTCCATGACTAGGGATATATGTAGCCATTTGTTATGGTAATTTACCCACGCATGGACTCTCCCAGTTATAAATAAGAGCAGATACTGCCTTTTGGAGAGAGAAGTTTCCAGCAGTCAGCTCTGACAGTCGGGCCGAACGTTCTTGCTGTAACACTCTCGTTTGTATAAGTTTTGTATTACTGTTTCTGTTAATATATATTTTAACTCAATTCCTTTCTCGTGTCTTTATTTCTGGCCCTAACAAGGCCACAGCACTCTTATTTGATAATGCTCATTAATGATCTTTCCTTTTCAGAGTATACACCACCCGAGTCAGGGATTGAAATTCCCGATCCAACCTTTTAATCCACTAAGCCATTGTATTATTAAATAAGAACTGCGCCAGATATCTCTAGGTATGGTCAACTTTTATAATTTATTATCACTGTTTTATCTTTCAGGAATAATTGACCTTGAATAACCTTGAATAAATTTCTTGAGTATTCATGACCTTGAATAAAGCTACTACCTCCTGTTTATCACGCTTACAACTTTGTGCTGACCATTCAGGCAAACATTTGAAACAGCTATGATGATTGTACAGTTTGTGCATGAATCATGATAGCTAAATAAATTTCTTTCTAAATTTACCACTTTTTTTTAATGGGCACCATGTAGTTTGGCTTTCGTGGTACTGAAAGTTACAAGTCAGTTTTTTTTTCCAATGAGTTACTAGAGTTAGGCCAGAGGAGAAATCAGTTGCTAGTCTCATATCTTGATTTATAGAGGTACGTCCATAAACAGTACATAGATGCTTACAAATGATCTGAGAATGTTCTTAGGCAGATCGTTAATAAAATGCAGAAAGAGGATAAAACTGATGAGAGTGGCGCGAGGCACGCCGACGTTTATCGACGCTAAATTAATTCACAGCTGTTGAGAAATAATAAAAAATTTGAAAATGCTCGCAATAAACTTGTAAAAATAAGGGATTTAATTTCCAAAACATGCCTTTATTATTGCCATTTTTATCATTACATTACAATGGTAAAATAAAGAGGTACATTTTGTGTGTTTCTAAATATATAACCAGCATTTATATAATTAATTGAAGACCACATGTTATTTAATCGATATAAATATACAATATACATAAATAAAGTATGGATTCTGCGTGATGTTGGGTTCCTTCTAGGCAATAATGCAGTCTTGTATGGAGCTTATATGGGTGTATATATATATATGTGTGTGTGTATATATATGAATAAAGACAGAAGGAAAAATTTTCTTTATCAATGAGTTTCGTCCTATGATGGACATTATCAAGGCAATTGTAACGATTTTATTCTGCAACAAGAATTTATAAAAAGAAGTAAAAATGTTGTTAGGTTCACAAAATTTTTAAATATAAATATTCTTTAG
The DNA here is from genome assembly GCA_964036315.1 of Acanthosepion esculentum. Taxonomy (NCBI): domain Eukaryota; kingdom Metazoa; phylum Mollusca; class Cephalopoda; order Sepiida; family Sepiidae; genus Acanthosepion; species Acanthosepion esculentum. The sequence goes on from OZ038486.1 coordinate 71,594,342, forward strand.
GCTAATTGTAAAAGTCAAGGTAAACTATGGAGGATGCTAAGTGATATAATTAAATATCTGACAAATAAATGTGAGTGTTGCTATAGTTGTTGAATTTTAAAAAATGTATTTAGTATTTATTAATTTATTTTAGTCCAAGAAATTAGTATATGTATCTTCTTTTTTTAAATAATAGAAGCTTTTGGATTTTTTATGGTCATGTATGTTCGCTTAGGGTTACATTAACATTTTCAGCAAAACAACAACAACAATATTTACTCATTTTCGTTAATGAGATATTAATTTACATCACTTATCATCCTCCATATTTTACTTGAGCTTTCAGAGTTGGCCTGAAGAGTATTTAAATTGATAAAATTTTAAAACCTAAAGACATTTTTCCTTCTGTTCATACTTGTTGCAAAGCAATATCTTTACATTTGCCCCGTGGGAGTCCTTCAGAGGACGAATCGCGTCGGCAAAGAAAAGTTTTCCTGTCTTCTTACAGGTATGTTTTTTATTTATATCTGAATTTTTGCACATAGACACAAAGACACACCTATATGTATATATATATATATATATATATATATATATATATATATATATATATATATATGAAGATATTTCGTAGTTCATATATAGCCACAGTGATGAGCTGTGATAAAGCGAAACAGTCTGTCTGTAGATGACAATATATATAAATTTATATATGTTTTAAAAATAGGATACAGAAATCTCGACAAAGTTTTTAAGAATTTTGACAAATGGAGAAAGTTTCATTGAAATCTATTTTCAATCAAATCTATTTTCAATGAAACGTTTTCCATTTGTTATCTATATATATATATATATATATATATATATATATATATATATATTCTGTATGCCCATGTTTATAGCTTTTAGTGCAAGATTGTGAAGCGGAGGACTGTGTATGCTTCTGGGTATGAAGAGATTTTATCATTGTCTGCAAGTATTTAAGCCTAATTTTCATTAATCAGTCAAGAAATGACAGGAGAATGCACTTATATATATATATATATATATATATATATATATATATATATATATATATATATATATATATATATATATATATATATATATATTTATATATATATATTACCCGAAACAAAACAGAGTATTTCAACTTAACAACTAGTTTTTTAATAACTTTATGTCACATGACTACTCGATGCAGTAAGTATAAAATAATGGCAAAATTGATAGTTTGAAGGATTTCCATTGCTGAATTGTGCAGAGGAGAGATCGATATTAGTGTTGAAGTTTTCGGTAAAAGTAATTGTATATGTATATGACAGAATGTTTATTTCATTAGTGTAATTTCAAAATAACCGTCGTCTCTCAGTAAGTTTGGCCTTATTTAGCTACACTCAAGCCGGAAATGTCTTTCAGACTAACTCAATGGCAGGATTAACAACGTGTTCATTGCTTCAGGTGTAATTAGCTGTTTATGATTTAGGAAATAAATATAGAAAGAATGACATCAGAATCAACCATTAGATCTGAACGAAAGGGAAAATGAAGCAAGAATAACGGATGTATTTTAGTTTCGACTGCATTTGAACCCATAAGCAAGGTTTGGAGCATTTCTTACCACTTTTTTTTTGGCTTCAAACATTTATTAAGAAAAACAAATTGACGAAGGGTAATTGTTAACGAGCAAATCTGGTTGACTAATACTACTGAGTAATGTGTCCGATCATCTCTGGGTACCATACAAAAACCTGTAGACTTCAGGTTAAGTTAACTAAATGACAGGACGTCTTGGCGTGAGATAATGGTTACCGAGCTAGTCTTGGTTGACTATCACTGCTGAGTCAGTTATGCGCCATGCGTGATACACAGTTGGGCGATCATGTATCTTTCGATACATGACTGACGAGGCAGATTTTTTTCCCGCAGTAGGTTGCCATTTCTTTTTGCGGTAGACTACTTGCCATCCAAGCCTATAGAACCCGGTCTGTCCTGCTATTTACCCATATCTGGGGGGGGGGGAGAAGAGGATTCATACCTTTCCCAAGGGTATTAGCATGTAAGTGAATTTAATGGATTCGACTGGGATTCGAACTCGGCTCTCCGATTTCTCAATCCGAGCCGCTATCCATTACTCCACCGCATTGCTGAGTAGTGAATTTAAATCGCACTGTGTGCCCTAAACTCGTGTCTTTGTGCCAAACTTATCTATGTTTAGTAAATGACAGGGTGTCTCGGTGTGAGATAATGGTTACATAGCTAATCTGGCTGTCCATCGCTGCTGAGTAGTGAATTTAAATCGCACTGAATGCCCCAAACTAGTGGACTTATGCCAAACTTATCTATGTTTAGTAAATGGCAGGGCGCCTCGGCGTGGGATGATAGTTACATAGTTAATCTGGCTGACCATCGCTGCTGAGTAGTGAATTCGATTCGCACTGAGTGCACCAAACGAGTCGCCTTGTGCTAAATTTATATTTATGTTTATTAAATGACAGAGCGCCTCAGCGTGGGATAATGATTACCGAGCTAGTCCTACTGACCATCACTGCTAAGTAGTGAATTTAAATCGCTTTAAATGCCCTAAAATAGTGTCCTTGTGCCTAACTTATCTAAGTTTAGTAAATGACAGAGCGCATCAACGTGCAGGTATAGTCTGCTTGCCCATTACTTTCGAGTAGTGAATTCGAACTAAATGCCCCAAACTTGTAGGAAATAAATTTAAGCCCAGTAAATGACAGGGCGCCTCGACGAAAAGTAATAGTTTATGAGCTAGCCTGGTTGACCATTACTGTTGAATAGATTGTTAGATCATTTTTGGGAGCGCGAAACTTGGGACCCTAAATTAGGGAAAACATAAGAAATAGGAAAGTAAATAATATGAAAGTAAATATCTCTAGCTGAAGGCTAAAAGGATGATAAAGAATTGATTTACTCAATTTTTGATTTTAAATTTGAGCAAATTTCGGCACTCTATCAGTAGGTTGTGCTTCGAAAATCAGTAAGAAAAGGATAGTTGGTGGTCGGGAATTGAAGCAACCGCTGCCGACAGAAAAAGTAGAGCTTTTATTATGTAACTGCTAGTGCAGAAACGTTTCTATATTCCGAAAAATAAGGTAGTGCCTGCATTCTACGAGTGATCACAGGCGATCGTTTCGAAACGCTGATTCTTTCTTCTGAAGTAAATTGCAACTGTTGTTTCCCGCCAAATCTTTCACTTGGACGAATATGCTTTAAAAGACGGCGCCGTCTTTAACAAGAGCCACTCTTCCAGAAGCACCCAGTTAGGAATGAACTCTCTTAATTTTGCCACAATAGCAAGCCAACCACCAGCGTTCGACAAATTTGTGAACTAAGTTTGTGCGTAAAAACAGAGTTTTTTTTTTATACCACAGGTGTATCATAGATTTTACAAGTACGCGATTATACTGACAGTAGTTGGCACAGAGTTTTAAAACAGAAAGCAACAGTATGCTCATCGATTAGAGTTTTAACTGAAGATTTCTAAATAGGCAAGCCCTCTTACAGACTGTGAATGGTACCCATTCACTTCGAATAGGTTGACGCAATTTTATTCTTATAGTATAATTACTAAGTTTACTTTAATCTTAAATAGGTTTAGAAAAAATAGAAGATTGTGTTGCGCGAATTTTCTATGTGAGAAAGGAGCAGTCTGTATTGAAAATCTGCATTCGAAATTGTAGCTTTTCTCGAGATTTAAGTCCTAAACAAATGGCATCGATAGAAACATTTTAACCATTCTATCAGTAGATATACGGCAAGAACACATGAGGGCGACTTCATCTTCGCTTTAAGGACGTCTGCAAAAGGAACATAAGGTCGATGGACATGGACATCGAGAAGTGGGAAGACGTCGCCAACGATCGCTCACGCTGGAGACGTGATTTACACGGAGGGCAGAAGCGAGGAGAGGAGAAACGAAGGTCTGTCGCCGGGAAGAAGCGTGCTCGAGGGAAAGGAAGCAATAAGTCGACATCAGGGAAAAGTGTCTTCACATGCATTTGTTACAATCGAGACTATCACTCCGGTGTGAATCTGTAGATTCATTAATGCAGCGCCGCCATCGGCAGCAGAGGCATAACTCTTTGGGCGCAGATCCTCGGATGCCACATTTCTCGTAGGTTGAGCATTTTGGAAGAAAGGGTATTTGTCGGCTGCTGCTAATTAAGGCTAAAAAAGCTCTTCGCTATGGTAGCCAGTAATGCTTATATCTCGTATATAATACGATCAAAATTCCCTTTCTCCGCGGCGTGCGCTGATGGCCTAAGGGTGAGAGTCTCCGACTGATGTCAATCGCATGTCTAGTCACACTGATGAGCTGTGATACAGCGAAACAGTCTGTCTGTGGATGACTATATATATATATATATATATATATATATATATATATATATATATATATGATTTGTTAAATTTCAACTAGTTTGGCACAAGGTTAAATGATAGGACCCCGTGTCAGGAAAAAAACTGCATTGCATCAATTAAGAACAATGGCCCGTCAGCACGAAATCCGTAGCTAGGCACGAACTGGCATTGGTTGGAACCATATAATTAACACAACATGCCACCCCTTTATGTGTGGGTATTATATATATATATATATATATATATATATATATATATATATATATATATATATATTACTTAAAATGTTATTTTGGTGGATACTCGTATTTGAATAGACACCCTGTTTATTTTAAACAGTTTATTTCGTCTACCGGCATGCATACGCAAGAAAACTCATTAAAGTGTGGAGGTTGAAATAAACGCTGTTTAAAACGGAACGTCTACTCAAATACGGGTGTCCACTAAAAATATCGTTTGAAGTAATAAATATATGTCGGATTAAAATTAAAAAATCCATTAATATATATATATATATATATATATATATATATATATATATATATATATTTATATATATATATATATATATATATATATATATATATATGTGTGTGTGTGTATGTGTGTGTGTGTGTGTGTGTGTGTGTGTACGAGGGAAAGTCAAAAATTATTCGTGTTCTTGTCTAAAATGTGTTATGGCGAAAGTGCGGATAATTTTTGACTTAGCCTCGTATATATGTAAGTGTTTCTGTGTTAGAATGTTATTAGCTTTTTGAATGAGTGTGATCATAAGAATTTACTGATGTACGTGTTTGTGCGAGCGAGAATAGGTGCGGCTGGAGTTGCGTGTTTGCATAAATAACTACATCCAAGATTTGGTAAAAATTCTTTTGGCGAATCCGTATTTCGTAAGCGCCTCAACGAAAACTAAAAGCCGGGTGAAAAAAAAAAGGATTAAATATTAAGTGCATCTAATAGCGAACAAATTTTCGGTAATCGGTTTGACGTAGAGTCTGTTTACCAATATTAGTAACTGGGTTTCACTTGTGTGTGCCATCGTAAATAGGCATGTGTTTGACGATGACTGAGTTTCGCACAAGATTCTATTCCTGATTCGCAGTGTTTCTTGTTTCTGATACTGTATCGTTAATTATTCTACTGTGGTTATGTGTTCCTGTTGGCGGTATATATTTACTATCGTCTGAAGATCGTAATGTGCCTTCTCAGTTACAGTAACTAGATATTTATTGTAACCCAATATGACGCGCAAATCAGTACAGGTTCATATATTTTTCTTGAGCTTTTCAAAAATAAAGGGTAGAGTTATCCAATAGGCTCTGTAACAAGAACGAATCATTTTTTTCATCATTTTCTTTTCATATTACAATAGATTAAGTTTGTTTTTAATCAAATTTTATAGCTTGGTCAAGTCTGCTATGTAAATTCATTGCAAATTGACCCCCTTACGGAAGTCAAAACAAATTATGCTTTTACGATGGGATTTCTTAAAATGGGAAAAAAATAAAAAATAAAACAATTTTTGTGTGTTTAAATTCGTAATTTGGAGTGATAATCAATAGTAATATATGAAAAAAGAACTGCAGATTAGAAATTTAAAATTAAAAAAAATTGTTTACATTTTAAGAAATCACGTGATATGCGTATATTTTGTTTTGGTTTCAGAAGAGGGGTTAATTTACAATAAATTTACATAGCAAACTGAATACCCCTTCTTAATTTTTATCAAATTTTATAAGTTTTTTGTTTATTCGTGATCTAGAGTACTTAATATATAGTAAAATGAAAAAAAAAAAAAAAATTTCCGGTCAGCCTATTATACACCACCACCATACATTAGTTCAACTGCTGATACCAGAAACTGCTTAAATTTTCTCGTTCATGAATAGTGGGGAGACGCGATTTCTGTAACAGGTCCAACTTTTTTTTTGTGATATTAATTTACTAATTGGTGAAACGCTTTGGCCGTGTTAGGTAAATAGATATTTATTATTGTCACACAATGCAAAATTCGGCATCAACTTTTAAAAATACAGAAAACATTTAAATCACAGGTAATACTCCGACATTATTAATGTCATTGGGAAGGTGTTATCTAGAGGATGGGTTCCCGATTCAAGGTTGCCTCTTTGTGCTACAGTTAGTAAATTTGGTTATATTTGAAAACATAGGGCTATTGAAATTCTGAATTGGCCCACTTGTCATTTTTGTCCAAGTTATCGCAGCTTATTTTGTTAAAAAAAAAAGCCCCAAACGTAGTAAGTAGTAGAACTGAAAATTCAATAGCATTGAGCTTGCAAAAGCGGCGCAATATGGCAACGGGGCCTGCGAATATGTTTTCCAGAAGAGAGAAACAGATGGAATACATCGTAGCGCTAAGTGAGGGATGTGTTTATGAGTTGTTTTTTTTTTTTTAAAAAATAAAATTGATATCCCCTATTTAATATACGCTTGTCTTGGTTGCTACTAAAATGTTGATGATCTACAACGATCTGCATTTGAAAGTCGAGCGCAAATAAAGTTTTGAATTAATTTGTGTCAATATGTTTGATGTTTCAGATGAGGAATTATTAGTAGATTTTGACTTATTTGAAGCATCTATCATCATCATCATCATCATCATCATCATTGTTTCGACTTGAAGGCGCACTGAAAATCAGTGTGATTTCTCATCTTCAGAAACTTGGCAAATACCTCTTATCAGTCCTCCCCGAAACTCCCTGTCCGATGCTGACTCACGAAAGTGATACAGCTCTTCCAATGCTCGTCAAACCTTTTACAGCGAAGGATGAAATTCTATTGATAGTTCTTTCAATGTCGCTATTCAGTGTCTATAATATGGTTGTTCGTTAATGTCTATGTTATTCTTTCATTTGGTGGTGGTAACAAAACAATTTCAATAATATTTACTGTTTCCATAGCAATTAACTTGTACTGTCTCAGTCCGTTATTAAAATCGAGTTCTTTGATTTTGGTTTCTTGGAGACAACTTGCAACAATATTTTAACTATCAACATCTCGAGCCAATAACTCACGCTCTTCGTTTTTTCACGAGTCCTCTGACATTAAATGTCTCGATCGTAAAACCTTTATATGCAAATTGAAGCATTTCACAAAGTTTTAAATATGATGTTGCCAACTTTTAAGGGTTCGACAACCGGTGCAGTCATTAATTTCTTCGCTCGTAAGATTTTCTTAATAATTTTAAATCAGATTTTGTTTACTCAAAAAAACTCTTTTGTAATAGATTTATATACACAGCACCACTTTGTAACTAAGCATTTCGCATTTTCATTTTCGTTACGAAATATCGTCATCATTATAAGAACTGCAAATCAGTGTGATTTTCCATGTTTAGTAACATTGTAAATAACTCTTATCAGACCTCCCCAAAGCTCCATGGCCTATGCTAACCCACGAAAGTGCTACAGTTCTTTTGAGCTCTTCCATTTTTTTCTATTTTCCGGGAAATGATGGAATTTTATTGATAGTTATTTTAATGATCACTGCGTAAACTATGATTCTTAGAACTGTTCTTTTCACTTATTATTAATTTCTCTTCTAAGGATACCTCCAGTCTGACTGCTTTCATATTCCTTCCGATTTGTCTTCAGCTGCAAAACTGATATTGAGCCAGAGATTTTCCAATGTCTATGGATCCTATTCTTCCATTTAGTATTGATGCCAAAGTCATTTCCGTAATATTTGCTGTCTGTTTCCAAAGCTATTAACTTGTGTTGTCTAACTCCTTTGATCCAAGTCCTTTGAAACTTTTTTTTTACATCAATGCTATTTACTAAGGTAAATTTATGATCAGATTCATATAGCCTCTCACCTTTCTTAGCAAAACTAATGCTGTTACAATGATGGATATTTAAGAACATCATCAACGGAGCTGTTACGACTTAAACACTCATTGAAAATCATTCTGATTTATCATCTTCTTTGTCAATTACTCTTATCAGTCCTATCCAAACGCCCGTGCCCTGTCACGAAACTGTTGCAGATATACAAGAATTCTACGGAAAAGTATGGAATTTTAGTCATAGTTCTTTTTCTGTCGCTGTTCAATATGCATGCTATACTTGTTCGAGCTATTCAATTCATTTAATATTAATTTCCTTCTATGGATTTTAAAATTTGTACCTTCAGACTGGATGTTTTCATATTGCTTCCTGTCGTAAGCTACAAAACAGATATTCTGTCTAAGACTTTCTAATGTCTATGGATTCTATTCTTCCATTTAGTATTGATGCCAAAGTCATTTCCATAATATTTGCTGTCTGTTTCCAAAGCTATTAACTTGTGTTGTCTAACTCCTTTGATCCAAGTCCTTTGAACCTTTTTTTTTACATCAATGCTATTTACTAAGGTAAATTTATGATCAGATTCATATAGCCTCTCAGTTTTCTTAGCAAAACTAATGCTGTTACAATGCTGGATATTTCAGAACATCATCGTTATCAGAGCTGCTTCGACTTAAAGACATTACAAATCAGTGTGATTTATCATCTTCAGGATCTTTGTAGATTACTCTTATCAGTCCTATCCAAACCTCCATGTCCTGTACTAACGAAACTTTTGCAGGACTTCAAACCTTTTACGGAAAAGGATGGAATTTTAATCATAGTTCTTTTTCTGTCGTTGTTAAATATGCATACTATACTTGTTCGAGCTATCCAGTTCATTTAATATTAATTTCCCTCTATGGATTTTAAAATTTATACCTTCAGACTGGATGTTTTCATATTGCTTCCTATCTGAAGCTGCAAAGCAGATATTCTGCCTAAGACTTTCCAATGAGTATGGATATTATTATTCCATTTGGTATTGATGTCAAAGCCATTTCCATACTATTTATTGTCTGTTTCCAAAGCTATTAACTTGTGTTGACTAATTCCGAGATTAATGAAAAGTCTTTTGATCTTTTTTTACAGACAGCATACGTCAATGTTATAACGTCCCGAGTCAATAATTCCAGCTTTTCTTTTATCGCAATTCTTCTAACATTAACTGTTCCGGTGGCAAAATCTTTATATACGATTGGAGGCATTTACAAACTTTTGAATAAGAAGCTGCTAACATTGAAAGTTTGACAACCGGAGTAGCCATTAACTTTTTCGCCAGTTAGAGTTTATTCAAACATGAAATGCTTGAAATACACCTGACAGTAGATTCCCCGCCCCACAAAAAAATTCCGCTGAACTTGAGCTTCATTCTGCCGAGTCTCTTAGTGACCTTAAAGCTGAACTTAATATTTATGCTCATTCTTTTTCTGGTTCTTCTGTTTCCTTATCTGAGTTCAGATGGGGAGAACAGCACCGTCGGGTTATTAAAAGTTTAAAGAATAACTCTAATTTGGTTATTACTGATAAAGGTGCTGGAGTTGTTCTTTGTCTCAAAGATGCGTGTCATTCTTGATGACACATCAACATTTCTGAGATTAGCTTTAGTGGAGACCCATGATTGTACTACTTCAATTGAAGCTAAGTTTCAACGACAATTGTTTAAGTGGGTCATGCGTGGATTACTCTCTCCAGAAATTGACTGGATTGATTAGAGCTACTGGGTCTATTCGTCCATCTCCTTATGGGTTAGCTAAAATCCATAAGGACGGAGTCCCATTACGACCCATCTTGTCTATGATAAGGTCTGCCCAGCATAAGGTCGTTGGTTGGCTCTCTTCAGTGATACAACCAGTATTGTTGCACTTTAGTACCTTTTTGTATTAAGGATTCCTTCTCCTTTGCGGAAACTATACGTAGTTCTTCATCTACTGGTGGGTTTCGCTGATGTTCTTTGGGCAGTGCCGGATTTACATATAGTCTTAGCAGGCCGAAACTTAGGGCCTCAAAATCTAGGGGGCCTCCAGCCAAGGTGTATAATATTTTTGAAATTGTCATAGGTCTTTCTTTTCTTACACGTAACTCTAAATAAACATTCAATTTTAAATACTGGCCATCGTCCTCGAATTTACTCAAATTGTTTAATTTAACAGTCTTCCATTTTCCTCTACGCGTGAGAATGGAGGATTTGGAAGGGTTCTCACAAGTGAAATAGCCGAGGGCCTCTCTTTCTTTAAATCCGTCTCTGTCCTTGAGACGGTGATGTAGTTGATACAAACGTTGTTTCGGCAAGTGTTTTTATTGATTTGATCATGAGTTCAATCCCTGTTTCAGCTAGTAAAAAAATGATATCCTCTGATTTAGCAGTAACGAAGAAGAACCGGTATCCCAGAGACAAAAATAGCTTAATAATCAACACTTATTCTAAATAAACGCAATAATGGACACCTGAAGATGGCCAGCGTGTAATTGGTCGCAACGTCGCGTCTATAATAATATATCTAACAATGAAAACAATAGTTCGAATAAGTCGAAATATATTAAAAACTGCAAGCAGCAGAGTTCTAATTTTGGTCGTGGTGGACTTTCCCCAGTCGATCAATTTGGCAATTCTACCTTCAAGCGCTTTTTAGAACAGAGGAATTATGGAGTCTTCTATGGCGAAAAGTAGGGGATCTCATTATAACTTGATTCTAAAACAAAAATAAATATCCCCTATTTAATACTTACGCAGTACTAGATTGTTGGTAAGGTTTCTCATTTTACAGTTTAAATGTCTAGATCTCGTCGTAAGTTCAATGTCATGGGTTCTGAAGTAGGGGGGAATGCATCCCACCAGGTGGATTTCTGGGTTTTAGAGGTGGGATTATTTTACTTTTTCTTGTTTTTTATTTACAGAATTTTGTCTATTGAATTACAATACTCTGGCATTCTATTGAATTTTTTTGTTTATTGAAGTATGCTTCAGTTTATTTATTTACTAATTAGGGATGAATTAAAACTGTACATATAGTCAGGTTTAAAAATCCATAAACATTTTCTAATGTTATTAAATTTGTAAAACTCGTCCATAAAAATAATTAATGTAAGTGTATATGTACTAATGTGGAAAAGAATGAAGATTTTCCATAATATAGGCATAATATTTGGAATGCACCTCTTGAGTCGGACAATCTTGGAAAGCGGGGGGGGGATGACATTCTGATATATGGTAAAAAGGTTACACAGAGAAATAAAAAGATTGGGGACCTCTGTCCTATGCTAACATTTTCTTCTCTGCCATTTCTTGCGGAACTCTATTCCGGCTTCTTGCTTTCCAATCAAGTTTGATCTCCAAAACTTTAAATGCAATTGTCACTACAGTGTAACCCGGATATAAGAGACCCAAATATAAGAGAAACCCGGATATAAGAGCGGTTTTATCTGGTCCCAAATTAGAGCCTGTGTTAATGTATATATAATAGACCAAACCCGGATATAAGAGAAACACGGATATAAGAGATATTCTCTGGTCCCAAATTAGAGCCTGTGTTAATGTATATATAATAGACCAAACCCGGATATAAGAGAAACCCGGATATAAGATACTTCTTCTCCGGTCCCGACAACTCTCTTATATCCGGGTTACACTGTATTTATCTTCTGTCTTTTATTGTTCTTTCTCCTTAATAATGTTTTTCTTTTTCTCATTCTCTCACACTCAGGAACCCCTTGCGTCTTAGTGGCTTTATTGCCTTGCTTGGGGGGTGTGTGAAAAGATTAAAATCTACAAAAGCTGGATTGCCAGATTGATCGAATTGAGCTATATTTGAAATCTCAGCGCTCCTAAATTTTGAATGAAAATTCTTATCACGAGAAGTTCAAATAAAGTCGTGTAAAAAAAAAAAATAGAAGGAGCACAGAACATCGTTAAGTAGCGGAATTTAAAATTTGGTAGCACTTGACATTTAAAAGACACTTAAACTGGCAAACGTTATTGTTTTTTCTCAAGTGTATTAACCAGGTAAATTTGCTTAGAGTTGATTATGTCCATGTAAAAAGGTATGTTTGTATAAACAATTCTGTAAATATTGACATTCTGCTTGTGTGTGTTGGTTAGCATGGGCGACCATATATACGTGAGTTTGTAGTGGAGTCAATATGCAGATGTACCTCTTCAGGATGTTGGCGGTCATGGCTCTCCGCAATTTCCTATCATTTGTAGCTCTTAATAAATTTTGTCTTTTTGCTATCTCTCCTAAAGCCAGTTCTGCCATCCATTTACTCAAGCTCACTAGGTAGGTTATGTGCTGTTTTTCTCTATCCCTCTTGCCTTCAAACTGTCCTGTGAGTATCAAATTTTCTAAGCCCTCCTTCCTCATTTTGTGGCCTGGAAATTTCAGTTGTATCTTTCTGATTTTAAGTTGAAGTGTCCTTTTTGTTTCCATTTTCTCTAAAACTTAGTCGTCGCTCACATGTTCGGTCCATGGTATTCTCAGCATCCTTCTGTAGAACCACGTTTCTGTTGCTTCAAATCACCTTTTCATCTCTGAGGAGATTGTCCAGCATTGACTACCATATACGAGGACTGATATGACGTAACATTCCAATACTCTTTCCTTTGTTTTTAACGAAATTTTCCTTTTTAAATACTTTTATTAGCTTTTGGTTGCATTTACCACCCCTTTTTAAAACACTTCCCATATATTTAAATTACTGTACTTGCTTGATTTTCATCTCTCCAATGTGTAATTTGCATGTTGGGGTGTTCCTTTTGCTGACAACCATGCATTCTATCTTCTTGCAATAGATTTTTGACCCTTCTTGCCTTCCTTCTCTACTTTCTGCCGGAGTTCTTATGCCTTTCTTCTGTGTTTGTTATTAACACCGTGTCATCTGCATATCTTATGTTGTTAAATGAATCCTTGTAGGCCTTATAATTTTCTCAAAATCGCCTCACTGTATAGATTGAATAAGTCCGGTAAGAAGACACATCCTTGTCTTACGCCACTTTCTATTTTTTTTGTATATTTATTGAATTCATTTTCTATCCGTATGCAGGCGGTTTGCTGTCAATATAGGTTCTGGATTATTCTAAGATCCTCCCCAAATATGTCAAGGTTGCCTAGCAGTTCCAACAGTTCTTCGTGATGTACTTTATCAAACGCTTTTGCATATGTGCGTTATTTTTTTTTATAATGCATGGTAGATTTTACAAGTACACAAACTGCAATAATCAAGGGAAGAGAAACACTTTTCCGTGATTACGTATTATAATAATTTATTGCCCTCAACTAGAACCAAGTATTTATAAACGAAAAGCCAATTCACGTTAACTACTAGACCTTAAGAGCAATTAGCATAGATACTGAAGATTGTGTAGCTTCAATATACAAAAGATGGGAGTTGGATTCGTGTAGTAATTGCTGGCACTGCAGACATGCTTCAATGTGTTGTGCACTGGGAAGCATGCCGACAATATGTGTGTGTGTAGAAATGTATATGTAATTGTATCAATGGGTGGGAATAGGCTTGCATATATTTGAAAGTGTGCGCATGCTCAGAGGTGAAAGCATGTCTATCAAAAGCAAATGTCAGTTGGTAGGAATAAAAGAAAAAAAAAAAAGTGGGGTGGAAAAGAAAGGGAAATAGAATGGGAGATATTTTAATTAGTAAACTAGTCAATCGAAAATAACGGAAAAAAAGAAAATCAACAAATATTCTCCAATCGATTACCAACATTTAATCTGCATCTCTAACACAATCCTATAGATGCATGTTTTAAAAAAAATTTTTTTTCATATATATTTTAACCGTTTAAAAAATATCGTCCAAAATGCCGGCATTATTATTCAACCTACGTATATATGTTTGCATTCAAACAGAAATAATTCTGACGGTATTTGGCACGATATGTTTCAAATTATTTTTTTCTTTGAATATATTCATAAAAGGCATTGTTTATATTGAATACATAATGTTCTTGTTTTCAATTGTTCTTTTAAAATACATTGTCGCATCATATACGTATATAACACACATATATGCTTATTATATGTACATATATATATATTATATATATATGTAGGCTATTAGATATATTCTATTATAGCAATAGCATTCTTCTTTTGCTGTTGTCCATAGTGTTTTTGTTTATATTTTTTAAAAGTTTCAACATGTCTGGCTGAGGACACAACAATCTTCAAACATTTTGTTTATTTAGCAGTGATAGAAATGGCTTTCAGGAAGACACAAGATATGAGCCATTAGCTTGACGCAGTTCTATATTTTTATTTTAAATATTTATTTTGGAGATAATTTATTTTTTGGATTTGCTTTCGGAAAAACTAAAAATGAATACTTCACGCAAATGGTTAAATTTGCAGAGTATATTGGACATATTTTGTGTGTGTTAAGTAAGTAAGTAAATGTGAAGACTGCGTGCGTGTATGTATATGTGGAGACACCTACACACGCATACACACACACACTCACACACACACACACATACATATATATATATATATATGTTATTTTTAGTGTACACCTATATATAAGTAGAGGTTATTTTTAGTGGATACCCATATTTCAGTAGACGCTTCGTTTATTCTTTAAACACTATATTTAATTATATTTATTTACTGGCATGAATATCCATTAAAATAACGTTTAATCTTTCGGATTAATAAATAAAAATTCATTACTTCTTTATATATATATATATATATATATATATATATATATATATATATATATATATATATATATATATATATATATATATATATATATATATACACATATATATATATATACAAGTCTAGGATTGGTGTATACGGAATAAATTCCAATAACCAACAATTGCTATACTTAAAAGAGTGCTCAATACAGAGTAGAACATATGTAATTGTTTATTTAAAAATTATAACATAAATATGTTATAAAATCACTACAAAAATAGCAATTTTGTTTCAACACCTCCGGTGTCTTATCAAGTAATAGACATTCAAAATTATCACTTGATAAGACACCGGAGGTGTTGAAACAAAATGGCTATTTTTGTAGTGATTTTATAACATATTTATGTTATAATTTTTAAATAAACAATTATATATAAATGTGTGTGTGTGTGTGTGTGTGTTTGTGTGCGCGCGTGTGTATATATGTGTCTGTGTGTGTATATATATATATATATATATATATATATATATATATATATATATATATATATATATATATATATATATATATATATATATATATATATATATATATATATCACGACTAAAGAAAAATTGTGTCTCCGACAGGAGTCGAACCTGCATCCTTTTTTTCCACCAGGGAAACTACGGGCTTGTATCCACAGCCGAACTGGGAGAGAGACACTTTTGCTCAAAATGTTTTTTCCCTGATAGCAAAAGGAGATGCAGGTTCGATTCCTGTCGGGGGCACGATATCTCTTTAGTAGAACTTCTCAATTTAGGCTAATTGTTATTAATTTCACTGTTTAATAAAATAAAATTAAAGTAGGGTGAAACAACTCAAACACGTGTACCCACTAAAAATGACTTTTATAGTAATAAGAAATAATATCGAAATAATGTATGTATGTATGTATGTATGTATGTATGTGTGTGTGTGAATGCTTAAGAGTAGTTAAGTCAATACATCCGTAGCCTCATAAAGAAAACAGCATTTAGTTTAGATAAAAATAGTTATATTTTTAACCTAATCTCTTTTCTTATCAATGCATTTCATCATTGAACTCCTCGACCGTACATTGTGAAATAGAAATCTATAGATCAACATTCAGCTAATAAATGTGTCAAGTTTCGGACAGATTGATCCATCTACGTAGATATGTTTGTATCCAAACAGGCATAATTCTCATGGTATTTTGCATGATGTTTTTAACAATTTATTTTCTTCTCTAAAAAAACCCTAACAAAACCAAACAAAACAATAACAGCACAAAAACAGCTCCCTACATATTGTATGTATGCATGTATTTAAAGTTGTGCCCAGTTTTGATGATTCATGTAAAAATTAAGTTTGTCTATTTTGGAACGATTCGACATTTTGGAGTTAACTAACGATTAATTTTCATTAAGTGACTGTTTAAGACTTGTGCGAGCTGGGATGTAATCAAAGACTCTCGCGTTAGTAAGGTACAAGATACCGCAAGATATAATGAATAATTTAATTGTCTCTTTCGAAGAGTGTAAATGATTCCCGCCTTATTAAACAAAACACAAACTGTTCTATACACTGAAACTTATTGCGCATGCTCATTATACATACACGAATTTAAAAGTGTCTACGCAAACTTGTAGGCGATGAATTATTTTCTACTATACAGCCTCTTCTCCACAGATGAAAGCTTTCTCGCTATTCTTTCGCTATTTCCCTGGCAAAAATTCTGCCGAGTTACATTCGTTAGTTCCATCAGTTCAGACCTTCACAATTAAGACCCACCATGCTACATACACAGGGTTGAATCATCGCTATTCTCTTCGTATTCCACTGGTAGGTAAGAAGGCAGTTCCATCCGCATAGTTTCTTCCCTAGAACAACTACTTCGTGGAACAAATTCCCAAGAGAATGCTTCCCCGAGTAATCTTAACCTCTTCAATATAAGGTCACAGATTATCTTACCTATTTATCCCCGTAATTTGCATTTATTACCTCCACTTTTTACACAACAACCTCGTTCAATAATCTTTTACCTCGAGTGGCTATTGGCCTTCTATTGGGTGGTAAAAATATGATCTTCAAGAGGAGTCTACAAATGCAAACGTGTCTTGCAAACCTGCTGATTAAGCGCAGCGAAAACAGTTATTATTTGGCGCTCACGATGATGCCAGTCTGACCTAAGACTTAGAATATTTCATTTTCCAGGTTTTTATTTATATATTTTCTTCTTTTTAAATGATGTACTTTTAATATTTTTGTATTTATTTTATTTTTCTTATATTTAAATGATGTACTTTTAACATTTTTGTATTTAATTATATTTTTCTTATATTTAAATGATGTACTTTTAATATTTTTGTATTTAATTATATTTTTCTTATATTTAAATGATGTACTTTTAACATTTTTGTATTTAATTATATTTTTCTTATATTTAAATGATGTACTTTTAATATTTTTGTATTTATTTATATTTTTCTCATATTTAAATGATGTACTTTTAATATTTTTGTATTTTTGCAAACTAGCGAAAGAAGGACGTGAAAATTTACGCAGAACGTATGAGGGAAAGTAAAAAATTATGCACACTTTCGTCATAACATATTAAGGTTTCTGACACTGTTTTTCTTCTCACGTGTACTTATAGGAGGTATAATTGTGGTCATGTTAACGAAGTTTGAGCTTGATTGCGTCAGTTTTCTTGTTGTTACAGTGTAAACATGGCCGCTCCGCTAGCAGTGTTCCCCGAAGAGGAACAACACACACACACACACACACACACACACACACACACACACACATATATATATATATATATATATATATATATATATATATATATATATCTAACTACTAAAGTCAGTGTCTACCAAGTAAGTGGCCTGTCATCTCTATTGTATGGTTGCGGAACTTGGATAATCTATAGCAGGCATATACAACATCTGGAACGCTCACATAAAGAAATTATTGTGTAAGATACTGACGAAACTGTGGGCATCAAGAATGCCCAATGCTGTTGCGATGCAACGAGCAAAACTTTCGAGCATCGAATCCATTGTTATGAACCTGAGGCTGAGATCGGCTGGCCACTTCGTTCGCTTCCGGGCCAACCGACTTCCGAAATTAGTGCTGTAAAAATGCGGAGTGTATAAACCATTTAAAAAGAGTGTATTTAAATCAGTTAAAATCTGGTTTCTGTAACAGTTTCTGGTACAGTTTCTGGTAAAGTAAAACTCAATGTTATCCCGTTTAAAAGGATTCCCATTTAACCTGGCTAGTTTTATGTAAAATAAATCGTAATGAGCAAGATACTACCTACGTAGGTTTCACCACATGGGATCATCAGTTCACCCTGATAATCCCATGTGGTCAAACCTAGGTAGGTAGTATCTGGCTCATTAGGATTTATTTATTTTACGTTTACTCTACGTGTTTGAGTTGTTTCGTTTTAACTTATTACTTGCTGTTTTTTTTTCTTTGTACCAGAGATTTAAGGAACTGGACGATTTCTTTCGCCCTCTTCGGAGGTTTCTGTTGCTTTCTTTTTATTTTCCATTTTCCCTCGGATGACAATTGATTTGAAAATTGTGCTATCCAGTTTTTTCCACCCACCGTGTTTAAATAGATTTAAAATTATATATATATATATATATATATATATATATATATATATATATATATATATATATATATATATATATATATATATATATATATATATATATATATATATGTATGCGTGTGTGTTTGTGTGTGTATGTGTATATATATAGTGTGTATGCGTGTGTGCGTGTATTTATGTGGGTGTATGCATGACTACAGAGAGGTGCTGAAAAATTATCTGTGAAATCCCTTTTCCCATTTCCTAAAAAATCAAAAACGCAAAAAATGCATTCGAACACTTGTAAGAGACGTATCTTTTCAGCACCTCTCGTCTCTCGTCTCTCTCTCTATATATATATATGTGTGTCTGTGTGTGCGTATGTGTGTGTGTGTACAGGGAGGTACTGTTTTCCTAAAATCAGTTTTTTATTTAATCCCTACCTCCTTAAAAAAACAGAATAATAATTTTGGTAAGTGAGTCAGGTCTTTTCAATACACCCACATATATATTTATATTTATCTCGTTCTGTCTGTCTGTCTGTCTGTCTGTCTCTCTCTCTCTATCTATCTATCTATCTATCTATCTATCTGTCTCTTTCTCTATATATATATGTGTGTGTATGGGGGTATATGTACGTATTCCCACTGTTATGTATGGTTGCATATCCAAATGTGTACACACATAGTGAGAAAAATCTATAGAATTGTACCCTAATAACAAATCTTTTGCAGATGGTTAAAATCTAGCACCAAATAACTCAGCTGGAATCTAAAACTTCCCCCAAGTGTCGCCATCCCCACAAAACAAGGAAAAAAATAGAAGAGAAAACCTTTGAAGGCAGTACTGAATTTAAATTTGATCGAATTGTTTTTTCTCAAAAGTGACGCTATAAAAGTCTGTATTAAGAAAAACAAAGCCATAAATTTGGAGAGCGACTCTTGCAAGGCCATTTTTAAATGAAAGTCATGAAAATAAACTCAACGCCACTACGTTATAGATGCAGTTTGTGTTTTTTTTTTACGACAGATTTGACTCTTTCTCAAAAGATTTGCAGATAACACATCTTGGGCGGCCATTTTGTGTGCGTGTGTGCAGTTGTTTTCTTCGGTTTTTAGATAATAATCTCTTAATTAGGAATGTCTGTTTCCTTAAGTAGATCGAAATGTGATATGTTATCAGTGTATTTGAACAATCTGTCTATCTATCTATCTATCTATCTATCTATCTATCTATCTATCTATCTATCTATCTATCTAAATGAGCTTGTTTATCATTATGTATCTATCTATCTATCTATCTATCTATCTATCTATCTATCTATCTAAATGAGCTTGTTTATCATTATCTATCTATCTATCTATCTATCTATCTATCTAAATGAGCTTGTTCATCATTATCTATCTATCTATCTATCTGTGCTTGTTCATCATATCTATCTATCTATCTATCTATCTATCTATCTATCTATCTATCTATCTATCTATCTATCTATGTGTGTGTGTGTGTGTGTACAGGGGGGTGTTTTTCTCTTAAAATTAGTATTTTATTTACACCCTTCCCGGAAAAAATCCAGAACAATGATTTTGATGAGTGGGGTCTTTCTGTCTCTCATTCTCCCCTCCTCCTCCCCCTCTCTCTATCTATTTATCTATCTATATGCGTGTCTTTCTACTGGTATGTATGGTTACTTATCCAAATGTGTACACACAGACTGAGAAAAACCTATAGAATTGTACCCTAATAACAAATCTTTTGCAGATGGGTAAAATCTAGCACCACCTGGAATCTAAAACTTCCCCCAGATCCCCCACCCTGCCAAAAAAAAAAAAAAATAGAAGAAAAAAAAACCTTGGAGGCAGTATTGAGTATAATTTTTATCGAACTGTTTTTTTCTCAAAAGTGACGCCGTAAAAGTCTGTCTTAAGAAACAAAATAAAGTATATGGAGAACGACTTTTGCAAGGCCATTTTTGAATGAAAGTTATTTATGAAAATAAACTCAACGCCAGTAAGTTTTAGAGGCAGTTTTTGTTCTTTTCCGACAGATTTTACTCTTTCAAAAGATTTGCAGATAACATATATTTTGGCCAGCCATTTTGTGTGCGTGTGTGTAGTTGTTTTCTTCGGTTTTTAGATAATAATCTCTTAATTAAGAATGTCTGTTTCCTTAAGTAGATCGAAATGTGATATGTTATCAGTGTATTTGAACACTCTATCTATTTATCCATGTATCTATAAATCTATCTAGCTGAGCTTGTTCATCTTATCTATCTATCTATCTATCTATCTATCTATCTATCTATCTATCTATCTATCTATCTATCTATCTATCTATCCAACCGAGATACTATTCTAATGCACGGGGGATTTGGACAGATTAATCAGCTCCGTCTGTTTAAATATCGAGTATTTCATGTGATTAGCCAAACCAAAAATTTCCTAACTCTTTCGGAATCTCTCCACTAAGAACACCATTTTCTATAAAGTATTCTTCTATCAAGAAACATTTGTGCACCTTAAGTAGCTTCATCGTATATGAACCGGTATATCATTTTGTTTTGTACTGAATTTATCAATGTTATTTTTTATTTTTATTTTTCTTATGTACTTATATCTCATTCCAGATATCCATTTCCATCACTGCTTATTTTAGCTGTTACATAGAAGGTTATAAAGAGCCAATCTTTGCATAAACGGACTAACATATTTTTCTGACTCCTCGTTCATTTCAATAAGGAAAGTTTTCAGGGACGTAGAAACCAAACCCAGGCTTCTCACTAACAACAAAGCGATCAATTTATATGTAACAGATTTTCTCCATGATTCGCCATATTTGTAGAATGCAAAATTCCGTGACGACAATAAATAAGTTAACCCGATTGGTTAGAAAGATGCATCCTGATTGGTTAATCAGATTCTAGCTGATTAATCATGAGACGCTCGAGGCACATGCTCGGTGGAGTCCCAATGTCTGTTATTTTTTTTTTATTTTATATATCATCCCAAATAAAAACGAACAGAGAGAAAAGGCATGCACCCAATGGTGTTTCAAAATAAATGAATTATAATTGATCAATTGAATTTAATTAAAGTGGCCGAGTGATTATTTTTTTGTCATGACGTTGAACGTTTACATTCTGTTATGGCGTATTACGGAAAAATGGTTCTATGATAATAATTTTTTGATCGATAAAAAAAAAAATCCCTAACTTGATATCTACATCCCTGAAAAAATAGTTTTTAGAAGCTTAAAAATAAATAAGGGCAGTAATTGGGATATATTTGTCTGTTTATACGAAGATTATCTTTTTATTTTGAGCGCTTA
Source organism: Acanthosepion esculentum (assembly GCA_964036315.1). Taxonomy (NCBI): domain Eukaryota; kingdom Metazoa; phylum Mollusca; class Cephalopoda; order Sepiida; family Sepiidae; genus Acanthosepion; species Acanthosepion esculentum. The sequence goes on from OZ038486.1 coordinate 71,616,152, forward strand.
CTACAGGCGCAAAATTTAAGGGTTTTATTTTTCATTTTTTAAACAATAATAATAATAGTGATAATAGGAAATAATAATAAAATGAACAGCGTTCAGCGAAGACAGAGAAGAGGTCACAGCAAGCCCGAAAGGATAGGTGGAGCATCGCTCGAACTGACGTTCTTGGTGACGTTAGTGTTGGTACTGTTGCCTGTGGTGCTGGCGGCGGTGATGGTCGTAGTTGTCGTGGGTGTGCTCTGACCCGCGGGGGATTGAGCTACGTCGCCCAGACGCTCTGTAACCTCGACATCCTTCGCTTTCGATGGGCCTTTAGTAGCCCGACCGTTGTTCTGCACGTTCTTTGTCCACTTGTTTCTCCACTCGACGAACAGGGTGCCGCAGAAGAGAATAGCGAATAGTGCTACGCCAATGCTGATGCCGATCGCCAACTGGGCATCAAAACCTGTCAAAAAAAGAAAATGTAAAAAGATAGGCACGAATGTTTAAATGAGAGTTAAAAAAATCCAGTCGTGATTCTTCTAGAAAACAAACAAAAAAAAAAGTAAAATTTTCTTTTCTTAACTAGTTGTAAAGAATGAAAATAACATATTACAATGAAGAAGAAAGGTAATCCATGAAAAATATAGAAAGGTAATCCATGAAAAATATAGAAAGGTAATCCATGAAAAATATAGAAAGGTAATCCATGAAAAATATAGAAAGGTAATCCATTAAAAATATAGAAAGATAATCCATAAAAATAGAAAAAAAAAAAATGAACAAAATCTGAAAAAAAAAATACTCCAAAAATCTTAAGTACAACCCCCGTTTTGATCGAAGCGGTATAAAGTATTTCTTTTCTATTTTCTTTAATTCTACGTCTATCCGCAGTGTTCCTTCAGGACATAACAGATCATGGTTCTCCACAACTTTCTAATTAGTGAGCATTAGCAGTTTTTCGCCCCCAAGAATATCTAAATTTTACCTGGGTATCATTGTTTTTAGATGTCTTATTGTTGTGGTGTCCTCCCTCTAAAGAGTTTATGTTAGACTCTTCCACCTACTATAAGATTAGTAGCACAGAAAGCTTCGGGGAACTGTGAATAGATTGAGCGCTAGTTCATTCGATTCACACTCACTAGTCATGTAATACTCTTCTGGTGTACTTACTGTTTAATATACAATATATCTGCAAACCTTGATTTTGTTATTACTTAACCATTTACTTGGTCACAACACTTATGTTAATATACTTTCTGTTTAGACGTTATTTTTTATAGATACAAATATTTTAGTAAATGCTCTGTTTATAATAAACAGTATTAACAACATTTACTGGCCTGAATGTCCGAGAAATCTCAAAGAAAATGTATCCTCCGACAGGAATCAAACCTGTATCCTATACGGAACTGTCATATAGCCTGACGTGCTATACCATTTAGCTATTGAGGAAGCGTCTGGTTATTCTGCTTTTAAACAACAAATTTCCCATATAGCTAAATTGTATATCACGTCAGGCTATATGACGATTCCGTGTAGAATAGAGGTTCGATTCCTGTTGGAGGACACATATTTTGTATGAAATTTCTCAGATATTTAGGCCGTTAAATGTTGCTAATACTGTTTATCATAAACAGAGATATTTGTATCTATAAAAATAACGTATAAACAGAAAATATATTAAAATAATTGTCGGACTTTCATTTCATAATATATGATATCAGATGTATTATGTACATCATGTGTGTTGCCTATGATATATGTACTAAATGTTGCGCATATGTATGGCGTGTCAGCATGTTGTATTAGGTGTATCACGTGTTACGTATGTAATATTTATTACCTATCATAAGTGTATTACGTGTTACGTACGTGTATTACGTGTTAGATGTATTTCGAGTGTTACGTATCTTAGGTATGTTACCTATCATATGTTTATTACATGTTATATACGTATATTACGTTAGTAATAATACGTAATAGTAGCTTCGTGGATGTTAGTCCATTTAGTATTCACCGCAGCTAAGTTCCCTGGAACCGACAGCCAGACACCAGCACATGATTTGACGCGCAGAACCAACTTACACTTTTTGAAGGGCCGAATACATAGACCTGATGCACTACCTGCCACAAGTTCCCCAAACGACACTCCGCAGGTTTTGAATTCAGAGTTTTTCCTTCTCCTAGAGACCAATTGCCATCCAAAGTCATAGAACCCAGTCTGTCCTGCTATTTACCCATAGCTGAAGGGAGAAGAAGAGGATTCATACCTTTCCCATATATATATATATATATATATATATATATATATATATATATATATATATATGTATGTATGTGTGTGTGTCTGTGTGCGTGAGCGAGAGAATAAGGAAAAATAGATTTATATATCTTTTGCCTTTATTAAGCCTCCATAAAGAATGAAATTTATATATATATATATATATATATATATATATATATATATATATATATAGAGAGAGAGAGAGAGAGAGAGAGAGAGAGAGAGGGGGAGAGAGAAAGAGAGAGAGAGACCGGAAATCGCTTGGGGCGTGAAAGTTATAATAACCTACAATGTTGACTTCTATAGACATACTATCTATCTATCTATCTATCTATCTATCTATCTATCTATCTATCTATCTATGTACCCTCCACCATAAATAGAAAGAAAAAGTGGGGTAGAAACTGTACAGTTCAAAGGAATAGTAAACTGAATATTTAAAGAACATATATGTTTCTCTCTGTCGGTTTATATATATATATATATATATATATATATATATATATATATATATATATGGCACTGTAACATTAGAACATGTCCATACCCACTACAAAGCTGTACATCTTGTTTCAACGTTAAAAAAATTAACGTTTCTTCAGGTGGGAAACTTTTTAACGTTGAAACAAGATATACAGTTTTGTAGTGGGTATGTACATGTTTTAATGTAACAGTACATCATAAATAACTATTTATTGTTCTGCTTTTGTATTGAGCTCTATTTTAAATTAATGTTTTTAACGCTAAATCTTACTCTTTGTTCTTTTACAATTGTATATATATATATATATATATATATATATATATATATATATATATGATCGAGGTAAGTGTGTTTATTTGATAGTAGACACTTATTGCGGTACTTTTGGCACGTCATTATATATTTATGCATTTCTGTTGATCTGGATTCATGAGAAATACTTACACATTCTTTTTGCCACATTTAAGGATTGTGGGTGGTTTTATTACTAACATTATTTTGTTTAGTTTCTTGTAAATAGTTTTGTACTCATATTATAAACACTCACTGGCACTAGTTTTAAAATTGTTGTTTTATCCCCCCCCCCAGACAATGAATTGTATATATGGGGACTAGTTAGGATTTCATAGAGACAATGAGGTATTATGGTGGATGTAGTAAGAAAGGTAAGTAAGAATACGTTGTTTTGGTGTTAGGAATGTTGTTTGTATGACTGGGTCAGTGATTGCGGCTAGCTTAGTTTAAAGTTAAGACAGATAAAGACCGTCCGTTTCCCCATTGCCCACTTTTGGCCTTGTGACACATTTTCTATATTTGAAGCGGAAATAAAAATCTCTCTCCGCTATAGTACCTAGACTTTTGAATTTAAACGCAGTACTGGACTGGCGACGAGGTCTCATCAATTTACAGTTGAGTTGGCTAGATGTAATCGCAAGTTCTATGCTAACAGTTTCTTTTATCGCACTTCTCGCTTGTGGAACTCTCTTCCGACTCCATGCTTTCCAGTCGCCTTTAATCTTTAAAAATTTAAATGCAATGCCAATCGCTATTTGTTGTCCTTCTCGTTACCCCTTCTTTTGCTCCCGCTCCCTAACGAAATATTGCAATTAACAATCATAAATATGAATGCTTGCCGTTATTTTAAGAAGTGGCTAGAAATGAAAAGATTTGAAATTGACAACTTTTCCATTTCACTGAAACAGCCGTTAAAACTTCTTTCTTTCTTTCATTTTCTCACTGAAACCAAGTATCCTATAATATGCTTTCCACGCAGTCAAAACCGAATAGTCTATTATATATGAGGTATTTACAGGTGACGTTAAACACTTCCTTCCTTCTTTCTTTTTCTTTCTTTCTTTCTTTCTTTCTTTCTTTCTTTCTTTCTTTCTTTCTTTCTTTTTCTTTCTTTCTTTCTTTCTAAGACCAGGTTGCGGCACCTCTGATAATTATATCTGCACAATCAAGAAAATACTCTGTGTCCCAGTTTGAAAATTTTGATGAGTTTGTTTCATTGTTTTAGTAAGACTTTTACGTGTTCTGTAGGTGAATGTGGGCATACAAGGTACTGAAACATTCTCAGCCCTACCAATACGAATAGCCTACAGCTATGAAAATTACATGATATTCGCTGTTATTCACGCGACATATAGTTTCTCAAGCTTTTTTAATTCTTACCCACCTACCCACCCACAAGTGGGAAATTATGATGTTTGATCATTGAAATATTGATTTTAGAAAGTTGGTCGGGCTGACGAAAATTTTGGCGAATTCTTCTTCTTTGTAGCGTGTTCCTTCAGAACGTTGATGATCATGGCTCTCCACAATTTCCTGTCCTTTGTAACACTTAATAATTTTTATCTTTTTGTTATCTCTCCTAATCCCTGTTCCTCCGCATCCATTTACTCAAGCTCGCTAGGTAGGTCATGTGTTGTTTTCCTCTCTCTCTTTTGCTTTCAATCTGTCCTGCGAGTATCAAATGTTCCAAGCCCTCTTTCTTCATCATGTGACATAGAAAATTCAATGTGTCTTCCTGATGTTAAGTATGTGTGTCTTATTCTGTTTTCATATTCCCTAAAACTTCGTCCTTGCTCACATGTTCGGCCGATGGCATTCTCAGCATCCTTTTGCCGGACCAAATTTCTGTTGTCTAAAATCTCTTCTTCATCTGTGAGGTGCTTGTTCAACATTCACAGCCATACAGAAGGACTCATATTACGTAACAGTTTAGTAATCTTCTCTTTGATTCTAACATTTTTTTTCTGTTTCTTAATAATTTGCTTAGCTTTTGGAAGGCATCTCTCGCTATGCCATCGCCGTCTAAAAGTGATATGTGCTGCAAGTTGGCATTTGTTCTACAGTAGATTCGCGTTCTTGTTTCCAAGCAGCAAGGGTCAAAAATAGAAAATAAGTTGAGTCCTGGCACCCAAACGCCATGCGGTAAAATTCTGGGTCATTCATTGAGACATGTGGGGCATCCCGCTTTGAGGTAATGGTTAGTACCCTTATCTCTCTATAACAATTACAACTGAATAGTTAATTCAATCCCCACAGGGTGCCCAATACTTTCAGTCTTGTGCCACATCTAAGCTGCGCTTAGAAAATCACCATTCATTGAAACATGTTTCCAAACGAAAGAAGCACGGTATTTTTCAGAAGTTGTCACTAGAACCACATTTCTGTCTCTTCATCTTTGAAAAGATTGTCTCGAATTCACTACCGTATTAGAAGATTAGCTATTACATAGCATTTCAGCACACATTTTCTTTGATTCCTGAAGAATTTTCTCCGTTTCGTAATACCTAGTAATCTTATGTCATGTTTCGCAATTCCGATGTCCCTTCGTAAATCTGTGTCTCATTTCGCCCCAAGTAAGGCGAGAATGCCACTAGTACGCAGTTGGTTACAGGGAGTAAAAATGAGAGAAAAGACTGAGTATAGTGAGGATTGAGGAAAGGATAAAATATGAACCAACTTCAAGAAGATAGAAGATGGCGATTGAAGTTGCATTTAAATTTCTGAAGATTGTAGTTGTCAAGGAATCAAGTAAAGAAAAGGGACTTCCACAGGCGCGAAGTGCGAGAAAATAAATGGCTGTCACATTTAACTATTTCAGCAGTAAAAGGGTTGGACCTAGACGCCAATCTAGTAGGATGCTTAAATTCACGTAGTCGGGGAGCCAGGGAAGAAAGCTCGCCAGAGCGGTAGCCGTGAAAATATTTGTAGAAAAGACAGAGAGAAGCCATGCCACATCGGTGAGAAAGTGACTGAAGTTGAGATGTCTATCATATTGCAGATCCTAATGCTACCCGGATTGTTAAACTTTTGTACCTGCTTGATTTTGATGTTCTCAATACATAGCTCACACATTGAATGTGGACATTGTACTCATTTGAGAAAGATTCGTAAATAATATGCAGTTTCGCAATTTCTACGAAGTGAGTTCAGTCCAGGGTAAGACGATAAACTACGTCCAACAGCAAGGCCTCTGATCAGGAGGTTTTGAGGAGCGTGGAACCACCTCTTAATTGCTGGTGTTCCCAGGTCCACCCTAACCCTGGATGGTAGCACCTGTTAGGGTCTCAGCTATGTCAAATAATTAAGCCCCAAACTGAGGTAAAAAGCATTATGAAAGCGTAAAAATAAGTTTTAATACCAGAAATACTTTGTAAAAAATCATTATCAGAGATAAACTTTTGAAGGAAAAAAAAAACTATTACCAGCAAAATATTTTTGAAAAAAATATTACCAGCAATATGTTTTTGAAAAAAAATATTACCAGTAATACATTTTTGATGAAAAAAATATTACCAGAAATAGATTTTTGTACAAAACAAAATATTACCAGCAATACGTTTTTGAAAAAAAATATTACCAGCAATAGATTTTTTAAAATAATATTACCAGCTATACATTTTTGAGGCAAAAATATTAGCAGAAATAGATTTTTGACAAAACAAAATATTACCAGTAATAAAAATTTTGTCGGCATTAAATAATCCATTGAGGTTGATATGCCGTAAAACAAACCAACCCAAACAAAACAAAACCAAACGAAGTGAGCTTGGACATTAGCAGCTCATATATTTATTAGTGTGTCAGCTTTCTTCAGGGCGGCGAAAACTTTTCGCATTTGACTAAGTCTTTGCGTAGATATAAATTTGAGCCTTCTTAAGTATGAATGTATGGATATATCAACTGATCACATATAAAAACATAAACATATCTAGCGGAGACAAAGTCACGTGTTTGCTGATGTCGTAGGTTAGCGTTTTCCTTCAACTTTCATTTCTCTAGCAGACGTTTCTATAGACTGTCCCCGGCCTGCCGGGGTTAATCAGTCTTAACTTACGTAAATAAACCATTTTAAAAATAGACCATTAGCTTTTAGTCTTTATTTATAAACTGCACCAAAATTCAACCCACACGTCTCACCCGGACAAATCTTTCCCCCACCGTCCGTTTGCTTGCAGACGTCAGTGTTAGTTTATCTCTCATGAGGTCTGCCGTCGAGATCCTGGGTGGGAAAGTTTAGCTATGGACAGACGATGCGGCATCCACTACAAGAAATTGCAAACTAAAAATCGAAACAATGCGAATGTATAGAATGTCTTCAATGCTGAACGGTTTTTGTTAATAGGTTTGAAACTCTCTCGAAAAAATGCCCAGAATACCTGGATTGATAGCGATTTAGGATCATATAAAATGTTGATTTCTAGAGATATCATTATTTATCATTTCACGCCCAATGAAGACAATAAAGCCACTAAGACGCAAGTATATCAGAAAAAAATATTAAAAAGAGAGAACATTTAAAAGAACAGGAATAAAAAAAACGGTAGATAACGATTAACATTACATTTAAATTTTGAAGATCAAAGGTGTCTGGGATGTAAGAAGCCAGAAGAGAGTTTCACAAGCGAGAAGTACGATAGAAGAAACTGTAAACATAGAACTTACGGCTACATCTAGCCTTTTCAACTGCAAAATGATAAGAGTTTGCCGTCAGTCTAGTACTGCGCTTAAATTCATAAAGTCTATCTACAACAGAGGGTAGTTTAACAGAACAATTGCCATACAAGTATTTATAGAAAAGTCACAGGGAAAATATATTACAGCGGTGGGAAAGTGACTGGTTAGGACCAGGCCAGGACTAATAACATTGCAGATTATTCTTTGGATTTTATCGAGAATATCTAAACACACAGCAAAAGAACCAGACATGATGTGACAGCAGTATTCAAAGTGAGGATGACTGGCAGACTTATAAATATGTAAGATAGATTCTGGCGAGAAAACTTGTCCAGCACGACACAGTGGACGAAATTTCTTATCAGTTGATTTAATATACTGTTTCCAGTGTAAAACGATAGTCTGAGAAGCCAGAATGAGTCACTCTTCTGAAGGTTAGCATCAGCCATGCTGATGGAAGGTAAAAATAGTTCTCTCAGACGATTAAAAAAGGTGTTAAAATTAACAAGTCATTCCTTGCCCCAGTTAACAACAGAAAGTATATCGTTTTTTTAGATCAGCTGGCAATAAATGATTAAATAAATAAAAGTCGCTTTAGCTGTAGCAGAAGGTCCTTCTTGTAATTGTGGTGGAAAGTAGTTGTAGACGAGAGGCTAATGTATATTTGTGAGCAGACGAGTAAGTAAGTCTATTAATGTATTAAAATAAGTCTATTAACAATAACATTCGGTATAATGTTAACATAAGTTATTAAGAATATAATGTTACAACGGAAAAGGGTTGATAATTGTAACGACATTGAAAATAAGAGAATTCAACCCATACATAGATTATATTAGGTCATCCCATAAGTTCTGTCCGAATTTTAACTTTTTGTTAAAATGAACGAAATTTAAAGAGTATTTTATAATGTCTAATGGAGCTGAACATTATTTTTATGTTTAGATGCATTTAAACTGATCAAATTTTATTTCAGAGAACAATAAAATTAAATTTTGTTTGATTAAAACCCTGCTAACATGGAAGTACCCAAGAATCATTTGAGGCACATAATGCTTTATGAGTTCAAGAAAGGAAACTCAGCAGCCGAGGCGGCTAGAAACATTCACTCAGTTTATGGAGAGGAATGTGTGAATGAAAGAACTTGCAGAAGATGGTTTGCAAAATTCAGAGGTGGAGATTTCACCCTTGAAGATGAAGATCGAACCGGACGTCCAGTTGAGTTTGATGAAAAGCTTCTTGAAGCAGCCCTTGAAGAAAATCCTGTTTTATCAGTTGAGGAATTGGCAGTGGTTCTCAGTTCAAACCATACAACTGTTCATCGTCATCTTCAACAACTTGGAAAAGTTCCTAAACTTGGAAAATGGGTACCTCATGAATTGTCTGAAAACAACCACAAATCCCGAGTTGACATCTGCTCTTCTCTCCATTCTCGCCAACTTGTTTCACCTTTTTTGGATAGACTTGTGACTGGCGACGAAAAATGGATCTTTTATCGAAATGTTAAGCGTCGTAGACAGTGGCTTGGTAAAGGGGAAGGATCCCAGCCACAGTCGAGAAGGGAACTTCATGGGCAAAAGGTTCTTCTTTCAATCTGGTGGGATTGCCAAGGAATAATCCACTTTGAATTCTTACCACCTAATGCAACAATTAATGCTCAAATATACTGTCAGCAATTAGAGCGTTTGAACCAAGCTTGGATGAAAAAAAGACCTGCTATAGTGAATCGAAAACGGGTGATGTTTCATCAGGACAATGCGCGACCACCCACAGCAAGAATCACGTCACAAAAGATCGAAGAACTTGGTTGGGAGAAAATTCCTCATCCACCTTATTCTCCCGATCTTGCTCCTTCAGACTACCATTTGTTTCGTACCTTACAGAATTATTTGGAAGTAACAGCTTTTGTAACACAGGAACAGGTTAAAATTGGCATTTGTGAGTTCTTCGAATCAAAGCCAAAAGAATTTTACAGTAATGGAATTAGTAAGCTTGTTAATAGATGGAAGGAATTCAATCAGGGAAAATACATTGTTGATTGAATCTGTAATTAAATGTAACATTTGGTCACTTGTTTTCTTTATTCAAAATTCGGAAATAACTTATGGGATGACCTGATATATCTATATAATAGGAGTAGATAAGTTCGCTGATCATATCATATCCACTCCTTCCCGGTCTTTTGAACAGGGATAGTAGTTTATCCCTTGTTTCTCTTTTAGGGTTGGGTTTCCGCTTCCGTCTAAAGATTTCACTTTCTCTTTAACCCTCCAGGAGCCGATTGTATCTTAGTGACATTATCGCATGGCTTGGGGGTGAATTGATCACACACACGCACGCACATATATATATTGGGTTGGTGCATAATTATCAAGCGTTTTTTAAACAATATTTATTATGAAAAAAGAAACATAACAATTCAACAATAACATTTTTAAATCATTATTCTGGAGCGTATGATTATTGACACGCATTTTTATAACCCGAAAATAAAATAATATTTTTATTAAAAAAGTAAACAAAACAGCAATTTTTATTAACAAATAACTGGCCTACAAAAACGCCTTATAATTATGCACCAACCAATATATATATATATATATATATATATATATATATATATATATATATATATATATATATATATATATATATATATACCGGATGTAACAGCAAAATTGTCCAAATCGTGTAACAGCATAATTATCCATCACGCAAAATGTTTAATATTCCAAAAACCACTAAACTAATTGAGTTTCTTTTTTCCAGTTTTCAGATAAGAATTTTAGCCATCTTGACACCATTTGCCGTAAGAATCACTGAAAAAACTTCAATCAAAAAGGGAGCAGGTTAAATACATTCTTATTGTTCAAGGTAGAGTACAATAGTGTTATTAAAACCTTGGAGAATTCCTGTAATATATGTTTAATCCTTTCTAACATAGAACAGTGCAGAGCTCAATCTAACAATTGAAAAATGTTGCTGTTACACCAGGTATATATATATATATTAATAATAACAGTGGTCAATATATATATATATATATATATATATATATATATATATATATATATATATATAAATTCCCCAGAGGATAGAATTCTGGTAGAACTCAATGTCCAGGACAGAGTAAGAATATAATATAAAAGGCTCAAATACTAATATTCCATGTTCCATGGTTATAATTTATTACATTGGAATCGTAATCACGATCTAATTCATCAGACCTAGAAATTAAAAAATTTTTGATTCCAATGTAATAAATTATAACTATGGAATATTAGTGTTTGACCCTTTTATATATATATATATATATATATATATATATATATATATATATATATATATATATATATATATATATATAGAAGAATATAGTTCAGAATAGTAGAGAATATATGCAAGATGTGATTCGGCTGGCGGCTAATAAACGAGACAATTTTATGGATGAAGAGAAAGTGAGAGGCTTTGAGTTTTTTTCCTTTTATTTTGGTTTATATAATGCCACTTAGCGAGCGTTAAGAGAAGTGCTCTGTCGAACAAGGTAGCGTAATCACACATAGTTCAAATATCAAAATCAAGCCTTATATTAAATATTTAGTATTCCTGTACGAAAGTTCAGTTTATTTGTTAATTATTCTATGTACTGAATGCAATGCTTGCAGAACAAAACTAAAATGTGACTTGTTCACTAGCAAACCCGTGATAAAAGTGTTTTTCGATTTTATTTTTTCGAATACGTAAGTAAATTTAATTAATTTTATCCGTCAGCCGAAACCGCTAAAATAATCCTCAACAGATAGCCCATGTCCTCTCCAATTCTAGCTTTGTACAAAAGATATAACAATACCTAATGACAGTCTTAATCGTTCGATTACTTTGTAAAGCATTTGTTGCGACTTGACGAGCAAAATCTTTTTAGTGAAACAATGGTGTTTTATTCTGAGAAGACCAGAGTAGCACACCTTCATGGAAGATCTCGAACACCGATCGTACAGCACCATCAAAAGAAACCATCAGTAAAATTCCATAATTACCAGTAAAAACCTTAAAGTGATTAGAAGACCTCTAACATTTTCGTGAGTTAGCACGGGACAGGAGGATTTGGATAAGATTTAAAAGAGATATTTTCAAAATTACTGAATATGAGAGCTCACAACTCTGGTGATGGTGCAACTGTTGTTTTCTTTAATTATAATATATCTCCTTTATCATCATCATCATCATCATCATCATCATCATCATCATCATCATCATCATCATCATCATCATCATCATCATCAGAGCTGTTTCGACTTGAAGGTACACTGAAAATCTTTGTAAATATCTCTTATCAGTCCATTCCAAACCTCCGTGTCCTGTGTTAACACACCAAAGGTCAGCAGGTCTTCTACGTCTTTATAAGCTCTTCAGTGTTTTTTTTTTACGGGAAATGATGGCGTCTCTTTCATCTCTAGTGTCTAGTGCCAACATATTAAAATAAGACATTTAGTTTCGAATAGGCAAAAATATCAGCGCAAAATATGGGATATATATATATCATTAAAGATTTCAAGCGTTAGTCTCTCTAGTTTCAGTTCTGTATCTACTGGACTCACTTTCAATGTGGTCTGTGACAAAGAAAGACCAGTAGCCATTGTTATAATACGATTTTTAATTTACGTGCCGAAGTGAGTACAGGTTTTCGCTAATACACATGGCAACCTATATTTACAAATACTTTTAAAATATTTGAAAAAAAGGGCAGTATTGTGGCTAAGAGGCTAGATTTTCAGCGATAACGCTAGCTAATAATACTTTTTGAAAATTCTGTTTCATTATAGATCTTAGTGTTTAATACGAAAAACACATTATTTTTTCTATGTCAACTAAGATGCGTACAAATTTGAAAACAAAATATTTATTGCAGTAATACAATAAATATAACATGATATATTTTTTACAGTAAATGTCACACAGTACAAAGCCCTGGAGCCACTCGATGTAGAGGGTTTCATTAAGAGGCAAATTGTGTGTATAGGAGTGGAAGATAACGGCGAACACAAGATTTGAACAGGTTAAGATTGTAGTGATCTGGGAAACATAGTCTTGGGAATTGGTTCCACAGAGCTGTGGTTCGTGGGAAGAAGCTTTTCGAGTGGAACTTTCTTTTCACCGATGGAATACGGAGGGGACATGGGTGGTTTGCTGCAATGAAAGTGACATGGTAGTATTTATCGCGAAGGTTTGGACTGGTGTGATTAGGAACGTAGTTCGCCCGAGTACTTTCCGTGAAAGTAGCGATAAAGCAGTGAGAGGCTGGCCACATCCCGCCTGTGAGAGAAAGGTTGGAGGGTGGAAAATAATTCGTCACCAACAAGGACTGGGAGATCAAGGGTGGAGAGTGAGATCCCGCCCAAAGATGACAACCGTACTCCATTTTTGGCCTGATCTGGCTCTTGTAAAGTTAGAGGAGAGCAGGATTAGTCAGGTACTTACTGGAGCAGTACAGGAAGCCGACCATTTTACCTGCTTCCTTAGAAATGGATTATATGTACGAGTTCAAGTTGAGGTCAAGTGCGAGTTTGAGGCCCAATAATCTTTCAAGGCAAGGTGCCTCCTCGAGGGGACATCTATTCATCGTCACTGGTGATATAACGAGCAAACAGCATAATGTTACAAAACTGTAATTACTCAAGTGTCTCAATACGTCAAGAATATCAGTAAGTTCAAAAATGGACACTGAACTGCTGTTGTCTATTGTAGTCTGTCATGTCTTCTAGAACCAAGTTCCATACATAATCACCAATGATCGATGCATCCCACTTTTTCTGGTATCGCTTCCCCATCAACTGTTTGTTTTTCCAACACGGCGCCAAAATTTGGTTGAAAGAATTCCAGAGTGCAAAGAGTAAAGCTTCAATGACATTTTGCACACCAGACTGTAACTTTCACACCAGCCAACTTTACAATGAAGCAATCCTGAGATAATTAGATTTCTTACCAGGATTCATTATGGCGACCACAATCTTAACGACATCAGATATGCAGATGGCACAGTGATGATAGCAGATACAGAAATGAAACTACATGTGATCCCAGAGAAGGTATTAAATGAAAGCAAAAAGAAAGAACTAAACACTAATTGTAAGAAGACATAATATAATTTCTCAAGAAATAATGGACCTAACTCCCCAGACTGAAACCCTCTTTATTATTATGTGGGGCACAGTTGAGTGAGAGACCAACAAAACTCCTTGTAACAACAAAGACGAACAGAAGGCAAGGATTATGGCAGCATTCACTAACTTAAACAAGAGGCCATCCAAATGAAATGCAGGAGATTTGGAAGTCGTCTGGAGCCGTGGTTGAAGACAATGGCGATTTTACTCTTTAGTAGTTCAAAATATTTTGGCGCAGTTTTGATAAATATATCTGTTAGAAGGAGATATCTTAACGACATAAGATATGCAGATGGCACATAGATATCTTAACGACATAAGATATGCAGATGGCTCATAGATATCTTAACGACATAAGATATGCAGATGGCACATAGCTTAACGACATAAGATATGCAGATGGCTCATAGATATCTTAACGACATAAGATATGCAGATGGCTCATAGATATCTTAACGACATAAGATATGCAGATGGCTCATAGATATCTTAACGACATAAGATATGCAGATGGCTCATAGATATCTTAACGACATAAGATATGCAGATGGCACATAGATATCTTAACGACATAAGATATGCAGATGGCTCATAGATATCTTAACGACATAAGATATGCAGATGGCACATAGATAGCTTAACGACATAAGATATGCAGATGGCTCATAGATATCTTAACGACATAAGATATGCAGATGGCGCATAGATATCTTAACGACATAAGATATGCAGATGTTGATAGCAGATACAGAAAGGAAACTACATGTGCTCCTAGAGAAGTTATTAAAGGAAAGCGAGAAGAAAGGACTAAACGCTAATTGTAAGAAGACATAATATAATTCATAAAGTAACAAATTTTATCATTTTAAAAGTTATTTTAGTGGATGCTCATATTTGAGTAGACACCCCGTTTATTTTTTTAAACCGCATATTTATTTATTTTCGTCTACCGGCCTGGATATTCGAGAATTCTTATTAAAGAAAAAATATGCGCCTTCCGCCAAGATTCGAACCTGCGTACCTTCTGTGAGGAGAAACTGTCGTTAGATCAGACGTGCTTATATCAACCAAGCCAGGAAGAACTTTTGCCGATCAATCAACACTGAATAGTGTTTTTAAGAAAAATACTCGTCATAGATTCTCGAAATTTCATATCTACTCAGTTTCGTATCATGTATGTTTGTCCTTCGGAAGAAACAGTTCAAGATACGAACTACAAATTGGAGAAACACAAATCAAGCAAGGAGAATAATTTAAATAGCTACGAAGTGTTTTAACAGAGGACGGAAAATGCAACCTACTTTCCTTGATATCGCTTCTGCATCAACAGATGTCTTGAGGAAATCGTTTCCATATTCGCCCGACACAGCGCCAAATTTTGCTCGGAAGAATTCCAAATGAGAGTGTAAAGAGTGAAGCTTCAACGACATTTTGCACACTATACTGTAACTTTCAAGCAAGTTCTTCAATAATAGTATTGTAATTCTACTTCTTGTTGTTGCCCAGAAATCAACCGACAAACGTTCTTGAATCTATTCCAAGCTTTTGTTTCTACTAATGTTATCTTCATCTCCTGAGTTTCGGATGCAAGTACCAGCATCACTTCCAGTTCAACAAACACACAAGCAGGAAATTCAGTGTTTGTTAATTTCAGGAACATTGTTCGTATTCCGTTATAAGCATCACCATTGGAATCTGATGCAGTGGCGAATGGTTTTATCAGACCTCCTCCCCCTGCCCCACATAGTTGTTTTTGTTGTTGTTCTTCTACTCCTCATTATTATTCTCCCCACTCATTCTTCTTCTTCTACTCTTTATTATTATTATTCTCCACATCATTCTTCTTCTTCTTCTTCTTCTTCTTCTTCTTCTTCTTCTTCTTCTTCTTCTTCTTCTTCTTCTTCTTCTTCTTCTTCTTCTCATTATTATTCTTCTCCTCCTCATTCTTCTACTTCTATTCCTCATTATTATTATTATCCTCCTCCTCCTCCTCCTCCTCCTCATTCTTCTTCTTCTTCTTCTTCTTCTTCTTCTTCTTCTTCTTCTTCTTCTTCTTCTTCTTCTTCTTCTCATTATTATTATTCTCTTCCTGATTCTTATACTCCTCATTATTATTATTCTCCTCCTCATTCTTCTTCTTCTTCTTTTTCTTCTTCTTCTTCTTCTTCTTCTTCTTCTTCTTCTTCTTCTTCTTCTATTCCTCATAATTATTATTCTCCTTCTCATTCTTCTTCTTCTACTCATTATTATTATTCTCTTCCTCATTCTTCTATTCCTCATTATAATTATTCTCCTCTTCATTCTTCTTCTTCTTCTTCTTCTTCTTCTATTCATCATAATTCTTCTTCTTCTTCTTCTTCTTCTTTTTCTTCTTTTTCTTCTTCTTCTTCTTCTTCTTCTTCTTCTTCTTCTTCTATTTCTCATAATTATTATTCTCCTTCTCATTCTTCCTCTTCTATTCCTCATTATTATTATTCTTTTCCTCATTCTTCTATTCCTCTTCATTCTTCTTCTTCTTCTTCTTCTTCTTCTTCTTCTTCTTCTTCTTCTTCTTCTTCTTCTTCTTCTTCTTCTTCTTCTATTCCTCATAATTATTATTCTCCTCTTCATTCTTCTTCTTCTACTCCTCATTATTATTATTATTCTCCTCCTCATTCATCTTCCTCTTCTATTCCTCATAAATTATTATTCTCCGCCTCATTCGTCGTCTATTCTTCTTCATTATTATTATTATTATTATTATTATTATTATTATTATTATTATTTACCTTTTCCTGTCCTTTGTAGCTCTTAAACCTGTAATAATTTTTTTTCTTTTCGCTATCTCTCCGAATCCCTGTTCTCCCAACCATTTACGCAAGCTCATTAGGTAGGTTATGCGCCGCTTTATCTTGCCCCACTTGTCTCCAATATATCCAGTGACTGTAAAATTTTATAAGCTCTCTTTCCTCATTATGCGCTCTAGAAAAGTCCCTCCTCCCGATATTAATCAAAGTGTTATTTTTTGTTTTCATTTCCCCTAAAACTTCGTAAATGCTCACATGTTCAGTCCATTGCATTATCAGCATCCTTCAGTTGAATCTTATTTCTGTTGCCTCAAGTCTCTTCTACATCTTGGAGGAGATTGTCCGGCATTTCTGCCACACGAGAGGATCGATATTACATAACATTCCAGTACTCTTTAATTTGTTTTCAGCGAATTTTTCCTGTTTCTTAATATTTTGCTTAGTTTTGGGAAGGCATCGTTTCACAATGCGTCTTCTGATTTCAATGTCACACTTTACGTACTCGGGTAAAAATCTTCCTAGATATTTAAATTTTTGATATCAGAACTAGTTTAATATTTAGCCCAGCTTTACCAAGTAAAAAACTGTGATATAAACAAAGTTACGCATGAAAAAAGAATCTGATTTTTGATATAAATGACAAATGAAATGACCACAGTTCAACATAAGTTTGCACACACGCACCCCCCCCAATATATATGTACACAGCGTGCAATGGATATATTGTCGTCTAAATTACGCGAAAATGAAAATAACACTGATATCTCCTTCTAACAGATATATTTATCAAAACTGCGCCAAAATATCTTGAACTACTAAAGAGTAAAATCGCCATTGGCTTCAACCACGGCTCCAGACGACTTCCGAATCTCCGGCATCTCATCTGGATGGCCTCTTGTTTAAGTTAGTGAATGCTGCCATAATCCTTGCCTTCTGTTCGTTTTTGTTGTTACAAGGAGTTTTGTTGGTCTCTCACTCAACTGTGCCCCACATAATAATCAAGGGAGTTTCAGTCTGGGGAGTTAGGTCCATTATTTCTTTAGAAATTATATCATGTCTTCTTACAATTAGTGTTTAGTTCTTTCTTTTTGCTTTCCTTTAATACCTTCTCTGGGATCACATGTAGTTTCATTTCTGTATCTGCTATCATCACTGTGCTATCTGCATATCTTATGTCGTTAAGATTGTGGTCGCCATAATGAATCTTGGTAAGAAATCTAATTATCTCAGGACCGGATCACTGTAAGAGATGATGTGGTCGCAGAAATTGTCTGTCAGCTATGACTGGATTCTCCTGATTGTGCGGCATGTTGCAGAGTCCTGTTGCCGTCATAGAGTCTTCCAGTAGCCACCCTCTTGATCCAGAGCAGCACTACCCCCTCAATGCACTTGATGTAGGCGTCTGTGTTGAATCTGAGGCCCTCGACAACAAATTCGGGAGTTCTTTTCTTATCAGAACGATCACAGTGAGTTTTCTGAACTGCCGTACCTTCGTAATCACCATCAGACTCATCCAAATCGTTCCGAATCCTCTGCACTGTCCTCAGATTGACCGCCAAACACTCTGAAGTGTTCGTATTGGAGCTTTCGGCGCGAATGCCAAGCAGTACGTTTCCAAATTTCTGACGGAGTGAATTGCGTCATGGTGCTCTTTTTCTCACAGACAGTGCCTAACAGACCCTATTATACTGTGCAGTCGACAAAATCAAAAACAAACAACACGCATGCGCGAAATTAAAAATATAAAAAAGCGACAATTTACCCCTTGCATTCTGTATATATATATGCGAGAAAAGAAGTTCTTAGAGCAGAAGTTACTGTTACATCTATTTCAACAGTAAAACGATGAGACCTAGTAGCCAATCTAGTAGTACACTTAAATTCACGCGAATTAGATAAAAATGAACTTTTCGATCGAAAATCGACTTGAAGGCAATATCAGACAAGAAAAATGAAACAAGAAGCATTTATCATATTATAATCGAACTGACCGAACTGAGATGTTTAGACGAGCCTCATTCTCTAGTTCCACGAGTTCAAGCCTTTACGGCTACCGACTCACCATGATGCATACACGGAGTCAACTCATCTACATTTCGTCCGTGTTCCATTTGTAAGGAGGAATTTTTTATGGGAACTACTAGTCTGTAGAAGTAGAACTCCCGCGTGGATATTTCCCCTGAACGCTATAATCTTGACCTCTTCAAGTTTAGGATCAATCGTTATTTATCCTGCATATCCTCCTCGTCTTCATTTCCTTCAACCTCCTCTTACATTCAATATCACACTACCGATTCACTTGCCATCTACCTTGAGTGACACCTGAGCCTTGCATTGGAAATGGAAAAGAAAAGATTGATTTGTTTTTTAGGGCTTATCAAACCCTTTAAAGCCGAAATATATTTTAGATTGTAAGAATAATTCTTTTATCCGAGTGCGTATTGCATTAACATTCTTGAGAATAGTAATAATCTTTCTACTATTTAAGCTATAGCATTGTGGGTACATGGATTCATCCCTTTTCTCAGGGTATTTGCGCGTAAGTGAATGCAACGAATCCGGCTGGAACTCGAACACAGCACTCCGATTTCTTATTCCGTGTCGCTGTACATTACACCCTCCCCATATCCAATTGCTTACAGTACTCGTTGTTTCCAAGAGGTTCCCCCTCTAAGTACTGACCGGCTTGAGACTGCTTAACCAAAGTTTTCAGCGTGATATGAATGCAAGCAAAAGAAAGGAAAAAATAAATAAGCTAATTTGTAAATGTACTTCCAAAGAAAACATGGATCAAGTATCGACTTATTTTAGCTTTTCAATGTGTGAAGAAAAAGACGATTCTAAGGACCAAACTATCTTGATCAGAGACATGGACCCCTCATTGTGGATTTAATGATCAGCAGACATATAACCTAATACCAAATCGAACCTACTCTTAGATCGTCTCCCTCTTAGTGCAATTGGAGGAAATGTAGAAAGACATGAAGAAACTTTAAGCGTACAAGTGCCACACATTGGCTTCGAAGTGCTGTAGATTAGAGAGAGTACAAAATCGATAACAGCCAGTACGAATTGAGGCAGAATTCTTTATGAAGACTATTTTTTCACTGAGTTACGACTCTTGAGTAAGATAAAAGAATGGGCAAAAAGAAAAATGAAGAGTAATAGTTTAAAATAAGAAGACGTAGAACGACGAAATTTTAGAGAAGATGGAAATAAAAATGGACTCTTATACATAACATGATGAAGAGCATCGAAATTGATAACGGGAAATACGAATTGAAGCAGAATTCTTTGTGAAGACTATTTCTTCACTGAGTTACGACTCTGGATAAGAGTAAAAGAATGACAAGAAAAAAATAGAGAATAATAGTTTGGAAGAAGAAGACGTGGAACGACGAAATGGAAACAAAAATGGACACTTATCCATAATATCAGAAAAAAAAACTGTTGAAACTTCTAGCATATATAATGAGGAAAGAGTGCATGGGAAATTTATTACTCCCAGGACAGATTGATAGCAAGAGGGACAGTCGAAAACAATGCGTAACTTTCCAAGCGAGCTTGAGTAAATGGATGTCAGAACAATGTTTAGGTGTGATAAGAAAAATCAACTTTTGTTAAGGACAGGAAAGTCGAGAGTCGTGCTTATCAACGTCCTGACTTTTTTTTTTACTCACGTTTTGGTCAAGTAATTTCAAATATTGTTTGAGTAAAAAAGTCCACACGGCTTAGTATATAAAAATGAAAAAAAAAAATTCTTTTATATGCAGAATGTCTCTAAGATGTATATTCGTTTTAAAGCTTTCTCAAGAAATAATTCACGCAACTAAAACCAACTCTATCTAATTTAAATAATGCATATGAAGACAGTATCCAACCATATAATAATTATCATGGACACTTCGACGTGGTGTAATAGTTAGTAAGCTGCTCTCGCTAGATCGATTACGACTAAGTGGTACTCACTGGGTACTACACACTTTCGGCCATGTAGCGAATCTGAGCGATGCTTGGGAAATTATTTTGATCCCTTCAACGTGGTGTAATGGTTAACAGTGATTGCCCCCACTAGATCAATTACGAATGACTTCGGTCCTCACTGGGTGCACCGTTCTTTCTGCCTTGTTCTACATCTAAGCTAAGTTTAGAAAATTATCATAAATATGATTTTCAATGTATATTTATTTATATATTTCCTTTGTATCAAGCGATATAATAATCAATGAATATTTATTTATATATTTCGTTTGTATCGAAAAATATAATAATATTCAATGTATATCTATTTATATATTTACTTTGTATCAAACAATATAATAATTTTCAATGTATATTTATTTATATATTTCCTTCGTATCGAACAATATAATAATTTTCAATGTGTATTTATTTATATATTTCCTTCGTATCGAACAATATAATAATTTTCAATGTGTATTTATTTATATATTTCCTTCGCATCGAACAATATGATAATTTTCAATGTGTATTTATTTATATATTTCCTTCGCATCGAACAATATAATAATTTTCAAGGTGTATTTATTTATATATTTCCTTCGTATCGAACAATATAATAATTTTCAATGTGTATTTATTTATATATTTCCTTCGTATCGAACAATATAATAATTTTCAATGTGTATTTATTTATATATTTCCTTCGTATCGAACAATATAATAATTTTCAACGTGTATTTATTTATATATTTCCTTCGTATCGAACAATATAATAATTTTCAACGTGTATTTATTTATATATTTCCTTCGTATCGAACAATATAATAATTTTCAATGTGTATTTATTTATATATTTCCTTCGTATCGAACAATATGATAATTTTCAATGTGTATTTATTTATATATTTCCTTCGTATCGAACAATATAATAATTTTCAATGTGTATTTATTTATATATTTCCTTCGTATCGAACAATATAATAATTTTCAATGTGTATTTATTTATATATTTCCTTCGTATCGAACAATATAATAATTTTCAATGTGTATTTATTTATATATTTCCTTCGTATCGAACAATATAATAATTTTCAATGTGTATTTATTTATATATTTCCTTCGTATCGAACAATATAATAATTTTCAATGTGTATTTATTTATATATTTCCTTCGTATCGAACCATATAATAATTTTCAATGTGTATTTATTTATATATTTCCTTCGTATAGAACAATATGATAATTTTCAATGTGTATTTATTTATATATTTCCTTCGTATCGAACAATATAATAATTTTCAATGTGTATTTATTTATATATTTCCTTCGTATCGAACAATATAATAATTTTCAATGTGTATTTATTTATATATTTCCTTCGTATCGAACAATATAATAATTTTCAATGTGTATTTATTTATATATTTCCTTCGTATCGAACAATATAATAATTTTCAATGTGTATTTATTTATATATTTCCTTCGTATCGAACAATATAATAATTTTCAATGTGTATTTATTTATATATTTCCTTCGTATCGAACAATATAATAATTTTCAATGTGTATTTATTTATATATTTCCTTTGTATCGAACAATATAATAATTTTCAACGTGTATTTATTTATATATTTCCTTTGTATCAAAAAATATAATAATTTTCAATGTATATTTATTTATACATTTCCTTCGATTCAAACAATATAAAAATTATCAATGTTTATTTATTTATATATTTCCTTTGTATCAAACAATATAATATTTATCAATTTGTATTCATTTATATATTTTCTTTTTTATTTACTTTTATATTCACCGTCCTATATGTAGTGGAAAAGGAGGTAAATTAACTTAAGTGAGTAAATTTATGTATGACTACTTCCCCTTAGTCGCTTTAACAATAATTAAATTCACAAATAAATATAAAAATAAAATATTTATCCGCATTTAGACAAAATTATTTCCTGAGCAAAATGAACCGTTTAATTAATCAGTTCATTTGCTTTTGCGTTTCTAAGATTGTAGTCTTATCTGCTCAAGACTTTCATGTGAGGCACGCAGATATTAAGTGATAATCTTGCTTCAACTTGGTTTTGAAATAGGCTTTGACTTCGCCGTCTTTGTAGTTCTGCTGCTAATCGTTTCTTCCAAGAGATATTTCCATTTCACTGTTATCTTAAATACATAACTTTTTTCAACGTGAAAGGATCAATGAATCATAGATACCATTGAACGTCTGAAAAATATAATGAGATTAATTAAATGGTTCATTGGCCTCTATTTTAGTTGTGAATTCTCTATCTCCGCTTTATTGAATCTTAATACATTGTTTCAAGACTTGTTTTATTGCAGCTCTATTAAAACTTTCTGACTGTTGTAATTTTTGACGGCACGGATATAAGTTATAAATGCATGTATTTTTTTTTAAAGCTTTCCCCCTCAAGCAAGGCTGGAAGCCACTAGCACGCAAGGGGTTACAGAAGGTTTGGAGGAAGGAGGAAAGGATGTGGAGAAAGATAGTGGATCGATCAAGGCAACGGGTTACAGAAGATTTGGAGCGAGAGCAGATAGGAATGAAAGGGGAAAGGATGTGGAGAAGGGAAGTGGATAGATCAAGGCAACTGGAGATGTCGATTGACGTTACACTTAAATAGTTGGAGATTATATTTGTCAGGGAAACAGGAATAAGGAAGGGAGTTCCACGGGCGAAAGGTGCGAGACATGAAGCTATTGGAGTAGAAGATACGTCTACATCTAACAGTTTCAACAGTGAAGCGGTGGGAACTGGATGCCAGCCTCGTAGGACGCTTAAATTCATGAGGCATGGGAACCAGCGAAAGCAGCTCCTCGGAGCAATTACCGTGAAAGTATTTGTAAAAAAGACAGAGCGAGGCAACGGCGCGTCTGTGAGAGAGCGACTGCAGACAGATCAGGGCCAATTACGTTGCATATCCGTCTCTGGATCTTATCAAGAACTCTGAGGCAAACAGCAGGGGCTCCAGACCATATATGACAGCAATACTCCATGCAACGGCGAATGGTTGATTTATAGATTTGGAGGATCGATTCCGGGGAGAAAAATTTCCTGGCCCGGCACAGATGAAGCAATTGACTCGATGTATTTGTTCCATTTCAGAAATTACAAGGAACAATGAAAATTGAGATAGTTTTTTTTTTAAACTTCTGTGAAGATTTTCCAACACCATTCCCTGTTTCACAGAACTTGTTGATATCCATGGTGTGCCGGAACGTTCCTTGTGCACACGGTGTGCACTACTATCAGCCTCAACCTTATCTCTGATTCGTTAGATTGTAAGCAGTGTGGGTGAATCTGCATGAAACATTCTTCGATACCGCCTTTGAACTTCCAGTGCCATTTCAGGATTAATTTTCTTCGTCCAAAGCTAAGCATGGATGACTTTGGCAGTACTAATATTCAAATCTGATAAGAAAGCAAGTTGACTTGGGCTGTACACTATAAAAGTGTGTATACATTTTTTGAGAGACCTGTGATATATATGATGAACGACATATTTTCCGTTATCTTTCGCTACGTCGTCAACTTTCAGGCAATTGACTAATTCCAGCCTTCTAGAACGTTTTATCGTTCTCACGAAAAGAACTGATCGATGTGTCATTAATATTCTTTGGGGGAATTGATTTTCTGCAAGAAGAAGAACACATGGTAAATCAAAGGTTCGGTATCGGGTCATTACAACGGATTTAATGGAAATTTCCCATCCAAACTGTAGAAATTTTGACTCAGTCACCAACGGAACGTGAGGTTTCGCGTTTGTTCTCTCTCCTACATCATTCGAGACGCTTTTCTTCGGTTGTCGTCTTCAATTAGTTTAATTGCGCTCATTCTACTTTATGTATTAAGAATGTAAGCGATCATGGCTATCCACGACTTCCTATCTTTCGTTGCCGTAAATAATGATGCGTATTCTTGATAGAAAAGGACAAAAAAGAAAAGAAAAAAGAAAACGAAAAATGCAAAAAGAGAGAAAAAAGTAGAATAAAAAATTCCCGATACTCCAACACACCCACACACGTCCCCGCATCTCATTAAGTAGCATAATGTGTCCCCAGCATAAAAATAAGAGAAATTAATTTCTAATAGGCGCCAACCAAATCACCCAAAGAATTTGTCTAGCTTTGACCGAGAAAATGGCAAATTTGAATTTGAGAACGGCTGACGAGTTAAGATCTGACTTTTAGATGGAAGTAATTATTTACCCTTTATCATCCCTAATTTTTTTTTACTTGTTTTGTCAAACATTCATACAAATTAAATTCTCTACGTCCGCTTTCCTCACTGTTTCAATTTATTTAAGAAATATCTCTTTCTGATTGTAAATATAAGTTTCCTTGTTGATGCTATTTTCCTAAAAACTTACTTTCTCCCCGCATGCTCTCTCCATGGAACACATTCACTTACACGCAAATAGCACTGGCAATTCTAAAAATATAAAATATTCACTCTCAAAAAATAATTATTCTTACAATGTAAAATATTGGGTTGATGAGCCGTAAAATCAAAACAAATCAAATCTATCTATCTATCTATCTCTATTTATTTCTATCTATTCATATCTATGTCTATTCATGTCTATCTATCTATTCATATCTGTCTCTGTCTATTCATATCTATCTATCTATCTATCTATCTATCTATCTATTCATATCTGTCTCTGTCTATTCATATCTATCTATCTATCTCTTTCTATTCATATCTGACTCTGTCTATTCATATCTATCTATCTATCTATCTATCTATCTATCTATCTATCTATCTATCTATATATCTATCTATCTCTTTCTATTCATATCTGACTCTGTCTATTCATATCTATCTATCTATCTATCTATCTATCTATCTATTTATCTATCTATCTATCTATCTATCTATCTATTAATATCGGTCTATCTATTCTATTCTCAGTATTTCTTCGTAGAATCATACCTCTTTTCATTTGTGAGGAAATTATCCAGCATTACTGTCATATAGGATATTGTAATAAAATCCTAAATAAATTTAATAATAATCCTTAAAAAGCACATAACGATCAAATTGTTTCGGAAGTCCGTTTAGGTGTTTTGGAAGGTATAATTACCGGCTGGAACATTAAAAAGAAGCAAAGAGACAAGGACATATATTTGGAAAGGCGTACCTTCCTAGGAGATATTTAGTAGTACCTAAAAGTGTTAAGACGTCATAGAGGTATGAAAATATGAAAATGCTATACATCAAAAGAAACTAATCAAAACAGAGTTGATTGAAATCGAAATATTTCAAAATGATAAACTGCATCGATTATTCTGGGAAGAGGCAAAGGAGATTGCAGCTTGTCTTGGACTGACATCCTCATTGAATTTGATTTGGCTCGCTGAATAGAACTTTGTAGAATGGACGATATTTGTTGAAAGGAATCGATTTGCATGAAGCTAGAGAAAAGATTTCAGGCAATGTTGTATTCACGGTTTGAAAATATGTCTCCAACATCTTAAATGAAAGGCTAGGTCCCTTGAATTTGAATGCTTATAACTATATGAATATCGACATTCGTCTATACATTATCTATCTATCTATCTATCTATCTATCTATCTATCTATCTATCTATCTATCTATCTATCTATCTATCTATCTATCTATCTATCTGTCTAATTCTTTCCTTCTTTCTCTGTCTAATTCTTTCTATGTTTAATTCTATCTATCTATCTATCTGTCTATCTATCTATCTATCTATCTATCTATCTATCTATCTATCTATCTATCTATATCTATCTATCTCAGTCTATTTATATTTACCTATCTCAGTCTATTCATATCTATCTATCTATCTATCTATCTATCTATCTATCTATCTATCTATCTATCTATGTCTAATTCTTTCTTTCTTTCTCTGTCTAATTCTTTCTATGTTTAATTCTATCTATCTATCTATCTATCTATCTATCTATCTATCTATCTATCTATCTATCTATCTATCTATCTATCCTAGTCTATTCATATCTATCTATCTATCTCAGTCTATTCATATCTATCTTAGTCTATTTATATTTACCTATCTCAGTCTATTCATATCTATCTATCTATCTATCTATCTATCTATCTATCTATCTATCTATCTATCTATCTATCTATTTATCTATCTATCTATCTATCTATCTATCTATCTATCTATCTATCTATCTATCTATCCCAGTCTATTCATATCTATCTATCTCAGTCTATTCATATCTATCTTAGTCTATTTATATTTACCTATCTCAGTCTATTCATATCTATCTATCTATCTATCTATCTATCTATCTATCTATCTATCTATCTATCTATCTATCTATCCTAGTCTATTCATATCTATCTATCTCAGTCTATTCATATCTATCTTAGTCTATTTATATTTACCTATCTCAGTCTATTCATATCTATCTATCTATCTATCTATCTATCTATCTATCTATCTATCTATCTATCTATCTATCTATCTATCTATCCCAGTCTATTCATATCTATCTATCTCAGTCTATTCATATCTATCTTAGTCTATTTATATTTACCTATCTCAGTCTGTTCATATCTATCTATCTATCTATCTATCTATCTATCTATCTATCTATCTATCTATCTATCTATCTATCTATCCTAGTCTATTCATATCTATCTATCTCAGTATATTTATTTTATATGGCCACATTAAAATCTATTATAGTAACGAAACAATTGAAAGAAAAGTCGAAAATAGGATGACAACTAACATATCAGTGAAAGAATAGAAATATGACCAAATGCGTATATTAAAATGTTGAATCTTTATTCCAACTAATTGATGTTCATCTGAATTTTCTCCCAAAACGCTGCCAATATGAAATAAGAAAAGAAAAAAACAAAACAAAACAAAAAACAAAAACAAAACGTGCTGACGTAAAGCAAAATTTCATACTTACTGATGACGTCATTGTTACATACGTGCTCGTCACATCCGATGATGCATCCACAGTCATTGATGCCGTTACAGTGAGAGGAATCAGGTATGCATTCTCCATTAGGACACTTGAATTTGTTGATACAAACTGAAAAAAGACACGATAAATTTTTTGATTTATATTAGATCTAATATTAGTCATTAATGCAGTTTTTGTTAACGTACACTTTCGTGCACGAAACGTAAACAAAACAATTTATAAGCAATTATTTTTTCCAATCCGACAATATTTCTTTTAACTATAAAAGTACATCCAAAAAAGAGCATAGCATGATGAAAAAAAAGGCCCCAAAGTTGATTAAAACAAAGTTTTATCGTCAAAATGTTTATGTTATTATTAAGAGGAAAGACCAAAGTATTTTTTATTATTTTATTAAATTGTTGAATATTTTCTAGCACGTTCAAAATTTTGGTAAAACAATCCTGTTTTTCTTGCGTCGGCGGGTGAGTCAAAGATTAATATTAGGAATTTTAGCGTCTCTATTGTGATAAAAACAAATTATTTTGGAAATGTTTGCAAAAATGAATAATTGTTGGATTTTAATGAAATTACGAGGACTTATTCACAAATGAATTAAATTATTTTTAAATGCTTCCTTTTCAGAAAATCTTGGTAAAAATATTTTTTTACATCTGTTACCCTCACTTATTAATTTTATGATGTTTCGAAAAATTAAATTCCAGTTTCTTCTTATTTATATTAGTTAAAAGCAGGACTTCTAGGAGAATTTAAATAATCAAACTGATTTGTCAAGCATTTACCGACAATCTGAATCGTAAATAAAAATGCAATAAAATTATGACATTATTTAATTAGAAAAGATTTTAATTGTTTTTATAAATAAGATTTATTAAAGATGCTATTGTTTTCAGAAAAAAAATTTCGATGAATAATTAATTTTTCATTTTTTAAAAATTTTAATTAGAAAAATTTATTAAATTTTAAATCTTTTAAAATTTTGGATTAATTTTGCCTTTTAGATGATAGTATTATTAGTTGAAAACTATAGATACTAATCATAAATGGAAAAGCTTAATACAAATCACCAAACACCATTGTATGTATATAAACGAGCCGATTTTTGTAATTACGGGCGACAATACACGACATTATCAAAAAATAAGAGCGATAACTATAATAAATTTAAAGCCAAAAAGTACAAAATTCAATAAAACAGTAGATTAGAGGGATTATTTTTCTAAATTTTTAAGATTATTGAGTACTCAAAAATTATATAATAAGTTGCTTACAATCATTTTCTTCAATTATATTTTACAGATAAAGTCTCCGTATACCAACATTAGATTTGCCAACATGATACCAGCACGTCAACACAGCTACTTTTGTGTTAAAAATACAGCTACCGTTGCGTTAAAAAAATTAATTTCTGCGACATTTTAAACTTAAAATAAATAATATTTGCTCCAAATCAGATTAATTATACTTTAAATCAGCTAATATTCCTCAAATAAAGTTCCAGAAAAGTATATTTTATTTTTGGAAGATTTTTTAATAAAGTTAATTACCCTGCTAACAAAGGACCCTAATCAGGTATTTTAGCAAAAAAAAAAAAAAAAAAAAAAACTCCTTCTAGTAAATTTAATTTAGTTTTTGAAATACAGCAAAGTATTTTGATTATTGGAATCTAATCTATTAATTATTGGAATTTTATCTATTAACTTGAAATTAAAACTAAAATAAAAGCTCCAAGAAAGATTTTTCATTAATAAAATAATTTTTAAAATCTTAGTATCGCGTATTTTGTGGATGTTTCTATAAACTTTATTCTATTGGGTACGCGTGTTTCAGTAAACATTCCTGTCTATTGAGAAACAATAACAATATCTTCTACCGGCTTAGATCACCGAAAGATTTGTTAATGAAAATTTATCTTTCGACAGGGATCGAACATGCATTCGTTTTTCTAGTAAGCCACATTTTAGCCAACTATGCCTTACAGTAAGGTTACGGAGGTCCTTACAACGAGACAGGGCCTAGTTACCCTCTTTAATAAATGTACAACTCTCGTTAAGGCTCTCCGGTGTTTATATCTGCTAAGTTAAAGAAACGGGGATGTTTAGTTAATAGTTAAAAGCGTTTATCCGCTAAAATAATCTTAATAGGATCAAGAAATTTGATGTAATCTAATTCCTAAACCATTTGTCTCCTGAAGAATGCCTTCAAGCAATAAGAATTTTTGTTTTACCTTAGCTGTTATTTTACTTACTGTATTCGCTTATCTTCACAGATAATTTTGGGCCGGTTCTATTGTTCATTTTCAAATATTGTTTTAAACCAGCTATTGCGGTTTCGAATCTTGGAGGCAGATAACCAGATTTTCACATTCAGTTAATAGATTGATTGATTCGTTTTCTTCGGCTTGTTAACCCTTGGTAGGTTATTTAAAACCAGAAAATATTTTTATATTGTTAGATTTTTTAGAGATAATAATGGCTTAGTGATACAAGTATTACTAATGAACCAATAGCTGGGGTGAGAGGTGGTGGATTCATACCTTTCCCAAGGGGATTTTCGTGTAAGTGAATATAATGAACCCAACAGGAATTGGAACTCGGCTCTCCGATTAACAATTTCGAGCCATTATTCATTATACCACCCGCACATCGACGCTTACAGCACATGGTATTCCCTAGCGGTCACCCATCCAGGAGCTGACCAGGCTTAACTTCGGTGATGGTACGGGAACTGGTATTTCAACGTGATGTGGCTGTAAGAGTCCAGGTTCAAAATGCTTAGAGTAGACAATCATGTCCAGTTTTTTATTCGCCTCATGCCCCACTATAGCAGCCTTGTGCCAGTCTTACCTCAGTTTACTAAGTAAGGTGTCGTATAGATATTAGATATACATAAAGTATAATTTGTGTGTTTACCCTGTTATTGTGTCAGTTACTTATTTTCCATCTGTACCCGGGAGACACGGTGGAGTAATGGATTGAGGAATCGGAGGTCCGAGTTCGAATTCCATTCGAATCCATTACATTCACTTACGTGCTAATACACTTGGGAAAGGTATGAATCCTCTTCTTCTCTCCCCAGCTATGGACAAATAGTAGGATAGACCGGGTTCTATAGCCTTGGATGGCAACTGGTCCACCTCAGAAAGAAATGGCAACGTACTTCGGAAAAAATCTGCCTCGTCAATCATAATCCCCTGTGTATCATGCATGGCACATAACTGACTGACTGACCCGCGTTTAGGCTAAAACCAAGGTTTCAGATGCTTATTTTAAAAGCAGGTAGGCAGGCAAGCCCACCCCACTTAGCAGAATACATGTCAATACCACTATTTACATTATTCGGACTATTGTCCCCATCTTTGTTGTCATATTTATCACAACGTTTCGGCCGATGTACGCTCCGGTCATCTTCAGGTGATTGGAATGCCCTTAAGGGCACATAGCACAGTGGATAAAGGCATTAGTTAGATCCAGTGACAGGACCCAAAGAGTTGTGAGTTCAATACAGGGTTAAGGCAGTGGAGAACTTGGAGAGGGGAATTAACAGGAGATAACTGACAACTGACATCCATTAGACATGGCACGTGGAACTAGAACAGTCTACCCCAGAAATAAAGGGTTCAGTTCGACATTCCAACCACCGGAAGAAGGCCGAAGCGTACATCGGGTGAAACGTTGTGATAGATATGGCAACAAAGATGAAGACAATAGTTCGAATAATGTAAATAGTGTACATAATAAATCATCTCAGAAATATAGACTGATGTCAATACCAATTGCTAGTATTACTCTTCTTAAGTTTTGGGGTCCATTATTAAGCAAATCTTAATTGTTTATTACTGGGTTTGACCGCGGATAACTGAAACCAAATAAGTAACGTGTATGTATTCATCAATAGAATAAAATACTGTCACCATATAACGAAGAGGAATAGATGATACGTGCCGTTTAAGGGATAAAGGGAATATTTCACAGATTCTTTTGTTATAGCTGAATTGCCAGCATAAATACTCTTGCAATTTGTGTCAATTGTTAAATAAAACTTATGAATTATTAATTTGCTCGACTAGTCGCGGGTAAACGAAACCACATAAATCAAAACCGCGGATAAAGACTTACTCTTTTGTAAATAACGACTGCGATGAATAACAAATAAAAAGAAATATAAAGACATTCTAAAAGGGAAATGATGAAAGCAAAGATATTGATAAAATAGAGATATCAAATGTATGCAACAAAAGGATTGTCGAATCTCTTTTTTTTTTCCATTAAAGGAATACAGGTTCGATTCATGTCGAGGGCACAATCTTTCTTTAGTAGTACCTGGCAATTTAGTCTGGTTGTTATTAATTTCACTGTGTAAGAAAATCTAAAAAAAACAACAAAACAGGGCCACCAGCTGAAACAAGCATAACCTCTGGAAGTGGCGTTTATTGCAATAAGAAATAATGGATGAAAAATCCTTTCAATATATATATATATATATATATATATATATACATATATATATATATATATGCAGAAATATAGTCTTAAAGTGTGCTATATTTATGGGGTAAAGTGCTCCATATCAGAGATAGAGCGTGTGTAAATATAAAAGTGGACATGGAAGTCAGCACTTAGAGGCGACAGTCTGACGATTGCACTAGCATGAAACAGACTGTCGCCTCTAAGTGCTGACTTCCATGTCCACTTTTATATATATATATATAAATTCTATATATATTGGAAAGCGTTCAATCCGACAGTTACAAACTCATATCCATTCAATATATATATATATATATATATATATATATAAATTCTATATATATTGGAA
>OZ038486.1:71653566-71661066 GCA_964036315.1 Acanthosepion esculentum
CTCAGGACACCTGTGCGTCCTGATAATTCAAGGATTAGGACATCTGTGCGTGCTGTTTACTTTAACCACCAGATGCATTTCCTGTTTATGCTATAACCCATTCCGATTTTAGCTCACTCTCTGATGCAGCGGAAGTGAGGTCAAAGGTCTTCTTCAACGGATATCCAACACAAGGACGCGGAGACACAAGGACGTGAAGACTGGGCAGCTGCTGCCCGTGTATAACAGCAATAATCCATTTTCTGTCTCTTGTAAAGGTAGATGATAGCAGGAAGAGTCAGTTACTTGCCGGAAAGATACAGAGAAAAGACCATTTTTCCAGCATCTTTAATGATGGCTCATATGTACAAGTTCCTTTTGAGGTCTGGGTTGAGTTCAAGTCCTAATAGGTGCTCAAGGTACGGGGACACACTGTGAGAATATCCGTCTATCGGCGATGGTAGAATGTTTG
Organism: Acanthosepion esculentum; assembly: GCA_964036315.1. NCBI lineage: Eukaryota > Metazoa > Mollusca > Cephalopoda > Sepiida > Sepiidae > Acanthosepion > Acanthosepion esculentum. The sequence goes on from OZ038486.1 coordinate 71,654,018, forward strand.
GTTTTCGAGTCATTGAATGTGACGCGCCAGTTTTTCCTCTACTGAGCTGTTAGAGCTAGGTCAAAGGAGCTAGGTCAAAGAGCTGTGTCAAAGAGCTAGGTCAAAGAGGTGTGTCAAAGAGCTAGGTCAAAGCAGAAATCAGCTGCCAATCTAAAGAAAATGATGAATGCAAGATATTAAACAAATCGGGATATGAAATGAGAAAAAAATTAGGGATATATAGATTGCTAAAATTTTGAATAGAGAAGTAAATTCTTGAAAGAAAAAGGAAAAAAGAAAAGGTAGATATTGAGAAGGAAAGAAAGAAAGAAAAAGAAAGAAAGAAAATGGAGATGTTAAGAAAGAAAAAAAGACTAAATTATTTGTCCTTTACGGCGTATCAACCAATCTCAGGTTATTTAAAGCCAGAAAATATTTTCAGATTTTAAAATGTTTTGAGGATGATAAGGATTTACTGAAAGAAGTGCTACTAATTTGCCCATAGCTGGAGGGTCGGAGGAAGATGATTGATACCTTTCTCAAGGGTATTTGCGCATAAGTGAATATAACCAACCCCACTGGGTAACGGCTTCGGATTGGAAGTCAGAGAGTCGAGTTTCCATTGACTCGACTCTCCGATTTCCAATGCCAAGCCATTATCCACTACACTTGACGTACATCCAAGCTTACAGCACCTGGTATTCCCAAGCAGTCACCCATCTAGTTACTAACCAGGCTCGACGTTGTTTAACTTAGGTGATCGTACGAGAACCGGTGTTTCAACTTGACATAGCCATAGAAAAGAAAGAAGGAAGAAATAGGGACAGATTAGAAACAAAGGAAGAAAGAAAGAAAAAAGAAAGGAAAAGAATTAGGACATATTAAGAGAAAGAAAGAAAGAACGAAAAAGTGACATATTAAGAAAGAAAAAGTGAAAGAAAGAAAAAGGGAGATAGAAAGAAAGAAAGAAAGAAAGAAAGAAAAGGGATATATTAAGAGAAAGAAAGAAAGAATGGGGAGATATTAATAGAAATAAATAAATAAAAAGGGAGATATTAAGAAAGTAAAACTAAAGAAAGAATGGAAATATTAAGAGAATGAAAGAAAGAAAGAAAGAAATAATGAAAGAAAGAAAGAAAGAAAGAATGAAAGAAAGAAAGAAAGAATGAAAGAAAGAAAGAAAGAAAGAAAGAATGAAAGAAAGAAAGAATATATTAAGAAAGAACAAAGAACGAAAGTAGAGATATTAATAAGTAAAGAAAGAAAGAAAGAAGTATTGAAGAATAAATGGCTTTTCTATGACATTCAAATTGTCAGCATCACTACTCTTTCATTTGAGTTAATTATTAAATAAAACGTATGAATTGTTTATATCTGGGGGTGGGGTGGCCACGGATAGCTGAAACCCTAGTTGGTGCTGGTAATATACGTTCGTCTTAATCAGGCACAAATTTATATAAAACCTAGTGATACTAATGTTAGTAATTTTTGTTTTTTTGTAAAAGACTGAAGTATGTTCATAGTTGTTTTTTCGGCAATACTTTTACAAGTTAAATTGCGAGACGATCGTTTGTAACATGTCAATTTCAAAATAGAAGCGGGTTCAACATTTCGAAGAGGCTTATTTTTGAAACTTATCAATTTTCTCTCAGGTTACAAACATAATGACAATTAAATATAGTTTCTACTTCCCAGAATAGATTACCGATTTGCTGGAAGCGACTACAGCGACGTGAGCGTAAAGGAAGGGTGTGTCCAAAGTTAGATAGCAGAAAACAATCATGTCATCTGATTGTTAAAAGTATTTATAAGCTTAATGAAAAATAACAGGAAGTCTCAGCTGTAGGAAAAAAATAATAGTGGACTTTACGTTTAGAAATCTTCACCCAATACAAGACCCAAGAGCCACTCAAGGTAGAGGGTTATTAAATGAGGTTGTTGTATAGGCGTAAAAAGACGAGTACGGTTTAGGAGGAAATGGTAAACACTAGACTTAAAGAGGTTAAGATTATAGTGATCGGGAAGAATCCTCTTGGGAGTCTGTTCCACGAATTAGTGGAGGTTCCTTCTTACTATTGGGCTATTAAAGTAATACGGATGATTCGTCCCAGTGTAAATGGTACGGCGGCTCTTAGCTGTGAAAGTCAGAACTGGTGGAAAGAACATTGCAAGTTGTTTGAACATTTGCCGTGGAAATAGCGATAATGTGACTAGAGACGTGCGAGTTTATTCTGTGGGAAAAGGTTTGTCAAGTGGAAAATAATTCATCACCCACAAGGTTGCGTAGACGCTTTGAAGTCTATCAAGACTAGACAGCGAGAACTGGGCAGCTCTAGTCCAGATATGACAGCAGAACTCCAGTTTTGCAGTGATCTGGCTGTTCCTGAATAAAGGAGAAAAAAGGAACAAGGAAAGACGTATACACATACGGAGCCATTTGGAAATAAAATTTATACAGTTGATTACTTATTTATACTTAATAAAAACGTTCGGATGACTTTCCTTCCTCTTCCCGTTCGCTCAAAATGACTAGAATTTGTTTGGGGAGTATTCTACGTTCGCTCAAGTTGCCTAGAATTTTTTGGATGGTATTCTTTGCTCACTCAGGTTGCTCAGAATCTCTTTGGAGAGTATTTTATATTCGCTCAAGTTGTTCAAAATCTGTTTGGAGTGCATTCTACGTTCGTTCAAGTTGCACAGAATCTGTTTGGAGTGCATTCTATGTTCGCTCTAGTTGTCCAGAATCTGTTTGGAGTGCATTCTACGTTCGCTCAAGTTGTCCAGAATCTGTTTGGAGTGCATTCTATGTTCGCTGTAGTTGTCCAGAATCTGTTTGGAGTGCATTCTCCGTTCGCTCAAGTTGTCCAGACTCTGTTTGGAGTGCATTCTATGTTCGCTCTAGTTGTCCAGAATCTGTTTGGAGTGCATTCTACGTTCGCTGAAGTTTTCCAGAATCTGTTTGAAGAGCATTCTATGTTCGCTCTAGTTGTCCAGAATCTGTTTGGAGTGCATTCTCCGTTCGCTCAAGTTGTCCAGAATCTGTTTGGAGTGCATTCTATGTTCGCTCTAGTTGTCCAGAATCTGTTTGGAGTGCATTCTACGTTCGCTGAAGTTTTCCAGAATCTGTTTGAAGAGCATTCTATGTTCGCTCTAGTTGTCCAGAATCTGTTTGGAGTGCATTCTCCGTTCGCTCAAGTTGTCCAGAATCTGTTTGGAGTGCATTCCCCGTTCGCTCAAGTTGTCCAGAATCTGTTTGAAGAGCATTCTATGTTCGCTCTAGTTGTCCAGAATCTAAACGAATCCATATACGGGAGTCGTGTTGACCCTTTAAATTGTTACAGCTGTTTTTAATTCTCTGTGTCTTTTTTTTGCTCTTATATGGAAAACTTAAACAGAAGATAACCATCATTGTCAGAATTCCACATCCACAGGGTCTTCTGACATGTAATTTGCCATTCTGAGTCAGCGTCCACATTATGTAACCAACGCTCTACTGTACAAGAACATTAACATATATTAAAAACTGAAAATTGTCTCGTTTTGAGACTTGGCTATAATGCTGAGCCTAATTAATACAGGAAATACGAAAAATATACAAGAGGAGAATATAAGAAGAATCCTTGCAAGAGTTGAAGTATTAAAATCACTTGAAGCTAGTGCTGAAAAAACTAGAATTTAAAACTACGACTATATGACGTTGAAATACCAGTTCTTGTGTTATCACCGAAGTTAAGCAACGTTAAATCTGGCCAGTACTCAGATGGGTGACTGCTAGGGAATATCAGGTTTTAAGACGTTTATCATATCTGGCATAACAACATCTTACGGTCATAACACGCTGAAAGACTGCTTCTCGTTCGATCACCAGAGTTAAGCAATGTCAGGACTCAGATGGGTGACCGCGAAGAAATACTAGGTTTTAAAACGAATATCTTACCAGTCCACAGCATCTTAACACCTTACGGTTATATCACGTTGAAACACCCATACTCGTTCGATCACCGAAGTCAAGCAACTTTAAGCCTGGGCAACATTAAGATGGGTGACCGTTTGGAGAATACTAGATGTTAAGATATTTATCTTATCAGCCCATAGGTCTTAACAGTCAACGAAAATACAAGGTAACCAAAAAAGTTCTGTCCGTTTTTAAAGGAAAAAAAGAAAACGCTTCACAGCATGTGTAACTTATATTTAGTCTTCGAAGTAATCGCCATCGGTATCCAGCACCTTCTGCCAACCTGTCTCTAGCTGTTCAATGCCCTTGCGGTAGAACTCGGGGGGGGGGGGTTGATGCAAAGAAGTCCGTGGGGGCTTTGCGCAAGTCTGCTTCATTGGTGAAGGATTTTCCACGAAGATGATTATCCAGGGAGTGGAAGAGGTGGTAATCGGATGGCTCAAGGTCAGGTGAATAAGGTGGATGGCACAAAGTCTCCCACCCAAGTTGCTGTATGGTATGCCTGACCACTCGCGCGACATGCGGCTTGGCGTTGTCATGGAGGAAAAGCACACCTTTGCGATTCACCAGTGTTGGCTCCTTCTGGCGCAATGCCTGTTGCACACGTTTCAATTGCTGCGAGTATAGGTCTCCAGTGTCCGTTTGGCCCGTTGGTAGCAGTTCATAATGAACCACTTGACGACCTGTCCACCAGCCACAAAGCATAATCTTGCGTGGGTGCATAGGCGGTCTTGCGGTGTGAGGGACAGCATACTGAGGAGACAACCAATGTCTGGAACGCTTGGGAGTTTCGTACAGAACCCACTTTTCATCACTGGTAAGCACTCGATTGAATAAGGATGCGGTACGGTGGCGAGAAAGCAGCGATACGCAGGCTGCCACTCGTTGTCCCTTGTGGACCTCCCGCAGTGTTTGCGGAACCCACTTGCTCAGTTTGTACGTCTTACCTAGGCGGTTCAGGTGAAGTGTAACTGTCTCGGAAACGTTGAACTGTCTTGCAAGTTCACCACACGTTAGACTACTGTCCTCTTCAATGGCCGCCTTCAGGACTCCGTCATTCAAGACCTGTGGTCGCCCACTGCGAGGCTCATCATGGAGAGACAAATCTCCCGACTTGAATTTTCGAAACCAACGCCTTGCAGTACGTTCATCCACAGCAGTATACCCAAACCCTTGACAAATGAGGCGACTTGATGCAGCTGCTGATAAGCCCACTTTGAAGTCGTAAATCAAACAGCCCCGAACGAGATCTCTAGACACTTCTATCCTTCTCACAGCTGTCCGGCTTATAACTGATGGCCAGGCACGGTGCACGTGTGTTTTATAACGTCTGATGTTCCTACTTCTGGCTGTCCGAATTTGAAAACAATTGCTACACGCATTTCGTATATATTTCAACTTCATTCAATGACTAATAAAAAAACGGACAGAACTTTTTTGGTTACCTTGTATATACTGTAGTGACTGGAAACTAGAGAAATATATAAAAATCCTGATATAACCAAAGTGTGAATCCGACCAACATATCACTTTTTCTCTCTCTGAATACACACACACATACCTGTTTATATCTGAATAAAAACGCACATCTCAATACTTTATAGACAAGCTTAGCAACTGGCTACTCATACTGGCAGAAGACCACGATATATGGAGGTGTTTCTGGACTGACAGGCCATCTTTCCTGGAGTTGGATGAAGTGAAGAAACGAAATCCAGCGTCAATATTTGAGAAGTAAAAGTTATTGATTATAGACAGACAAAGTAAAAACAAAGTTTGTCTATTTTTAATGTGACTTTTTTTTTTTTTTAGATCGGCCTATGCATTGCCGTACAGCTGGTTCAAATCTAGGATACTTGAAAATTGATTAGGCTTCTGTTTTTAATACTTTGGGAAAACGTTTGTCTTTGTCAACAATGCTAATACCAATTTTCTAGCATCACGTTTTCACACGTCAATTGTCAATTGTGGTGTTGTGTGGGAATAACAACGACAAATAATTAGCATCTCCCCCCACAAAAAATGATGACAGTCTGCAACGGATGAAGGTTTTCAAATAAAAGTCAATGCAGACCAATGCATACAACACGATAATTAAAACAAAAAGGAAAAAAAATATGATAATATCTGATGAAAACTGAAGGATCTTAGAAGATACGGAACAATTTAGGAAAATCGTAGAAAAATTAAATTTAAAAAAAGAAAGAGTTGTTATTCAAACAAACTTGCATAAATAAAATATTGCTGCCCAAATCTCAAACATATATATATATATATATATATATATATATATATATATGGCCTGACGATTGCGTCTAGCATGAAACAGCCTGTCGTCTCTAAGTGTTGACTTCAATGTTCACTTTTATATTTACACACGCTCTATGACTGATATTGAGCACTTTACCCCATAAATATAGCACAACTAAGAGTATATATATATATATATATATATATATATATATATATATATATATATATATATATATATGTAAATATAAAAGTGAACATTGAAGTCAACACTCAGACTACGTTAATAAAACATCAAAAAACGAAAAGAATAAATAATAGAAAATGAAAAACAAGTAAAATAAATTAACCCAAACAAATAAATAAATAAACAAACAAGCCACTCCCAAAAAATAATCACTAGAATAGAGTACCCACAATGCACCACTGACCCATATATATAAATAACCGAGGAAAAATCTAGTATTCGCGGTATGACGATTGCGTTCAGCATGAAACAGCCTGTCGCATCTGAGTGTTGACTTCAATGTTCACTTTTATATTTATATTTACATACGCTCTATCCCATAAATATAGTACACTATATTAAAACTATATGTCCAAATCGTGTAACAGCATCCATTCATCCTATAAAACGTTTCATACCTAAAAAACCCACTAAACTAATTGAGTCTTTTTCAGGTTTTCATATAACACGTTTAGACACCATTTTTCGTAAGAATCACTGAAAACCCTTTGAGTTATACAGCTAAAAAAGAGAGCAGGTTAAAATTGTTTTGTGTTAGAACCACTGTCTTCCCATCTGAGCAATGGCGAGAGGAAAGAGATCATCCAGGCCTTCAGTAATGCTAGCAATATTTATACT
>OZ038486.1:71666066-71668566 GCA_964036315.1 Acanthosepion esculentum
TCTCACCGTAGTTTAGATGTGGCACAGGGCCAACAGTATGGGGCACCCAGTGAGGATCGAATTTACACTCGTAACTGTTCCAGCGAGACAACCATCGCTAACCATTACACCACTTCGGGGTGCCCAAATGAATTTTCTAAGCGTAGCTTAGATGTGTCACAAACCGAAAATCTGGAGCACCCAGTGAGGGTCGGACTCACTACCCAGTCGTAATTGATCTAGCGAGACAAGCTTGCTAACTATTACACCATAGTGAAGTACCCAGATACCTTGGTTTTCTTTGGGGATTGAACTCAGGACCTCTCGCGTTTGAAGCGAGTAAGTGAACATAACGAACGCGATGACTCGAACGTCATCTGTGCTGAAATTGTCCAGCATCCACTGGACAGGACTGAAAATCCATAACAGTTCTACACTCTTTTTTAAGGATATTATTACTATATTTATATAAAAATATATAAAAATATATATTATAATGGCTGGACGCTCGTATTCGAGTAGGCCTATCTACTAAGGCGTCTAGCCAATCCCTGTTGCAGACACATGTTCAGGCACGTTTGTGTTTGTTCATAGGATCCACCTATGTTTTATATTGCAAGTGCAATTTTGCTGAGTGGACATTAATTAAAGTTTCTGGGAGAGAGGATATTATCTGGCGTGATCAACAGTTTGAACAAGAACAGTACGCCCAAGCTCTCGGTTACCTTGACTTGTGTTAGCATAAACAACGATGCCTCTCAAGTGGTTCCGCCTACCCAATTTCAGTCAAACCGTGGTATGGTTTTCAGGCATTTTCCATTTGTGAAACACTAACAGATAGAGTATCGAGCGATCGAAGAAATTAATATGGTTAGATTTGATCTACCGGTTGTAAAGGTCTGTGCGCTTAAACTTTCCAAGCTGAAACGGTCTCGGTGAAACACATTTTAACTGAATCTACTCATTTAGCGACTGCAAGACACAAATACTACAAGTAAAACAAAATGAGAAAACTACTTGAAAATACAGAAACTGTCAACATAATGTCCTACTCTAAAGAAATGGCCTTATACCAAAACATATAACACCTACAATAGATCTAAAAACTATATATCTATAAGACATACATTGGACATTTCGGCGTGGTGTATCGAGTTTATCTCGCAAGTTCAATTCTGAGCGAGTTCGAATCTATCTATCTATCTATCTATCTATCTATCTATCTATCTATCTATCTTGTTGTCTCATCATTATCTATCTATCTATCTATCTATCATGTTGTTTCATCATTATCTATCTATCTATCTATCTATCTATCTATCTATCTATCTATCTATCTATCTATCTATCTATTCTACATTCATATATCAAGTATGTTTGCTTGCGGACGTGTGACTAACGGATATTGGTGCGGCGCGATAAATCGGCGAACCGATTTCAATTTCCGTTATTGTCTGTTGCGTTCTCTTTCGCATAAATTCCTTCGTCTGTTCTTCCTCCAGCGATGGGTTAAGTAGCAGAGTAAACGGGACTCGCTAGCCTTGGTGGTGGTGGTAGTGGGGAGGAAATCAGGCCAAGAGAAGAAAATCAAACCGTTCTGAAGGCAACGGGAAACCAGTCCACTATCCTTCCCAGGAATGAGTGACACCTCACAGGTGATAATGAAAAGGAATCTCTGGCTCTTGTCATGGTAGAGGAGGGTGGGCCGGGGGTGGGGGGTAGATATAAATCCAGGCTGTAACCAAAGTGCGAATCTCCACCACATATCACGTTTTCTCTCTCCGAACACACACACACACACACACACACACACACACACACACACACACACACACACACACACACACACACACACACATCTCTTTATCTGAATATATAAGTAGATGCATTTCTCTCTCTCTCTCTCTCTCTCTCTCTCTGAGTACACACACACACACACACGTCTCTTTTTCTCTCGTTCTCTGAATACTTACACCCACGCATCTATCTTTTTATCGCTTTCTGAATACATACACACGCGCATTTTGTCTCGCTGAATAAATTGACATACGCATTTATATATCTCTCTGAATATACACACAAACACACACGCATTTCTCTCTCTGAAGTCATACATACATACATACGCACTTCTCTTTCTATCTCTCTCTGAATGCACACGCACATATATTTATGTATGTGTATATGTATATCTGCGTATCCACATACATGTGTTAATATCTGTATTACCTGATTAAAGATGTCCTTAAAACGCTAGAAAGTTCTCTATTTTTTATTACTCCAGAGACTGTATTATCGAAATGTATGTTTTTATCAGGCACTATCGCTAATAATTTAGAGGATTTAGTTGTTCCGTTACACCGTTAGAGAAAATCTATAGGAAACTGAATCGATTGCATCTTGATCTTGCAAGGGAGAAGAGGAAGTTGTGGAACATGAAAGTGAAAGTCGTGTCACTAGTTTTCGGATGACTCGAATAGTCAAGATGAAAAAAAAATATGGATGAAGTCAAGGGAAAAGT
>OZ038486.1:71671066-71856066 GCA_964036315.1 Acanthosepion esculentum
TCTATCTATCTATCTATCTATCTGTTATGGTCCAAGTTAGGACCAAGGAAGAACAACACGAACGCAAGAATAGAAATAACGAAGATATATGACACGGAATAATAATACGAGATGTGCAAGGTGTTGTCTCTTCATATCTATCTATCTATCTATCTATCTATCTATCTATCTATCTATCTATCTATCTATCTATCTACACATTTATATCGAGAATAACACGAATGGCGCGAGGTGAATACAAACACATATGCGAACAGAAACAAGTGATGTTTTTAACAGTAGTTGGCAGCAAAATGTGTTTATATGTTAAAGTAAAGAAAATTATTCCATAATTTCATAATCTTTGCATTATAACCATTTCAATAAATATCAGCATTCTCCTTTATGACACCTTATATTCTGTATACAATTGCTGTAGCAGTTAGCGAGGACCATGCTTCTTCGAACTCTGTGAACTGGCGCTAAAGAACCACAAACAAAGAACTGTACCAAATAACAGAAATCCAACCACTTGAGGACATTCAATAACAGCAACAACTAAAATGGATGGCCCATGTAAATCGAAGACAAAATAATAACGGTTAAGAAGAAAGCTCGCATCAATTCTGGAAAGAGTAATAAGAGTTACAGGACTTGAGAAACCTATTTTCCTGAAAAATTGTTTTAAGCGAAAGATTTTATAAATATCATCTGAAATTAGCACAGTCTGTGTGTTCAATTAATGCCAAATGTTTCCTCATAAGGAAATGGTTGATATTACTATTACTTTTCCCCTATTCATTATTTCCACGCATGTTATATAATATCGGCCCTCCTACATGGCAGTGAATGCTGGACAATCTCCTCACAGATGAAGAAGAGATTTGAGGCAACAAAAATATTGATCTACGGAAGGATACTGAGAATACCATGAACTGAACATGTGAGTAACAAGGAAGTTTTAATGAAAATTGTAATATAATGGACATTTATACTTAGAATAAGTAAGTGATTTCTAGAACACACAAGGACGAAAGGAGGCTTTGAAAAAATTAACACTCACAGGATATACTGAAGGCAAGAGGGACAGCGGAAAGCAGCGAATAACCTGCCTAAATGGATGGCAGGAGAGGTAGTAGGAGGGATAGTGAAATGACAAAAACTTACTAACATCTACAAGGGATAGGAAGTTGTGGAGAGTCATGAGCACACAAGTCCCGAAGAGACGCGGCATATGGAGAAACAAGAATATTCATTGTTTGGATGTATGTACAACGTAGTGGTTATCAGCGCGGAAAGTGAAATCATCTTTCCGAGTTTAAATTCCGGCCTTGTTCACTTTCGCAGGAGATATCCTTGAGAAAGGTATGGGTTCCTCTTTTCGTCCCCCTGCCAGCTATGGGTTAAATTGGGCTCTCTAGCTCTGGTTTGCAACCAGTCTACGTGAAGCATAACTCAATTCAAGACGGGTTGGCCGTTGCGTTGTCAAATCCTCCTCGTAAAAACATACTTTGTACAGAAGCCCGTAGCATCATTACTTATCTTGGTGGGCGCGGCGACCCTGTACTCCACAGGGTTATTTAAGGAAAATATGCACTGTTTAGAAATGTAAATATTTTGGAATATCAGCGATATAATATGCTGAAATTTTAAACACTGTCCTGTTTTAGGTACATGTAGTTTAAAATATTGTAAATACTCTGTTATCATGGCACTGATTATCCTTAGAGTGAGGTTCACCCTGTACAAGGCCCAGGAACCACTCGAGGTAGAGAGTTAAATTACGAGGCAGTTTATGGGGATAGGAGAGGAAGATAACGTTTAACCCTAAACTTGAACAAGTTAAGATTGTAGTGATCTGGGAAACATTCTTTTGGGAGTCAGTTTTTCTCATCTGAGTCCATCCTTCAAATCTATAAATCAACCATCCGTCCTTGCATGAAATATTGCGTCATATATGGTTAGGTGCCCCCGCTGTACATCTCGAGGTCCTCGACAAAATCCAGAGACGAATATGCAATGTGATAGGTTCTGATCTGGCAGTCGTCTACAGTCGCTTTCTCACAGACGTGCCGTGGTTTCCCTCTGTCTCTTCTACGAGTATTTTAACGACACCTGTTCCGACGAGCTACTTTCGCTGGTTCCCAGACTGCACGAATTTAAGTGAACTACTAGGCTGGCATCTCGGTCCCAACCTTTCACTGTCGAAACGATTAAATGTAACCGTCTCTTCTACTCGAACAGCTTCTTCTCTCGCACTTCCCGTCTGTGGAAATCCCTTCCCCTTGTTTACTTCCTCGATAACTATAATCTTCAAATATTCAAGTGTAATGTCAATCGACATCTGATACCTTGATCTTGTTCCCGGTCCTTCCCTGTTTCCTTTCTCCAAACACGCCTCTTTACTCTTATTCTCCATTCTCTCTAACCCCTTGTGTGCTAGTGGCACTCCCGTCTTGCTTGGGATGAATTGCTTTAAAAAAAAAAGTTCCATAGAGCAGTGGTTCACGGGAAGAAGCTGTTCAATTGGAACTTACTTCTGGCCGATGGAACACGGAAGGAATGTGGGTGGTTTGCATGGAAGCCGTGAAGGTTAGAACTGGCGGAACCAAGGAATGTAGTCGCGTCCGGGCATTTTCTATGGAAGTAGCGATAAACCAGCGAGAGGCTTGCCACATCCTGCTTGCAAGAGAGAGGTGAGAAGATGAAAAATTATTTTGTCACCCACAAGAACTCGGAGATGTTTTGGGACTCTATTAAGAGCGGAGAGTGTGGACTGTACAGCTCCCGGCCCAATATGGCAAGAGTATTCCATCTTTGACCCGATCTGGCTCTTGTAAAGGCAGAAGATCACATGACTATTTATGGTGGTATTTATGGGGATCGATGTCAACTGCAAGGGTCTACCACAGAAATTAGAAATCATTTTACGATAACCACTGCTCCAATTAATCTTACTTGTAGTGTATTCACACACACACGCGCGCGCGCACACACACACACACACACACACACACACACACACACACACACACACACGTGTGCATGTGTGTGTGTGTGTTTGCATAAAAAAACAGATAAATTATTGTCAATGATTGAAAATTAAGGAAAACTTTAGTAATAGTCAGAATACGGCTAGAATATATTTAATGACAATCAAAATTGGCTATTTTTTTACTTAAATAAAGTAAAATAGAGCTATTTTATATTCAATGACGGTAAAAAACGGTTTATTTTATATTTACAGTAAAAATAGGACTATTTTACCTTTAATGAAGGTAAGTAGGGCTACTATATATTTAATAACGGTGAAAAAAGGGACAATTTTATCTAATGACAGTCAAAATACGGCAATTTTGTGTTTGATGAAGTTAAAATGCGACTATTATCTATTTAATAACGCTAAAAAGTGATACTGTATACTTAACAAAGGTCAAAATATGACTATTATATGCTTAATGCCAGTCAAAATATTTAATGCTGTGAAAAATTGCTATTATATGTTGATGACTATTAAAGTAGAGCTATTATTTATTTAATTGTAATAAAAATATATAATGAAAAAACGAGCTACGTAAAGTATTAAGCAGAAAAACATCTATTCATATATTACAAAGATGCAGGCAAAAAAAAATACAAATCCTAAAAAAGAAGCCATACGCTGGAAGCCGAGACATTATGTCACAAAAAAAGATAAAAATATAAACGACGATACAAATACTGAGTGAACTAATGTATGTCTACGTTTGCGAAAGACAAATGTCGAGAAAAGAAACGATATTAACTCAGCATAAGCTTTACAAATAAAAGATTCTTAGAAACAAGTTCTTGTTTCAACTCGGAGGGCAATACACGGTGACGTAACGGTTATTGGCGCGAAATGAGAATCACCAAAGCGGATTCAAATTTCGCCCGTTTGTTTTTTTTTAATTTTTTAAATTTTTTCACTTTGTACGATTATCTTTTGGGAAATATAAATTTAACAACGTAAGATATGCAGATGACTCAGTGTTGATAGCAGACACGGAAAGAAAACTACAAAAACACCTTCAGAATGTAGTGAAAGAAAGCGAGAAGAAAGGACTAAACACCAACTGCAAGAAGTCAGAATGCATGGTTGTTAGCAAAAGGGTGAGCCGAAAATGCTAATTACAAATCGGGAATTCCAAAATCAAGCAATTACAAAATATTAAATATCTGGATAGAGTTTTAACAGAGGACGGAAATTGCGACACTGAAATCCTAAGACACATTGGGATAGTCAAAGATGCATTCCAAAAGCTAAACTGGAAACAAAGAAAAGACTACTGATCTGTTGCATGATATCTGTCCTCCTAAATGGCAGTGAATGTTGCACAATCTCCTCCAAGACGAAGCAGAGACTTGAAGCAACAGAAATGTGATTTCAAAGAAGGGTGCTGAAGATTTCATCGACCGATAATGTGAGCAAAGACGAACTTTTAGAGAAGATGGGAATAAAAACAAAAACCTCTATATAACATCAGAAAGAGAAATTGAAATTTCTAGGGCACATGATGAGGCAAGTGGGCTTGGAAAATCTAATACTCATAGGAAGAATTAAAGTCAAAAGGAACATAGGCAAACAACTTATTTATTGAGCTTGAGTAAATGAACGGGGAAACAAGATTTAGGAGAAGTAACAAAAAGACAAAATTTATTAAGAGCTACAAAGGACATGAAATTGCGGAAAGTCATGATCGCTTACGTCCTGGGGGAAACGGCGCATAAAGAAGAGGGTTAAATATGCTTTCCCGAATCTAAGCAAAGTATTAAGCACTAGTGAAATGCACATTTTCTTTATGATTTCTTGAGTGCGCAAGAGGATAGACATAATACATATCGCTTAAAATAAAAACGGTGCATATATTTCAAACATGGGTAATAAAAATTTCGGATTAAAAATAAATCCATTAAAAAAGAATCTTTTTTAATCTATTAATCCATTAATTAAACAAAACATATATATATATATATTTTAGAATTGGACATAGTCCGACAATTTATTTAAAGACATTTATATTATGTTTAACGTTCTTTTTATAGATACAAGTATTTAAGCAAATGCTCTGTTTTATAATAAACAGTATTAAATAACATTTACCGGCCTGAATGTCCGAGAAATTTTCATTTTTTTTCATAGAAAATTTTCTTTGGCCGAAAGGTTAAGGCACATCACGCGAAATGATGGTTCCGTATAAATTTCTCGGACATTCAGGCCGGTAAATGTTATTTAATACTGTTTATTATAAAACAGAGCATTTACTTAAATACTTGTATCTATAAAAAGAACGTTAAACATATTATAAATGTCTTTAAATAAATTGTCGGACTATGTCCAATTCTAAAATATATGACGTCATTTGTTTACATTTGATACGCTAGAGCAGATATGAATAGAAGAGATTCATGGAAGATTTAAGTTTAAAGATAGTAAAATCGACCTTGCTAACTAGACGCTGCTCTGTGGCCGAAAGGTTAAGGCACATCACGCGAAATGATGGTTCGGTATAGGATACAGGTTCGATTCCTGTCGGAGAACGAAAATTTTCTATGAAAATTTCTCGGACATTCAGGCCGGTAAATATTATTTAATACTGTTTATTATAAAACAGAGCATTTGCTTAAATACTTGTATCTATAAAAAGAACGTTAAACATAATATAAATGTCTTTAAATAAATATATATATATATATATATATATAGTAATTAAAAGATAATTACCTATTTTATGTATCAGGGGTCAGCCAGGAGTCCCGACTTAACACACACTGATTTTTTCTTTGGGGTTGTTTAAAGGACCAAATCTGCTACACCAAACCAAGACTTAGAAAGAACTTTAAGGGCGAATAAAAGAAGTTATGTTTTTCATACCACAAAAGTTCCTGGTGAAATCAGTTGATGCGATTCCTGGGCGGCTCGACGAACCTGGTAACGAAATCTGGTGGGCATATCGAATTTTAAATAACACCTCATGCTAAACACTTTCCTCTCATATCCATTTCTTGTAAAAATTTTAGATAAAAAATAAGTTATACGTATTTTAAAATGGGGATTTACTTTTCAATCACCTTTGATATATATATATATATATATATATATATATATATATATATATATATATATATATATATATATATATATATATATATATATATGTATGTATGTATACGAGGGTCATTCAATAAATAAGGTCAATTTTTCGGTATAAGGATTTCTAATACAGATAGAAGCTTACTTTTATAAAAAGTTTTCAACGTAGTCTCCCAGCACTGTCACGCACTTTTCCCATCTGTGCACAAGCTTCCGTATTCTCTCAGCGTAAAAATCTTTGAACTGATGTCTCAGCCAGTCGCTCACAACACTTTTAAACTTCGTGCCTCTCGTGAACGCTTTCAAGGGATCAAACAGCTGAAAGTCTGAAGGGGCAAGGTCTGGGCTGTAGGGGGGGTGAGGGAGCAGTTCCCAGCCCAGCTCGTTGATGGTCTGCACCGTTTGGGCTGCTGTGTGAGGCTGACCTTCGAGTAGCCAGGGTCATCATGGGCAATTTTGTGTGCTGTCCCAATAGATAAGCTCAAAGCCATTGCAATGTCATCCTTCTGTCAGACTGAATGAGGTCATTGACTGATTCGATCACCTCAGGAGACCTCACTTCTGTAGGCATCCCAAGCCTGTTTTCATCCTCAACACTGCTCCGTCCTTCTTTAAACAATTTAGCCCACTTGTATACATTCTTTTGGTTGAAACATGTGGCACCATGCACAGCTGACATTCTCCTATGAATTTCAATTGGTTTGCATCCTTCAGCAACCAAAAACTTGATAACTGACCGCTGTTCAATCCTGGAGCATGCTTCTTGGTCGGCCATCTTTGTTAATCGCCAAAACTCTGAAAGTTTTTTTTAATCTGCAAAAGAAATTAAATCTATCTGAAAAAGAAGTAAAACAAAATAAAAATAAAAACGGTAAGCTTCTATCTGTATTAGAAGTCCTTATACCGAAAAATTCACCTTATTTATTGAATGACCCTCGTATATATATATATATATATATATATATATATATATATATATATATATATATATATATATATGTAAACGTGAACATTGAAGTCAACACTCAGAGGTGACAGGCTGTTTCATGCTAGGGCGCGATCATGCTAGGCCTGACGATTGCTTCTAGCATGAAACAGCCTGTCGCCTCTGAGTGTTGACTTCAATGTTCACTCTTATATTTACATACGCTCTATCTCTGATATTGAGCATTTTATCCCATAATTATGGCACAACTTAGAACTATATTTCTTCACACACACACACACACACACACACACACACACACACACACACACACATATATATATATATATATATAAGTGTGTTTGTGTGAGTGTCTGAACAGATTTAATATAACTGTTTATCATGCCACCAGTGTTTTTGTCGTAACTGACTATTTCTCTCCTAGCGATCCCGTGTTTAGCTAGTCACATACACACACACGCGTCGGTGTCGTGTGATTAAAACGAGTGTGTGCGCGTGCGAGTGGGCGGGATTTCTGCCAGAATTGTCTGTCGTGTTATGAATAAATGTTTGACAAGAAATTTAGACCGTCACGGATGCCAACTTATAGGCAAACTGACTGCCAGGCATAGCAAACACGGAGCTGATTGGTTGGTATTTGTCATGGGCTCACCCACGCCTTGTCTAATATAATATCCCTTTTTCTCACTTGCCCTCGTTTTTTTTTTCTGTAAACATTACCAGCTTCATGTAGAGTGTCGTCCGGACAGACATGTACAAACAACTTCAGTTACGTATCAACGCCAATAATAAAAATAACAAAGGTTGGAACACCCAGTAATTATATCTAAAATGAAAGAGAAAGTAACATGACCCTGGTGTTTTTTCTTGTATATATATATATATATATATATATATATATATATATATATATATATATATATATTGAAATTTTATTGGTGGTACAAAACTTAATAACCGCCCCAGGTCGTTTCCATTTAATTTTTTTATTTTACACATTCTACATTCCTTTTATTGATAATGTTTCACGATTTATTAGCATCGATTTAACTCTGTTGAGCGAATTTCGAAACTGGTTAGCTAGCTCGGTTTTCATTTTTATCTTTTAATTGTTATCCTGTGTGTTAATATTAAAAATATGTTTTAACTGTTTATGGCCGTTATATATATATATATATATATATATATATATATATATATATATATATATATATATATATATATATATATATATACTAATAGTAATACTCGGTTGGAAAAATCCTCGGATATTGACAACTTGTAAGTCTGTCAAAACAAATTGGTACCCGAGGAAAAAAATTGGAAAAAAAAGAAAGAACTAGAAACACCTGAATAGGGCGAAATAAAAAGTCCAGTACCTAAAGTTTTTAGTCCAAAGAAAAAAATCTAAGCGAGTACTAAAGCTAAAACAGAGAGTACTCAATACGCTATGTCAAGCAAGGATAAATGAAATAAAAACCTACCTACCTTTCACCTAAACGGATCTTCAGGGTACCCTTTATATATATATATATATATATATATATATATATATATATATATATATATATATGTGTGTGTGTGTGTGTGTGTGTGTGTGTGTGTGTGTGTGTGTGTGTGTGTGCGTGCGTGACCGCCACAATCAGCTTTGAAATAGATACCCCACCATAACCTGGCATAAATTTTCCGAAGGTGACTGATCTGTAGATAAGAATTAACTCTTCGACCACCTAACCAAAATGGCCGCCCCCAGCCGTTTCCATAGTAATTAATGTTGCAAAATTAATGTTGCAAAAGACCATATTTATAAACACGCGCAAACCACAAGATAGCTTATTCTTAATTTTCGCTTGAGGATGAAACGGGACTCGATACCTTAATTCAACTTAATTTCAATAATTATATTCAGGGTTTCGGCTTTCGTTTTTGAAAGATGAGAACTCTTATGTTCAAACACCGTTGAATATTTGGCATTATGTGTGCATACCGATCTATCCATATATACGGCATTTGTCCATAATGTATCCAGTCATGTATATCCCTTTTCTATGTAACGTGTCCCTTCACTACGTGGACAATAATGGATCTCCACAGTTTCCTATCCCTTGTGGCACCTAGCAGCATTTCTCCCATTACCAAGCCTCCCTAATTTTGGTGTCGCATAGTGAAAACAGACTACAAAGAGAAATAATGTTTTACACCTATTCATAGTACCGCACTTGATATCTCGCACACTTAGCTTTGGGTAAAATAAGATAAAAAAGACGATGGAAAATGTAACATGAAAACTTGGTGACACACAGGAATAACAAAAAAGATACCTTTCAGAAACTAAGCAACATGCCATTAGTAATAAAGAAAAGAATTCTGAGATGCTATAAATATCTAATCTACAATATAGCAGTGACTGTTGAACAATCCCATCAATACTTGAAACGACAGAGATGTGGTTCTTTCGACGACGGCCTAGAATACGATGGACGAAACATTTGAATAATGAACAAATTTTAAGAAGAATAGGAATTAAAAGGTGTTGCTAGTCTATGAGAAAGAAAGAGCTGAAATTCCTGATATACATATTTAAGAAAGAAAAAAGTCTTAGAAGATTGAACATTGATTTGAAGTGATCGATCCCTCTGAGTATTTCCCGTATCTCACCAAATATTTCATACAGCTCTGGAAATCCCCCTGTTAGATAAAAAGAATCTCGTTATCAATCACTTTTCTTTAAGGAAACCATTTCAGTTTTAAATAATTTTATGTCAATATTTTCTAGAATTTAATAATTATTTTAATAATACGCATTCTATTTATTCTCTTGTCACTTTCGCTTCATTCTTTGGCATTTCACCAAATTCATAATTCTCTTTTTTCAGATTTCTTTCATTCATTCATTCATTCATTCATTCATTCATTCATTCTTTCTTTCTTTCTTTCTTTCTTTCTTTCTTTTCGCTCTCTTACATGTTCTTTCTTTTCGCTTTCTTGCTTTTTCTTTCATTTTTCGATCTCATTTTCTTTCCTTATTTCGTTCGTTCGTTTCTTTCTTTCTTTCTTCTCGCTCTCTTGTTCTTTCTTTTGCTTTCTTGTTTTTACCTCTTGTTCTTTCCTCCCTTCTTTAATTATTTATATTTCTTTGTTTCTTTTCTCTCTCTTACTTGTTATTTCTTTTTTCCGTCATTTTTCTTTGTTTTCGCTCTCTTACTTGTTCTTTCTTTCCTTTCGCTCTGTTATTTGTTCTTTATTTTCACTTTATTGTTCTTTCTTTCTTTCTTTTCGCTGTATTATTTGTTCTTTATTTTCACTTCATTGTTCTTTCTTTCTTTCTTTTTCTTTTTACTTCCTTTGTTTCTTAGTTAATCCAAATGCATGGAATATTCCTCGTTTTTCTTAATTTTCTTCTCCTACAGCAAACATTTTTCATGTTTTTTAAAACACATTACAATCCCTTAATAAGGAAAATGAAGGTTTCCAAAGCTAACAAAATGGTTCAACTGAACACGCCCCAGAATTAAAAAACAAACAAACAAGAAAAAAACAAACCCCCCAAAACCAAAAAAACAATACAAAGCATATCCTAACTTGCAATCCCCACTGAAATATTCAACCAGTTTATTGCTTGTCATATTTTTCTCATCTGCTCCAACCGTCAAAATTTTAAAATACACCAGACGGCAATATAAATAATTTTTCTCTCAATCAAATGCAGACGTATATCGTTTTTTGCAATATTCATTAATAAGAACAAAAACGAAACTAAAAGACAGACTGGAGCTGTTCGGAAATCTCTTATCTATGCCATTGCGTCATATGACGTCATTCCTATGAGAGTCGATGTTAAGAACGTCGTTCGCTTGTTTTAGCAGAAAACAAACGAAGCGTGTGTTGATAAAAGGAAACGAGCTCCTAACGCGGGGCCATGTGTTGCAATAAAAAGTCTCTGAAAATGACAAGCGTCGATAAACAATTTTGGCGAGAATTCATAGAGCGGCGGGAAATCGTGATAATCGCATTATTGCTGGAATAAAGGCAGAGATGCGGAAATAAAAAAAAAGAACGAGAGAGTAGGATTAAAAAGAAAGACATAAATATAGATAGATAGATAGATAGAGAGAGAGAGAGAGAGAGAGAGAGAGAGAGAGAGAGAGACAAAGATATATATATATATATATATATATATATATATATATAAAGAGAGATAGAGAGAGGGGGAGAGATAGAGAGAAAAAGAAAGAGAGAGAAAACCATGACATGCGCAAAGCGATAACCAACATTGAATATTATCGTTATCGTTCCACGTTTCAAAGATAATAGCTACTCATTTGTACAGACACACACACACACACACACACACACACACACACACACACACACACACACACACACATATATATATATATATATATATATGAATGATCTGCCTAAGAGTATACTCCGATCATTTGTGAATATCTATGCTGATGATATGGGTGCACCTCCAAAAACATCGATGTCCAGAGTTTGGCAACTGATCTCTCCTCTGACCGAATTCTAACAGTTCAGTGTGTGGGGGGAAACCTCGAAAACCAAACTAGCGATATTCCACCATTACCGATCGGACCCAGAACCTTCACCAACCACGATGAACGGGTGTTCTGTCCCGGAGGCCACGTGCCTTGAGAACCTATTGGAACTTAAACTCAGCTGAGACCTCAAGTGGAACTCGAACATACGATCCATCATTAAATATGCTGGAAAAATGGTCGGTTTCCTGTACCGCTACCAAAGGTACCCGATCCTCCTGCCATCCTCTACCTTCAAAAGAGTCAGATCAAACCGAAAATGGAGTACTGTTGCCATATATGGACAGGAACAGGCCAATATTCACTTTCGACTCCCGATAGAATCCTTGTTTGTAACGAATTATTTTCCACCCTACAGCCTCTTTCCATGGAAAGTGTACAGGTGAACTACACTGCTTAATTCCACCAGTCTAACCTTCACGACGAAGACCCGACATGCGACGCACATTGTAGCGAACCACCCTTATTTCCTTCGCATTCTTTTGGCTCGATGTAAGTTCCACTCAAGCAGCTTCTTCCCACAGACACCTGAATTGTGGAACAGACACCCAAGAGGTTGCTTTCCCGATAACTACAATCTTAAACCGGTTCAATTCTACTATTAACCGTTATTTTCCACACATAAACGCATAAACTATGCCTCTTACTCTCGAGTGGCCCTCTGACCATGTAAAGAGTAATCCTCGTTGTAATATATATTCTCCTTGCTTCCTTTAACCTTACAGACATGAACTATACCGGGGTTGAAAAAACAGTTGACCACTTTCGTCGTCTTCAGAAATAGCCTATTCCCCATATGAGGTAAAAGGACGTGTTTGATTATTAAATATATATATATATATATATATATATATATATATATATATATATATATATATATATATATATATATATATATATATATATATGTGTGTGTGTGTGTGTGTATAAACACACACACACACATATATATAAGCACACATAAACATATATATATATAAATACACACATATATAAATACGCATATATATATATATATAGACACACACCTACATAAACTCACACATATATAAACACACACATTCACACATATATATATATATATATATATATATATGATTTTAAAAAGCAGTAAATATATTTTATATAGTGCTCAATATGAAAAATATTCAAAATAGAGCATTAATGATATCTAAAAAGATAACTTTAAATATCATTTTTTTTTTAAAAAACCCCCCCAAAAAATTGATATTTAAAGTTTTTAATATATATATATATATATATATATAAATAAATATATATATAGATATATATATATATATATCGAGAGAGAGAGAGAGAGAGAGAGAGACAGACAGACAGAGAAGAGGGAGAGAGAGAAATTGTTGAGAAATATTGCTGTGTAAGATATTTTTTCATCATTATGCTGCATACTTACTATGCAGCCGTAATGATGAAAACCTTTTATTTAACACAATATTTATATTTCATTATAATCTCCTTCCATGTTCCTTGAGACTATGTGAGATTAGAGGATCTGATATCAACAATAAAAAAAATCTATTTTTTTGTTTTTCTACGAACCAAATGTTGTTAGAAACAAAGAAAGGAGAGCTGGATTGCTATGTAATATCGATCCTCTTATATGGCAGTGAATACTAGGCAATCTCCCTATGGACGAGGAAAATAACTACAAGCACCAGAAATGTGGCTATACGGAAGGTACTAAAAGTTACATGGACGGAGATAATAAGCATCAAGGAAATCTTAAAGAAAATTGGAGCAGAAAGAACACTTATACGCAGAACCAGGAAAAATTAGCTGAAATTCCTTGGACATATAATGAGGAAGGAGGGTTTGGCAAACTTAACTCTCACGGGGCATATTCAGGGCAAGAGAGATAGATAAGTGTTGTGGTAGGATCCACCTAATTTGCATAGCGGAGTACCGACGATATAAATATGGTTGGTACCGGGAGACAGGGAGGCGAATCAAGAGATCCAACGAGAGACTCTGCCCGACTGCAACTTAGTCAACACATTCTCCAGGAACGGTCTTCCCAGGAATATACAAAAGACTATATGTAAATAGTGTGTACACTTTCTTGTTTCAATACATTTTATTCTAACTACATTTTGTGTTTGCATTATTATTCCATGCATTAGTCAAGTTTCAACAATAAGTTTGTATGAAAAGATGGCGGCACGGAGAACGTGTACTTCGCAAATATAGAAACACTGATAAGAGCCACACGAAACAGGAGGCTGTGGTGAGCCATAATTGCCTACGCACATAGAAGAAGATTTCTGCTTTATAATTTCATGAGTCACACTACAGTGTTTTTTTCTTTATTTTCAGTTGGATCGATTTTATTCTGCTTTGCTATTAGGATCAGCTTTCCCCCTCTTGGTTGTTATACACACAAGCTTTCGTCATTTGTACTCTCGTACCTTCTTCCGGTACCTGTCGACGTACTCGTTAAGCTTCTTGGAATTTCGAACAAAACCTTGTACAGTGTAACCCGGATATAAGAGAGTTGTCGGGACCGGATAATAGGTCTCTTATATCCAGGTTTCTCTTATATCCGGGTTTGGTCTATTATATATACATTAACACAGGCTCTAATTTGGGACCAGATAAATCTCTCTTATATCAGGGTCTCTTATATCCGGGTCTCTTATATCCGGGTTACACTGTATACAATTCACGGTGGTAGATTGTTCTAATTCCACCTAAAGCATATTTAAGACTAGCAGGTTTCTTTCAGCTTAGTTCTGCTTCCCAGTTTCTTCAGCTGAACCTGACTATGTAATTCCAGTGTATATTTGGTTTTCTGGAAGTTGCGGGTTCAATTCCTGGGCTTGGTACTCTGGTTTAGTGGATTCATTTGTTTTTTTTACGGTTTATCAAACGTTTACAGGTTATTTAAAGCAAGGGGATATTTTTTAGATTCTAAGAATTTTTTGGCGATAATAATGATTTAGTCTCGGGTAAATGAAGGTAGACAACTCAGGAAGGCAGTAAATGCAGATAAAGTAAACCCTGATTTTAAACCTCCCGTTATGAAGTAGTGTACTCTCTGGGATAGATGCTGTTAGGTCAACAGATGGTAGCTCGACTGGCATTCGTTGTGGCGTACTGCTTTTATAGTAGTACCTCATTTACATACAATACTACACTCGCTGAAGCGAAATGGCCTTATACCTTTCATTTATCTTTGACTTTTTCTCATTATTCTTGGGAATCTAAACTGTATTTCTTGGTGTACATCTTGATTTCTTCTTACAGGGCACCTAAGCCTGAGTTCATTTTCCTTTTCTGGCCTCTCGTCGGATTTCTGGTCATTATCATCCATAGATTGTTCAGTTCCTCTACTGGATTCATTAGTCCCCTACTTCCCTTCATGTCCTTCACCTTCAGATTCTTCGTCCATTTCTATAACCTCAGGTTCCATGCTGCTTCTGAATTGATCCGAATGGACTAGTACATTTTGTCCATTTTTCGTTAGCATTTCTGTGTTGTGTTCTTTCTTTACTACAAAGTTCGCCTTTGGATTAGATTCTTTGTCTTTTTTATGCCATACACTTTCACTTGTTGAAAATGACATTGTTATAAGAGCTCCAATCTGTCTACCCATTAATGCGGAGGGACTTTGTAGTTTGCCGGCATGTGGAATTGTCCTACAGCTTAACAAAAGTCTTGGTAAGTAACTTTCTATATTATCATTAGATAGGGAAATGCTTTTAGTCCCATTTTCAAAGTTTGCACAATTCTTTCTGCTTTTCCATTTGATTGTGGGTGGTAAGGTGGTGTTTTATACGGGATGCACCCAATACGTTTTAGCTACGAGCACAAACTTTCCTCGTAAGTTTCTGGCGCGTTGTCTGAGACCAAAGTATTAGGCATCCCATTCCTTAAAAATATTGTTCTTAATATTTGTTTTACTGTGGTGATTTTTCTGCCAGAAATCTTACTTACTTCCGGCCATCCTGAAAATGAGTCCACTAAAATTAAAAATAGCCCCATACCTTTAATATGGGCATGATCCATGTGTACGAGGCTTCATGGTTCTTTTTCTTTAGGCCACGAGTGAATTTTGTTTTGGCAAAATTTTTTTTTTATTTCAGCACATTTTCGGCACCTTTTTACATAGCCTTCTACATCTCGAGAATACCCTGGCCACCAGGCTTGTAATTGTAATATCATTTGTGTCGTTGTTATACCACAATACACATCATCGTGTACACCTTTTAGTACTTATTTTTTAAAACTTTGTGGAGGTATATCGTCATTGCATATTATGCTTTTCCCTTCAGTTAACTTAATTGATTCTTTGTAAAGTCTTTCTGCCATTGAACAATTGCTTCATGTGTTTCTTTTTATTCAGTTTGAAATTCTACATAAGACAGAAACTTGTATGATTTTCATTCTGAGACGATTTAGTCCGTTTCAACCATTTGCAGTATTTTATCGTCTGAATTTTCAAACGTTCCCAATTTTTTACTGTTGAAATTTAGTCTGGATAGCGTATCCACGTGTGGAATAGTGTTCTTCTTTATGTATATGATGGCGAAATCAAAGGCCACGAGTTTTATAGCCCATCTTAAAATCCTGGAAGATGTGACTTTTGGTAATTTCTTTCTGGGGGTTAAGTATAAACTCTAAAAGTTTGTGGTCTGACTTTGATAAAGTTTTCGTCCTAAAAAAAATGTTGAGCTCTTTCTCTGCTCCATATTGCTAACGCTTCTTTCTCCATATTTGAATAGTTAGCTTCAGCTGGCGTTAATTTTCTCGACAGGTACAATATTGGATGATTTTCTTCCGATAAAATTGCGGCTACGGTATGTTCACTTGCATCGGTAGTCAATATCACTTCGCTTTTAGGATCAAAGATTTTTACAATTGGTTTTCTTATTAATGTCTTTTTAAGCTTTCAAAAGCTATATTTTGCCTTTGTGTCCATTTAAATTCTGTATTCTTTTTCCGTAAATCTGCAAATGGTTATATTATAGGTCGCTGTATCTAGGTAGGTATTTGCTATAAAAATTGGTCAATCCTCAAAAGGAATCTAATTGTTTTTTATTTTTTGATGTAGATACTTCCGATATTTTTTTTTGTTAGTTTATTGTCTGGTGAAATTCCTTCTTTAGATATTTGGCATCTCAAATACGATATTTTGTCACAATTTAACTCATATTTATCGCTATTTATCGTCATACCCGGATTTTTTAATTTGTTTAAAACTTGTTAATTTTCTTAAATTCCTTCTTACTGCTAGCAACTATGACGACATCGTCTTGATATATGGTTATATTTTTTACTCCCTCTGATACAACTTTTTCAATCGCCTTTTGAAAATATGGTTTGAAGTCTTAACTACAAACGGAAGGTGAGTCCATTTTAGTAAGTCTATCTATCTGTAGAGACTTAAAATTTTTCGTCAATTTCTATTTGGTTATATGCCGATTTTAGGTCAATCTTGGCAAAGTATTTAATTCCTGCTAAGTCATGCCTTGCCGTTTCTATGTTACGTAAGGGGAATGAATCAGAGCATATCTGATGATTCACACCTACTTTGTAATCCCCGCATATATTCAAATCGCCATCGGGCTTTCGTGACGCCCAACTGCTATCACCTTGGGTAACTTTTTTCAATATGCCTTGTTCTACCATTTTCTTTAATTTTGCAACTACCATTGGTAGAATGTGAATAGGTATTTTTCGAGATTCAAAATAAACCGGGCGACTATTTTTTTAGACGAATACTCGCTTTATACCCGTTCAATTGTCCTATGTCAGATTCTTCTAACTTTATACAGTTTATTAATTTCGCCGTATCCACTTTTAAAATGTCTATTCCAAGGAGTCTATGATTTTTGTGCATTCTAAAACAGTAATAGGAATAATATTAAAAATCTTTTTTGTTTCGAAAGTTCCTTCAAAAGGTTTTGAATACAGATCCATCAAATTGTTTTTAAGATTACTTTTTCTTAATTTGGGTTTATACATTTTTCTCCCAGAAATTCCTTGGGATCAAGGTAACCGCGCTCCCCCATACTCAACCTATATGGTATAAATTATGCCATTCAATTTTACTCTTTCTTTACTTTTTGCAGGTGTCCTTATCGAATATACTTCCGTGTTTTCAGTATGAGGGTTTATACTTTGTACTCTTTCTATTCTCTATTTTGTATCTGCACACAGATTGGTAATGGTCTTTTCTTTTACAGCTTAAACATAATTTACCTAGGGCTGGATTTTTGTTTTTGTTTCTTTCGTGTACTTCGTCTGAATATTAGCAATCAATTAGGATTTTAGTTGTGTTGTATGCTTCCACATTGTTTTTAGAATTATTAAATGCATTAATTAATTCTAATTGCTGCAAGAATTCTATACTTGCTTCTTAATTCATATATTTTCGATTGTAGCCGTTCTAGGATCTTATGTTTGTATGCAATGTCATACATGCTTTCAGTTAGTTTTAGAATGATCAATTCGTATTTTATAGACATTTCTCTACAACTCAATTTTTTCACATTCGCAATATCTTGACACTTCTTTCAATCTGTGTAAATATTGCATACGGTTTCATTTGGGTTCTCTCTATTTTCCAGAAATTTCTGCAATAACCAGTTGTTTTTTGGAGTCGCATGTTTCTTTTTATAATGGTTGAAATTTCCTCATGTGTTAAGTCTTTCAGTATTTTGGTGTACACCATAATGGATATTTCATTTATGGTTTCACATCCTGCTGAAACTAAAACCTAAATCAGTAATTTCATTTTCTCCACCGGAGGCTTTCTTGTCTTTCAGTTACTTTACCCGAGCCAACGCTGCGAAACATCTAATCCAAGTTTCTACGTGCTCCGATTTATCCAATGCGGTTATGAATCCTATCGGCGACGCCATATTGTTATGAAGTACAATACTCTCTGGAATCGACGTTGTCAGGTCAACAGATGGTAGCTTGACTGGCATTCGCTGTGGCGTACTGCTTTTATAGCAGTACCTCATTTACACACAGTACTACACCTGCCTGAACCGAAAAAGCCTTATACCTTTTATTGATCTTTGACGTCTAATTATTCTTGGGATTCTAAACTATAGAATACAGGTCTGGCGTCATTTTCCTCTCCCAACTTCTCGTTAGATTTCTGGTTATTAACATCCATAGATTTTTCAGTTTCATTACTGGATTCATCAGTCCCCTCCTCCTCTACATGTTCTTCACCTTCAGATTCTTTGCCCATTTCTATATCCTTGGGTTCCATTCTGTTTCTGAATTAATCTGCATGGGCCAGCACATTTGATCCATTTTTCGTTGGTATTGCTGTATTGGGTCCTTTTTGTACTACAAAGTTCACCTTCCCTGGATTAGATTCTTTGTCTTTTTTATACCATACACTTCACTTGTTGAAAATGACATTCTGATGGGAGCTCTAAAATGTCTACCCATTAATGTGGGGGGACTTTGCAGTCTGTCGGCATGTGGAATTGTATATATATTTTTCAATGAATAAAATAAAATTCCATCAGAAGGTCTGTTCGATAAACTATAATTACTAGGGCAAATACCACCAAAATACTTGGCGGACGTAGTTGTAAACCTACTACGTGTTATTTTTGGACCATCTATAAAATAACAATAATAACTCTCTTCAGAACTGCAAATTAGAGAAAAAGATTTTCATGAGCCAGTGTGAAATTATTTTCTAACCAATGTGTTATGAAGTAGAGTACTCTCTGGAATAGACGTTGTCACGACAACAGATGGTAGCTTGACTGGAATTCACTGTGGCGTACTGCTTTTATAGCATTTACACACAATAATACACCTCCGTTGCCTTGTGGTCATATCCAAATCTCATAAAAGGCTATGGTAATAAATCCAGACACAAAAGCCGTAGTGAAGCCCCGAAGGCAGTTGTCTGTCAACACTGACAACTTTCCGAGAACAGCTGCAGCCAAACTATCCTCAAATGTAACGCGGTGTATTCCTTCGGATCTTGTCGGTACGGCTGAGAGAAGGCCATGTAGTCTGGGAACCGCACGGACTTCATATATCATCTCCAGTCTAGGAGAAGGAAAACTCTGAATTCGAACCACCTACTGCCTTGTAGGTCTTGCCTTTTTAACTTCTGAGAAGAGGGACGAGGTAATCTCAACATCTCCCGTGCAAAATGAACTGGCAAGCCAATGCACTATTCTGTCTTGAATATTACTATGAACCACAGTTGTGAGATGGAGGGCAGTGGTGACTATAGAGGCGCAAAAGGCGTTAACTGAATAAATGAATGAATGATTTACTAATACAAGCCCTAATAATCAACCAAAAAATGAGGGGAAGTCATACCTTTCCCAAGGGTATTTGCGTTTAAGTGAATATAATAAACCCAACTGGAATTAGAACAATCATAACTGTTTAATGTTTTCGTGGCGTTTTCGGATTTCATAGACCATAATTAAAGAGGCTATATTGTTAGCATTGTGTCTGTGTGTATGTATTTCATTTTCTTTCGCAGTTTTCTTAGTGGGTGTCATGTCGGCTTTTTCTTGTGTATGTACAACACATGCGCGTTCTTTGTTTTTGATTTCGTCGACCACACAGTATAGTCGGTCAGTTGAGCACCGTCTGGCTAATTTCATTGTTGGTTGTTTATGATAATGAATGATTGACAACAAGGATCATTTAATGCAGGAATCAGTTAAAGCCACAAATAACAAATGTTCAAATAAGTTTGTTTTCCGCCATTTTTTTTTTTACAATAAAACCAAAATATTAAGCAACATTATTACATGAATGAAAGCTTCAGTGATTAATTTATGGAGTGAAAGCTATTCAGTACAACAAAATTCTTAAATGAACCGTTTCATATGTGCTATGTCCCTGCAGGAAGTGGGCGATCATGACTCTCCGCAACTTCCTCTCCATTGTAGCTCTATGTAAAGTAAGCACAATTAAGATATAAAAGTTATTACTATTTAATTTTCAATTTTTTTTCTTCGTTGAAATCAACTATGTAACGAAGTGACGATTTGATTTAACACTTTCGGCGAAGTCAGTTTCCTGGCAAGTGACGTTCCTGTTATAACTGCCTTTCCTCTTAGGTGATTGCAAAAAAACCCAAAAAAAACAACAATCCCCCCCCCAACAAAAAAAAAAAAACGAGCTGATCTCATCTCACTGACATTTCTGTTGCTCGAAAAACACCCAGCATGAGAGTTTGTCAGGGTCAAGAGATTCTGTCCATGACATATTCAGTGTCAAACCAGCCACTCGTCGTCTGGCCCTTTCTGCCTAAGAATAAAGACACGTTTGCAACTGCGGATGATGGCAATTATCTTCACTGCAGCAAACAAAAAGGTAGAATTTCTATCCACGCTTTCACCTTTTATCGTCTTTGTTCTGTGCATCCTAAAACAGGCATCCATTTTAACCTGATGAATATTTCTGTTGTGACAAGCTTTGTTCCGGTGGAAGCAGACAACTTTTATTCATACTACTCTGTCATTTAAAATAACACTGTTCCCTGCTTGCCATTTTGATGAAAATTTTCAAAAATATTTTCCAACAGTTTTATCTTGCCGTATTAAAAAAAAAATCACCACTGTAACAATGCTTACACTAGATGAAAATGGTAAAATGATATTTGTAGTGAACGTAATTCCAGACTCTTTGAGGATCCGAACTGAGTTTAAGTTGTTTGAATGTAGTGGATGAGTAATTCTAATAGTGATGGATTATCTTTCGATAGAAGAAAAACGCGTAAACCGGCATTTAGAAAAGTCAAAAGCTCTGTCGTTGTTCGAGCTTTCCTCTCCCAGATTCCTTTGCGTGCCATGCTTTTAGCAGAGAACAAGCCACCATGTGTAGAGGACAGGTCACTGACTGACCTATTGACATTTGTTTTCTTTAGCTGCCCCTCCTTGCTTCCTTCAAGAACCGATGCCGACTTCATCGAGAAGAAAATTGCTAGTTGATTCATACTGTGATGCAGCATTGAAGTCCCTCCTGAGGAACTGCCGATAAACTTTTAGACTATAGAGACGGCAAGAAGTACATTATCACTTTATCATAAATGAAATATACTATTTGGAAATTTCAGCCTGTAGGTACGTAGTCGTGATTGGATGTTTTGAAGTAGCTCCACGATGGTTTTGGCGTCTACTCTTTAGGTATGTAAGGTATTCTTCGTCAAGAATACATACGAGGTCTTCCTATCAAGACATGCGGATTCATACAATTCAGGAGCACAAAGTGGGATTCGATCTCAGTTGACTGAATCCACAACGAGAATTTTGCCAAGATTTCTGTGGATGGAACTAGGAAGTGCAAAAAGTTCCACAAATGAGCGTTAAATTAACAGAAACCACTAACTATAACTGGTATCCACGCCCACTTTTACTAATTTATAAAAATATGTATGTTCGAGTGGGATGCTGAAATGTTCTTGACCCGACCCAGTTCTCTAAAACTGACTAAATGAGCAGCATCAGATGTTTTTTTTTGGGGAAAGGCCATTTGGCTGGATCTGGAAATTAACAATTCACAGATTGTATTCATAATCTACATATGGTTTGATACTATCCGGGGTTCCAAGCATACGCTGGAACTGTTGAACCATACCCCCGGAAGACAAGCGGATGAAGTGGAAGTACTGTACTATATACAAGAATTAAAAACGACAGCATATGTTTAGCTGACCGGAAATATACTACACCACGAAAATAATAAAGAAAATCTTCAAATTCTCGAAGTCCTTTATATCAAAATCAACCAAACAACACTCAACAAAATTTATTACGAGTGTAGCAACAACATATTGAAGTGCATATAACAAAAAGATCAATGCCATTCTACATTTCTTGATCTTTATGGTTTTCTTGTTTTATTATTATTATAATGCTCTGTAGTTTATATTGAGCTCTCTCTAGATTAATATCCTCCTTGTAACTATTCCTACCAGTCACAAATTGGTAATAATTATATATATATATATATATATATATATATATATATATATATATATATATATATATATATAATCATTTCACCCTAGACAAGGCGGTAGTGCGACTAGTATGTAGGGGTTTACAGAGAGTGAAAATGAAAGACAAACTGGGTATAGGGGAGATTGAGGAAAGGATAAAAGATGAACGGGGTTCAAATCAACGAAAGTTGGCGGTTGACGTTGCTTTTAAATTTTTGTACATTGTAGTCATCAGGGAAGCAAGTAAGCGAAGGGAGTTCCACTGTCGGGAAGCGTGAGAGAAGAAACTGTAGGAGTAGAAGTGGCGGTTATATTTAACTATTTCAACAGTAAACTGGTGGGACCTAGATACTAATCTAGTAGCACGCTTAAATTCATGTAGTAGTCGGGGCACCAGGGGAAAAAGCTCGTTAGGGCAGTTTTGATGAAACTATTTGTAGAAAAGACAAAATGTTTACTATTTATATAATTTATCGATTGTTCAAGTTTTTTTTCATTCGTATTTATTTAAGACTTGCTTAAAAGCCACCATGTCGGGCGGTATTTCAGCTAGCTCCTGCGGGAGGCTCTTGATTGGGCCTTCATTGCAATAGATAGGGAGGAGCAGATGCGATAGGCAACAATAAACTACAGAAAACTAAAATTGATCGCTGCATTTAAGTATTTCATTAATATTTAAGCTTACCATAAATATATAAGTTCAACGATAATTCCTCTGTCGTTTGAAGGCAATTTGATGTACTTAGGTCCTTACTTTCCGTACAAACAATTATCTTTATTTCATGGGTGGCTCATGAAATAATGATTTCGAAATTTATTCCGACTATTCCCAAATTTATTTCCAAATTACGAAAATTGTTATCGTACAACAATTCTTTTATTAGTCGCAAAAAATCACGTAAAAAAAAAATCGCCGATAACAATCGCAGTAATGAAAACTTGGGAATCCAAAATTTCAGGATTGCGGATCCAGATCCGACACGGAATGTTTTTAGTTTGCTCACGGAGTCGGCCTGATTCCAAAATGGTATGATATGTTGGGCTACAGCCTCTAAGAATAAAGTTGAAAAAGGTTGACTCAGTGACACATTCACATTCGCATTTATTATATAGAAGGAGATGATGTATTGAGTATTGTGTCCCATTAACTGAAAACCAGTGAATACTAACATTGGCAATTATTATATAGATGTTGTAGTGAAGAAGATTATTTCCTGTTTTGTTAGCTTTATAAAAAGTATGTATTAATTCTTCGAATTTATACGCAGATGAATTACAGGAATTCGCGCACATAAAGACGAAATATGTGACGTGATGTTTTAAGTAATACGTTTAAGTTTGGTTTGGTTTGCTTTGTTTTTAAAATTTTGTCGACATTAAATAACTCCTTGAGCTTGATATAGCTGGTAATATATATATATATATATATATATATATATATATATATATATATATATATATATATATATATCTATTATGTGGTACGTGATCAATTTATATAACATAAATCATTCATACGAATAACAAATAATGAAGCTATATATCTTCATTATTTGTTATTCGTATGAATGATTTATGTTATATATATATATATATTTTTTTTTTTCAAAAAATGTATTTCTGGTAATATATATTTTTTCAAAAAGGTATTGCTGGCAATATTTTTTTTCAAAAATATATTGCAGGTAATATTTTTTTTCAAAAATGTATTGCTGGTAATATCTGTTTTTTCTCAAAAATATATTGCTGGCATATATCTTTTTTTTTCCAAAGAAGTATTGCTGCTTACATTTTTTTTTACAAAGTATTTCTGGTATTAAACCCTATTTTTTCACTTTCATAGTGCTTTGGCCCCAGTTTGAGGGGTTAACTATTTGCTCATAGCTGAGGCCCTAACAGGAGCTACCACTCCAGGTCAGGTTGAACCTGGGAACATCAGCAATTAAGAGGTGTTTCCACGCTCCTCAAAACCTCCTGATCAGAGGCCATGATGCTGGACGTAGTTTATCGTCGTAACCAGGACGCGGATGTAATTTATCGTCATATCCAGGACTCTAATACGTTTAAATATGTAAGTAAATGTTTGTGGACTCAGATATAAAT
The DNA here is from genome assembly GCA_964036315.1 of Acanthosepion esculentum. Classification (NCBI taxonomy): domain Eukaryota; kingdom Metazoa; phylum Mollusca; class Cephalopoda; order Sepiida; family Sepiidae; genus Acanthosepion; species Acanthosepion esculentum. Next base: position 71,695,738 of record OZ038486.1, read on the forward strand.
GACTAATATTTACCTATGCCCGAAGCAAGTTAATAGTGATAGACTCAAATATAACCGACCAATATTTTCGAGACAGATATAATTAAAAATTGGAACAAACTGCCGAAAGGATGTGTACGCAATCGCTAATCTCTTCAAGTCTAGGGTATAACCGTTATATATCCTAAACATAATAGTCACCTTTTACTTCCAAGTTACATCAATCTCATTCGATACCATTCTACCTTGAGTGGCTCTTGTGCCTTGTATTGGGTGAATACTTGTATGAAAAAAGACTGATTTCAACCCAATAAGAGTTGATATATCGTAAAATCACCCTAACTCAACCTCCTATATTGGCAACAAGTATTTATGCATAGAATAAAAATGTTGCTATTTTTTTTTATTTTTAGAATTTTTAAATTTAAGAACGCTCATGAATATACATAAGGTTAACTGAAAATCAGAGTAAATTATGGAGGATGCGAAGTGTCGTAATTTAATTTATAACATACGAAAGTGAGTAAACTCTCTCTCTCTCTCTGTCTCGATGAGTCAAATCCTTTCATGATGTAGGCGATCATGGCTCGCAACAACTTCCTTTTTTTAAAACCATCTTCTAGTACTTATTAAAAAAATTTTTATAGTCATATATTTTTGGCTTGGCAAGGGAATATTTCTTTTAGGAAAGGTAATATTTTAAAAAATCCGGAGCGCAGATTTATATTTTGGTAAGATTCGATAGAGGCAAACTCAAGAATCCCCCCGCCTCTAATTTAGTTACTTTCTCTTTTTAAGTGTGGCATTCTTTTTAGATCGAAGTTATGGTTGAACTTATTTCTATTTATGACTAATGCATTTGATAAATTGTTGTGTATAAGATCCTTTTCGTGTTCATAGATATACCTGCTTCAGAATTATTATTTTTATGGATATTTTTGGTTCTGATCACATCTGTAATAGTCTTGCATTTTGATATTGTTAAGATTAGATAAAATGTTTTGGATAGTAGATGTTACAGACTTACTAGGTAGCATTATGTGTCTTTTTTATATCTCGTTTATTGCCATAGTTATTTCTGTTGTTGTTATTAATGTCATTATCGTTTTTGTAGTTGTGGAGTAATGGTTAGCGGCTCGGATTGAGGAATCGGAAAGCCGAGGACGAATTCTAGTCGAATCCATTAAATTCACTTACGTGCTAATACCCTTGGGAAATGTATAGATCCTCTTTTCCCCCCAGCTATGGGTAAATAGCAGGATAGACCGGGTTCTATAGCCTTGGATGACAACTGGTCTACCCTAGAAAGAAATGGCAACCTACTGCAGAAAAAATTGTCTGTCATGTATCGAAAGATACATGATCGCCTAAGCGTGTATCACGCATGGCACATAACTGCTATTTTGTATATCTGTGGGATTCACACTATCCCCACCTTCATTTTGACGCACGCGCGACTTTTCACCCCTTCCTCTCACTTTCGGCCGTTGATAGTAGTAAACCGTAGTTCTTAGCCGAGTGAGGAAGATATTATTTTTCGCGCGCTTTTGCGCTGACGTCACGGCAAAATTGGCTTTTTCAAATCAGTCGCCCCTAGGTCGTTCGACCTGGCCGGGCTGGCTCACTTGTCTCTCGCCGGTAACCACATATATACTGACAGAGACATTTTATTCGGCAAAACCTTGCCTAGACCTCATGGCTCGTCGCTGTATCTTAATACATACGACACGGTCGTCACCTTCATGACAGAAGCGAACATCTTTATCGAGCCGCCAACTTCCAGGAACTTTCGAAAACTTTCAACTTGAAGAGCAAGCATTTTTCACATTCTTCGAACTCTGTACTTTCTGAACCTGTTACTTTAAAAAGAATTACATACACTCACAATTATAAAAACTCTCGCAGTGAGGATTTTTTTCCTTGCCTTATGTTATTATGCATTACAACTGACTTTCTGACCTTCTTCCTGAAGAAACTTTTTCCCGCCATAGCCATCTTGGATTTAAATTTTGGCGCGAAACTTTATCTACCTTTTTGTCCATCTACCATATTTCCAGTATCTTACTGAAGGTTTTAACTGAAGACAATTAAATTTCATTATTACTACATTTCCAGTAACCTTACTGAAGACAATCTACTTGGCCTCTTTTTCAACTACATTTTCCAGTACATTTACTGAAGGTCTTCATTGAAGACGAATTTACTTGTTAAACTCTAATAAAATTCATGTTTGTTCTTAACCTTTCGTTGTTTTGCCTGTCTACTTCTTTTCACTTTGTACGTTTGTACGGTGGAAAGAGCACGTCTTTATATTTTTCTTTTTTTTTTTACTTTGTTTGTGGAGTCGGTAGTAGTGAGTGTAGTGTCTGGCACAAGGCCTTATTTTCGTAAGCCAGATCTGCACCGCTATCGGGTACACAACATATCTTTCTCTGAAATAATGAAGATATTGAAAGTTTAAAAAAATGTTTTTCTATGGATATTTCTTCTTCAGGTTTATTTCGGGAGTTGCAGATTCTTATTGCTCCTAAACATAATCCTATAATTATTCCAGATTTTATTCTATTACAGTGGTGAGAATAAAAATTAATATAATAATTCTTGTTGGTAGATTTTCTGCAACCCTCCACCAATAGCTACCATATATTAGATATAGTATACTATACATAAGGTATAAGTACCTGGAAAGAGATATTAGTCTCTTTTGTATACTTTTGAAGATTGTGGTGCTTAGGAAGATAAAATTAAAAAAAAGCAGTGTTTTGAATTGAATTGAACATTGAACATTAAAACCCGCTTTTATCTTGACTATGTAACTTGTTGAATGAATATTGTTTGGCGTTGCGCATGGGCGAGAAACAATAATTGACTGCTATTGGTTGAAAGTGACGACACTGGAGTTTCATCGGTTTAAACAAAAGCGAAAAATCTTGTTATAATCAATGGTGTGTGACGCAGCCAGTTGGCGTCCTACAAACGTCTGCTCAATCAACCGATTCATAACGGTTTGCCAGTTCAAGCGTACACACACGCATTTACTTGCATACATGCAAACACGCATATACATACATAAACAGTTGAAACTCTTGGGGAATATGTTTCTTTAACGTTATTAACAACACTCACACAAGTCTATAAATCAAAGATAAGCTAGGAGTTTCTGGTTAGATGACCCCCTCTCTGTCTCTATGAGTCATATCCTTTCATGACGTAGGCGATCAGGGCTCGCTACAACTTCTTGTTTTTTTTTGCTCTATATAACTGTTGAACATTTACTATCCCTCTTTCACTTCGTGTTCTTTGTTCTGCCATCCATTTACTTAAACACATCAAAGGAGTTTATTCGATATTTACATGATTCACACTAACACTGTTATCCCCATATTTGTTGTTATTATAGCGTTTCGGCCGTTATGATTTCTCGGCCTTCGTCAGGTGTCTGTTGATCCAGGTAATCTTCAATACCTTAATCCAAGTTGTCCCTTGGATTAAAGCATCGGCTCTCGAATTTGGTGACATAGTAATTGTGAGTTCAATCCTTGGGCCGGGTAAGGCAGACTTGGACTTGGTGGAAACGAGATATCATTAGACATGGTCAGTGGTACAAGAAAAACCTACGCTCGAAATTTAAAAAAAGGTTCAGTTCGAAATTTTCTGAAGATTATCCGGATCGACAAGCACCTGGGGGGTGCGCGCAACTGCTAAAAACGTTGTGATAATAACAACAAAGATTAGGAGATTAGCCCGAATGTAAATAATGTAAGTAATAGGAGTAGATATGTTCACCTGTCGTCCGGTTCACACTCATCCACAGTCTTTTGAACAGGAGTAGAGGTTTATCCCTTGTTTCCTGTTTAGGATTGATTTTCCTGTTCCTTCTAACGCCTTCTTCAACTCTACACTTCTAATGTCTCAGCTTGAAGTTTGAAATTTTATTTATTATTTACGTTTTTCCTCAACAGGAGTAGATATGTTCGCCTATTGTCCGGTTCACACTCCTCCCTGGTCTTTTGAACAGGGAGGAACAATGGTTTATCTTTAGTTACATGTTTACGATTAGATTTCTGGTTCTTTAAAAAATATTTCAACTCTATACATCTAACGTCTCTGCCTGAACTCTGAAATTTTATTTTTTTCCGTAATAGGAATAGGTATTTTCGCCTATTGTCCAGTTCATACTTCTCCCCGTTCTTTTTAGCAGGAGTAGAGGTCTGTCCTTTGTTTTGTGTTTAGGATTGGGTTTCTGGTTTCTTATAGTCTTTTAATTCTCTTCCACTCCCAGTAGCCTCTTGCGTCTTAGCGGTATTATCAGCTTGCTTGGGGTGAGTTGATTTTTAAAAAAATAGCAATGATAAATCCTCATGTCAGAAATTAAGATCGAGGTTATTCGATGTTTTTCCCTGCGTTTCTCCCTTTAATTGTAGCCCTGTGAGCGTTAAATTGACCATGACTTCGTTCTTCATCATTTGTACCACAAATTTCATTCATTCCCTGTCATGGAAATATCTCTAGATAGTAGTTATAGGCTTTGTACACGCCCTGATGACCCCAGTAATAATTTTATTGTTTTTTCGTGTTTTTAATTCCCCTCCCTAACGCATACTATTTCCGCAATGCTTAAACAGACTCATTGTATGATGACACGATCATATCTATGTGCAATTGTAATTTTATAAGCATATATACACATAAAAATGTTTCATGAGGGCGCCCCACCGTGGCGTAATAGTCATTATAATCGACCTGCTCTGTACTGTGTCCTGCTCTGTACTCATTGTCGTCGATTTAATTTAATTTCTTCTTTGCTGATCGCTTCCTTTATGATGATGGCATTGATGACTAAATTCGCCGTCAACTTGCAGGTTCAGGACTAGAAGCTCCCAGTTTCACCAAAACCTGGTCCTGACATCCATTCCCTATTGACGTTTGGCTTTGCAAGATTTAGTTAGAGGTGTAACAAAATCAGAGGAAAGTATCAATGGCGTGAACTTGTTTAAGGTGAACCTCAACTTGCCAGGAAGTGACGCACACACTTGATGTCATTACCTTCCTCTCCGGCACATATGGATTGAGACATGCAGAATACAGTTATAAAACTGTGACGGGGGTGCTACTGACACTGTTATAATTTCGAGTGGTGCCTTCTGTAGTATGTTCCATGTGTAGCCCTCTTCATCCGCTGGTTCAATCGTTATGATCTCTTGTAAACGTCATCCGCTTGTTCTAACATTGGGGTCTTTGGGGTTGGTCGCGCTTAGTCTAGATCCTCGTCTTCGACTTTGCCGCCAAGGGTGGCCCTGACAGAAGTTTAATAGACCAGACAGCATCGCTCTCAGTCACTGAACCACGCAGACCCCTCCATCACAACAAAGAGCCACCATAAATAAATATATCTATAAAGCTATGTCAATCTCAAGTATATGTTCCCAGAATTGTAAATCGGAAATAAATGATATAAATTTCCTTTTTCCCCATAACTGGTTTTCTTCCCACTCATCACCAATGCGTGGAAGAAATAGAGTATGTTATACAACTCCACCAAATATCCTCCCTATGATATACAACTCCACCAAATATCCTATCTAGGCTATACAACTTCATCAAATATACTACCTATGATATACATTTCCACCAAATATCCTTCCTATGATATACAACTCCAAATATCCTACCTATGATATACAATTCCACCAAATATCCTACTTATGATATACATCTCCACAAAATATCCTATCTAGGCTATACAACTTCATCAAATATACTACCTATGATATACATCTCCACCAAATATCCTTCCTAGGATATACAACTCCAAATATCCTACCTATGATATACAACTCCACCAAATATCCTACCTATGATATACATCTCCACCAAATATCCTACCTAGCATATACAAATCCACCAAATATAATAGCTATGATATACATCTCCACCAAATATCCTACCTATGATATACAACTCCAAATATCCTACCTATGATGTACATCTCCACCAAATATCCTACCTATGATGTACATCTCCACCAAATATCCTACCTAGCATATACAAATCCACCAAATATAATAGCTATGATATACATCTCCACCAAATATCCTTCCTATGATATACAACTCCAAATATCCTACCTATGACATAGCATATATAAAAAAACAACTGTTTTTATAATTCTGCTTCTATCTTACTTAGTTCTTTAGTTATCACGTACGTTACGCTCTGCTAATACTTAATAAATAACGGTCAGTACAGTTTTGATCGAAAGAAAAGACAGAAATGACATGTAAGAGATGAGGTTTGGTTTCCACCTGAAAAAAGAAAGAAAGGAAGCAATAAAGAAAGGAAGAAATGAATGAAGATAGAAGAGGCGATAACACTTTCATGTGTTTAACGTCTGTTTCAAATCTTTTTCATTTGTACTCCCTTACTCCTTTAAATAACGATCAGGATTCGTATTTATGATTGTTATTGCAATATTTTGTTAAAGCTGTTAAGCTCAAATATTTAACGATGTAACAGAGGATTTATACAGATATTCTATTGTCGTAGAAGTCGTTATGATCTTATTCTATCTTTAACTGAAGAATTAAGATTCATCAGAAAATTCAAATAGAAAAACCGTTAAATTTTCATGGTTACATCTAGTTAAGTAATATTCTAACAATTTTATAATACATTGTCTGCATTGAATGCACAACAAGCAGCCGAAAAAAGACTACCGTGTAACACGTAGATTCTCTGCTCGCAAATATCAGGGAATGACCTGAAGCGTTCCTTTTAATTAAATAAATTAGTACTGTCTGGGAGCCGTTTCTTTTTTTCTCCTTCTTCTTCTGTATTCGAAAGTATAGCTTAACATAGGTCAATTTAAAATTAATCAGCACTAGTTTATCGCGAACTCGCTGACTACCTCAGATAAAAGAACCTGCTAACCTTGTTCATGTCTGATAGAAAATAATCATATTCTGTGGAAGTTACTGACTTCTGTACTGAACGTTCAATGTTGCATTTGCGAAAATGTGATTATCGTAAAGAATGCCATATCGGAGATCCGTTAGATTTCCAGCGTATTAAGTTGATGTAAACCTGTGCGAAATAAGCCAGTCGTGCCACCGGTTCCTGCAGGTCAGAATTCTTCAGAGCGATGAATCAGTACTAAGACGTAAGGACTGTTAATTTTATTAGCCAGAAGTTATACGACTCTGGTTCATAGGGTCGCTTGTATTTGAGCGGAGATTTTTCTTATGACTAGACCATGCGTTGGGTTGAATGGGGAGTGTGGTCTGGATTGAATTGATTATCGATCATTTTCTGGAAAGATAGGATATACTTATTTATATAATTCCTCAGAGATTAAAATTATCTATCTGTTCTATTTTTTAAAGACCTCGAGGCATTCATTGTCATCTCATATACAGACATCTTCTCTCGTCTCTCTCTCTCTCTCTCTCTCTCTATATATATATATATATATATACATATATATATATATATATATATACATATATATATATATATATATATATATATATATATATATATATATATGGTGAGATGGGTAAATTGTCGCTATTTTTTATTTTTAATTTCACGTATTTGTTTTTGATTTTGTCGACTGCACAGTACAGTAGGTCCAGTTGGGTACCGTATGTGAGAAAAAGAGCACCATGACGCAATTCACACCACCAGAAATTCAGAAACGGCATGCTGTAATGCTTGGCATTCGCACTGGAAGCTCCACTACGAACATTTCAGAGTGTTTGGGCGTTAATCTGAGGATAGTGCAGAGGATTCGGATGAGTCTAATGGTGATTACGAAGATACGTCAGCTCAGAAAACTTACTCTGATCATTCTGATTTGAAAAGAACTCCTAGATTTGTTGGTGAGGGTCTCAGACTCAACACGGACGCCTACATCAAGTGTGTTGAGGAAGTAGTGCTGCCCTGGATCAAGAGGGTAGCAGGACTCTGCACCATGTCAAACAACCAGGAGAATCCAGTCATGGCTGTCAGACAATTTCTGTGTCCACATCACCCCTTACATCTGAACACCTAACCTCCCAGACTGCAACACTTTTGATTATTATATGTGAGGCACAGTTGGTTCATTGACCAACAAAACTTTTTGTAACACCAAAGATAAACTGAAGGCAAGGATTATGGCAGCATTCATCAACTTAAACAAAGAAATCGCCCAAAAGAGTTCTAGGAGGTTCTGAAGACGTCTGGAGGCCGTGGTTGAGGGCTATGGTGATTTTATCGAATAAATTTACTCTTTAGTATTTCAAGATATTTTAGTGTAATTTTGATAAATATACCTGTTAAAATGAGATATCGGTATTATTTTCATATTTGCGTAATTGAAATGACAATTTATCCATCGCACCCTGTATATATATATATATATATATATCTATCTATATATATATATATATATATATATATATATATATATATGGATACAGCCCTAGAGAGATAGAGAGAGAGAGAGAGAGAGAGAGAAAGAGAGAGAGAGAATATGTATATGTTCTTGCATTATATATATATATATATATATATATATATATATATATATATATATACATCTTCAGGATGTACATATTCTATACTCCCCCCTCTCTCTTTCTGTAGAAATAGTGCTTAGGTAAGCAAGAGAGTTGGTCAGACATTTGTGTTGCAATGGGCAATCGTTAGAATTTCTGCAATTGCATTTTTTAGTATTAACAACCTTGGAATTTCCATTATGACTCAGGTTTTTATATTAGTTTGAAATTTCACTATTATGTTTCTTTTTAAATAATTTTTTCAGATTATCAGTGCAGCTATAGCTTAGTTTTAGTGTATTTCTGTTAAATATTTTATTGGATGGATTATTTCTGGGGTAATGCTTATCAATTAAATGGAGGAACTTCTGCCCCAACTTAGTACTAACCAGTTTAGTGCCGAAATCCATTGTGTAGCGATTTTTAACATGGTTTTGTTTTAATCTCCTATAATAAATTATTGTGAATTTTATCGTAAGGTTCACACTCGATTTAGTGGGTTATGTTAAAGGGTAACTTGTAACATGGGTAGCCAAATCGCGGCTCGCGAGTCACATGCAGCTCTTTGACCTTTAATATGCGGCTCGTGGAAATATATTTGCTGAGCTACTTTTTTCATTACAGATAATATAAAAGACAAATAAAAAAATTCAAGCTTTATAATTATATACTGGTAGAGATAACTTCGAGAAGTTTTAGTTTATGTTTATTCTTTTCATGAAAAAGTATAGAAGTATTTTCGACATAAATTTTTCTGAATTGTGAATGTGGACAGGTATGTTTTTGTAAATGTTTAGAAACGATGGTCATATCATTCAAATGAAAACTCAGCCGCCGAGACAACGTTGTTGTATTGTGTCCAAAATAAATATTATTTTTAGCGTTTGAGATACAGTCTCTCAGAGGACATTTAAATTTATAGACGAATTTTAGTTTTCTGCAACACGTTAGTGGGTGGGAAAAAGTTATTACGAATGATTGTATTAGATATACTAGATTTATTGTAGTATATAATTAATTTTATTTTTTACTAAGATCTCTGGTGGATATATTAGTATTTATTAATTTTTTAGGATATTTTCCTCTTGTTTATAATTAGAATGTATTTGGTTGCGATATAAAAGATTGATATGTTTGGGGGTTAGTTGAAGTATTATATTCTATTTGCTTAGTATAAAAATCTCTGATGGAGCATTTTATTTGTTCATCAACAATATAGTTAGAGAAGTTATTATTAATAAGAGTTTTATAGTTTTCACTTCACTGTAGAAAATCTGTTTTGTGGATGAATTAATTAATTAAAAATTCTCGAAGCTATCTATATTAAAAAATTGAAACCAAACTTTAATAAAATTAATTAGGAATACTGTAGAAATGTTTTAAAATATGTACAATAGATAGTTTAAAATGTCAAGGTTTGCCCTAATAGTTTTTACTACTACTTTGTAGTAGTAAAACCATACTTAGTTACCTTCCCTGAAGTTGTGTCAAGCGATCACGCACTGGCTCAGCGTTCTTCACGCCACAGGTAAGCAATTTAACTTTCAGATGAACACAAAAATTTTGTCTCTGAAAATAATGAACACAACAATATTTGTCTTGCAATAAACAACACCCTGATGATGACATTGTGCTATGTCGAAAGTACTCGGAATAAATAATATGTATCAACACGGCGATTTTCTCTCGTCCTTCAATAACGACACCAAGAAATTTGTCCGTGAATACGAGAGGATCCAATTAAAAATAAGTAGACAAAACTTGTCTAAATTATTTTATGAAACATGTCTCAATATATATATATATATATATATATATATATATATATATATATATATATGTGTATATACGCTAATGATCAGCGTATGTTCTTAGGAAGATCGGTAATATAAAGCAGAAAGATGGTAGGACCGAAGAGAGAGAACCTTATAAGCAATTCTCAATTTAGCCACTATAGTTTTGATTTTAGCTTTTTGTAGTGATACTATGTCTCGTCGGTGGTGTTGTCACCTTTCTGCAAGTTGTTGGAGACTTACATTCTGGGGTCTTTCCGTTCTTATGTGGACATCTGTGCTAGCCACCCAGGACAAATACTACGATAACCCATTGTAGCAAATACGGCTTACAAAGCTGACATTCAAATCTGAGTAGAAACAAAACATTAAGAACATCAAAATCAAAAAGTATATATGGATTGAATCTCATTGGGAAATATTCTCGCATTTCTCAGGACAATTCCATCAGAGACTGAAAATAGGTGAATCTATCTGCTAACATGTTAAACAGGCATCCATAAATGTATATTTGTATTTTAGAGTTTTCTTTATGCAACAATATCTGCGAGTGAATGTGTGTGTGCAGGAATAAGTTGTGTATTTATGTGATACCTTCAGATTTATACACACCTGTGTCAAAATATAGAAAGATTTTGACAATTTATTGTGTATAACTTTAAAATTAATGCACTAATCATTTTATTAAGGAACACATAGGATAAGTAATAGGTTAATATTTTATACAGCCACCTTGTTAAGTTGAGTGATCATCCTTGAAACTGGAATTATAAAAGCCGCTAGAGAGCGTGTCATTGGTTGAATATAAAGTCATTTCCATTCATGATGATTGGTTGAATATTCCTGGTAATTGCAGAGTCCATGAATGATTGTGGGCGAGAAATTGGCTTAGAAGAGAGACAGGATTAACAGCCTAGTAATAGTTCTTGATATATAGGGAACGCAAGGGGAATTTCCTTTAGTACACCTGGATTGAAAATTATGTTCAGACAATCTTTTCATCAGTGCATAATTTCTTTTAATTTCTTGGCTATGTGTGTCAGAGCTGTGGGCTGAGGCCCGATACCACAAATTGAAATACAGTCCTTTACATTTTGTACTTAAGATGTGCAGATGAAATAATCTTTATAGTAAAAGGCTATAAAATTTTCTCCATTACGCTGACTAATTTTTGATAGTGGTGACTAGTATGGCGATTAAATATTAAATATTATTGAGATGACACTTTTCATTCCGTGGGTAGACAGCTGTGTCAGGATACCCAGAACGTAGCTTGTTGCATACATCGCTGTCGCCACTATTGAGACGCATTATACTCCACCTAAGTCCTAACTGCGCTCATATCCAGATGGATTTCTGTAAACTGTCACCTTCTTCATGGTGCTTGAGTAGTTATTGATATTAGTGGTTTTCAGGGACATGGAATCACCTTTTAACTGCTGTTGTTCCCAGATCTACCCAGACTCGGGGTGGTAGCACCTGTTAGGGGGTCCAGGCTATGGGCTAACAATGACCCCCACACAAATAAAACACTATGAAAGTTTTATAGTAAAAACAGCAGCAAATCATTTTTATATAAAAAATTACCAACAATACATATTTATAGTAAAATGACCAGAAATTATTTTTATGGTAGAATTACAAATAATACATTTTATCTGTAGTTGAAGGCATACAATTACATTCAAATCATACTTAGTTGAGGCCATAAAACTGTGTTCAAAATATTTAGATTTCGGCATTAAATACCTCATAGAGGTTGATATGCCGCTAAACAAAATCAACCAACCAACAATATAGTGGCGACAACATTTCTTGCCCCCAGTTTTGCTGCAGTCCAGGAAACTGTTACCTTCTTCATGGTGCTTGAGTAGTTCTGATGTAGCTATATTAGGATTATTCGGTCGTTTTTTTCTCTTTCTGCGTGAACATTTGTACTACCCACCTGCGATATCCCAACTTTATTGATATTGTTTCCAACGCATTAAATCCTACATTCAGTTCCGCACACAATTCTCTGGTTGTAATCCATCGATTCGCTCGGATGTTTTGATCGAATCCCTCTTCTCACTTTTCATTTCTTGGGTAGACAGCTGTGTCAGGATACCCAGAACGTAGCTTGTTGCATACATCGCTGTCGCCACTATTGAGACGCATTTTCCTCCACCTAACTCCTAACTGCGCTCATATCCACTGTTTGATTTCTGTAAACAGTCAGCAAGCGTAGATGAAGACTGATAGGTACATTATTTTTCCCGCAGAATGGAGTTCAATGACACCGCTCGTCTTCGAAAGCATTTTGATCCTCCACCTAACTGTGCTCATATCCACTGTTTGATCTCTGTAAACAATTCATTGACACGGCTCGGCTTCGAAAGCATTTTAATGACATATATTTTTGCCAGGCAGATTGTATCTGTAACAATGTAAAAAATATGGGTAACTGGGGGAAGGTTCAACGCCTACTGCCATACTACCAATATTCGTGTCTGAAGTCATAGGCCACACAATATATATAAGGCATTTTAAATATGCATGAAAATGTATTAAATAAACTTTATATTAAATGCAGTTACATATTTTATAATTTGATAGGGAATTGACACTAAAATTGAAGAATTATTATCGATAAAACTTCAACCCTTGAGAATAGTATTTCTTGAATTAATAATAAGAGGTAGAATCCTAATTATTGGCAGAAGTTGTCTTGGATGCATTCCCTGATTAATTTCCAAAATTTTACAAATGTATGAAACCGACAGTTATCAGCTCCAACCCATAAAATCAAGACAAAAACAGTGAAGCACTTAGTTGTTAATTGTATTTGATTAGCAATTTGCGTGTGGATTGAATATTTGCCAAATTTAATTTAAAATTTAAGAGTGCTTGCATTAGCAAATGCTCAGAAAATATTTCCACTTTTGATTACTAATACAAGGGACGTCCGAAAAGTAATTTACAAACATTTACTAAGGCACCATGTTTATTACTATATAAATAAAAAAAAATGGTGCATATATTACCAGCATTACTATATTATCTTTCCATGTAATTGTCATCGATAACGATTCACTGGCCACGTCGCTGCGCGGGTGCATATGTACTCTCCTCGAAGAATGTGGCGTCAAGCGACTGAAGCTACACGAGTTTCAGAGTGGGTTCATACCCTAGAGCCAAGTGGAAATTTGTGGGTTTTAATCCCGCTGAATGTCTTTTAGTTCAATTTTGTAACTGGTCTGCATTAAAAAAAACAAATTCAGGAAAAACAATTTAAACTTATCTTCGGGAAATTTCAGTGCAAAGATGCAAGTTTGGCCGCGGTCATTTGACCCCAAGAGGACGGCTATTTATATGTTCTTGTGTACCAATGGGACACCGCGCCAATTTTGATGACATCGTGGAAGGGGAGCATAATAGTACTCCTAACAAATGCACTTTGTTTTATTTGTACATTATTGATTGATTTGTTTTCTACGTTTTATAAACCTTTTTCGGTTAATTGGCTTTTTAAGCCCCGCGCTAAGTATCTAATAAAAATTTCCTGAATAATTATATTTAGGTATAAATGTATATACTTAATTCGAAAATAACAAAGAAATTTTGATAAAAGCTACCGTTTTGGAGTTATTGACAATGGAAGTTCGGACTCATTCGTGTCGCGACAGCCATTACTGGTGTTTTTTGTATATATTTGTTACGGATTTAACATTCACTTGTCTTGATGATTACGCGCGCAATGAGTCCTCAGTTGCGCAGTAATAGACACAAGTATGAGCAGTAAAAAGGCTGTTAACAAGGTAATCTTCCGCGTAAATCTATCCAGCAGTGAATGTATACAAACAACGCCAATAATGGCTGCCGTGCCGTAACGCGAATGAGTCCGAAATTTTTTTTATCGTCGATAACTCCAAAACGGTAGATTTTATCAAAATTTCTTTGTTATTTTCGAATTAAGCATGGAAATTTACACCTAGATATAACTATTTATTTATTAGATACTTAGCGAAGGGCTTAAAAAGTGAATTACCCCCTTTTTCAGGTTATTAAAGCCAGAAAATATTTTTAGTTTGTAAGAAGTTAGTGATACAAGTTTTACTAATGAAGACATGGCTGGGGAGAAGCTGTGGATTAACAATTCGGTGCCATTGTCCAACTGGATGGTATCTCCGTGGAAAGGTAGCATACTAGTACTCCTAACATATGCACTATAATTTATTTGTATTGAATGAAACATGTTGGGTTAATGTACCTTACTTTTCGGACATCTATTTTATATGGTTGTCACGCACGGCGTCCAACTCATTCAAAATGGTCTAAACTATCAGCTATATACAAGAGTTTAATCAAGGATTAAAAATAGTTTCAAGCGAACGAACCCCGTGGGTCTTGAAGTGGATTGTCCTTTGTCGAAATTACAAAGAACTTTATCAAATAACAGAAACCACATCACTTCAAGACTTTCAACAGCAGCAGCAACAAAAGTGGATGACACATGTAACTCAAATAGAAAATAATGGCACAATCAAGATACTGTCTTTTCACACTACCGTAAACAAAAGGTTAGGGAGGAAAACCCCATAAATACCAGAATAACAGAATACGGCATATCTCTGCTAGGCACATATAGTCTTTTTGAGATATTCAGAAGTCACTTTCTGCTGTCTATTTTTTATATTCCTACCCTCTGTCCTGCATAACAATACTTTGAACGCACCGTAGAACACCTGGCCATAATTTCGACTAAGAACTGAAAGTACGCTGATCTCATAGTTCTCGACGATAAACCTAAGACCAGGCTCGTACATAATATCAACGATTATCGCAAAAGCTATAGTAACACAATGCGGTATACGAGATAATAGAAAAGAAAAAAATAGATATGCTTGGATTGGTCTAATTTCGATCCAAAAGATATTAATAGTTTTAATACCCCCCCCCCCAAAAAAAAACAAACAAAAAAACACACACACGGTGTTGTTTTACACTCTGGCCTGGAGGCGCCAACCTACCACATGGAGGCGAAACGCATTGTCATTAAAAAGCTTATGCGCTTTGTCTCCACACACACACACACACACACACACACACACACACACACACACACACACACACACACACACATACATATATATACATATGTAAATTGATTAATTTTTATAAAATTCTAAAATTGTAAATTAAAAAAAAAATTAAAATTCGTTATCTGGAGTTCTTTTTGCATAGTCTTACGATCACATCACGTTCAAACACCGGTTCCCGTACGATCACTGAAGTTAAGCAACATTAAACCTGGTCAGTACCTAGATAGGTGACTCCTCGGGAATATCAGGTGTTGTATGCTTAGATGTGTGGGTGGTGTAATGGATAATGGCTCGGAATTGTTAGTCGGAGAGCTGAGTTCCAATTGTTGTTGTGTTCGTTATATCCCTTTACGTGCAAATACCGTTCGGAAAGGTAGGAATCTACTTAATCTCCCCCAAACTATGGGTTAATTAGTAAAACTTGTATCACTAATCCATTATTATCTAAAAAGAATACTTACAATCTAAAAATATTTCCTGGCTTTAAGTAACGCACAAAAGGTTGATAAACCGTAAAGAACGAATAAATAAGCCAATCAATTTTTTTCATATATTCATTTACTAAGCAGAAAAAATTTAATAATTTAAATTTTTTTTATATTTTAAGAAGATTTGATTTGATTTTGTTTGTTTAACGGCACATCAAACATTTATGTGTCATTTAATACCGAAATTTAATTTTAAGTAAGCAATAAAAATACGATATTTGTTATTCTGCTTTCACAATTGTATACATGGTCGATGATACTTAGCTTTTGGGTATATACATATTTCAGTTCACATAACTATTACAGGCAGTGATATGTGTATTTCATGTAGTTTCGTTGGAGTTATATTTTGGAATACAGTTTGAATTCTTTAAGAAATTGTAGGTCATTATATGTATAAATGTCATGAAAAAAGTTCTTTCATTTGGTTTTTTGGTTGATTTTGTTTAGCGGCATATCAACCTCTACGGATTATTTAATGCCGAAATCTAAATATTTTGAACCCAATTTTATGGCTTCAACTAAATATATTTTGAAGCCTATTGTATTCCTTCAACTACAAATAAAATGTATTGTTGGTCATCGTACCATAAAATGTAAGGTTGGTCATTTTGCTTTATAATTCTATTGTTGGTCAATTCACTATAAATATGCATTTTTGGTAATTTTTTTAACATAAAAGTGTATTTTTGGGGTTCACTATTTGCGCATAGCTTGGACACTAACAGTTGCTACCACCCCGGTTAGAAACAATGGTAATTAAGAGGTAGTTTCACGCTACCCAAAACCGCTAAATTGATCAGAGTCCTTTCTGCTGGGTGTAATTTATTGTCATACCCAAGACTAGCAATTAAAAGGTTGTTCCATACTCCTCAAAACCACTAATCTCCTGATCAGAGGCCTTGGTGCCGGATGTAGTTTATCGTCACAGCCAAGACTTAATGTAAGAAGTCGCGTCGTATGAATATATTTGTTTTGGATTTCGTAGGGTGGGCATTTTACAATGAATTTACATTTAAAAATTAACCGCCTATGTAATAAAATATAATTTAATTTAAATATTCGTCACTTGGAATGCTTAATCTATCAGTTAGTCAGTTATGTGCGATGGGTGATACACGTTTAGGCGATCATGTATCTTTCGGTACATGACTGACAAGATAGATTTTTTTCCCGCAGTAGGTTGCCATTTCTTTCTGCGGTAGACCAATTGCCATCCAAGCTACAGAACCCGGTCTGTCCTGCTATTTACACATAGCTGGAGGGAGAAGAAAAGGATTCATACCTTTTCCAAGGGTATTAGCACGTAAGTGTATGCAATGGATTCGACTGGAATTCGAACTCGGCTCTCCGATTCATCAATCTGAGCCGCTATCAGTTACTATTACCGTCAATAGTAATATGAAAAAAAGAAAAGAATTTTGTGACTGTTGCACAATTCCATTCAATAAGAAAGACCCACAAGCTGGAAGAGAGTTCAATAAGCGAGAAGTTTTATCATAATGAAACTGTTAGCATAGAATTTATGGTTACATATAATCATTTGAACTGTAAAATGATGAGACTGTGCAGTCAATCTAATACTGCACTTAAATTCACAAAGTCCAGGTATCATCGAGGAAAGCGATATTTATTTTGAAAAGTATTTAAAAAAAAATCGAGTAGCGGAAGGCTGGTCTTAAATCTGTCTTATCTTAAACTTAGCTAGCCACAATTACTGACCCAAGCATACCACAGCGTTCCTTACGCCAAAACATTATATTCTTACCACAGCCACCATAATACCTCAAGTCTCTATGAAGTTCTACCTAGTTCCCATATGTACAGTTTGTCTGTGGGGTGGGGAATAAAAATGACAACTTTAAAAAATGAAACCTCAATGAATATTTACAATAATTACCATAGAGCATAGTTAATCAGAACAATTACCATGAAAGCAAAATATAGAAAATGCAAAGAGTTTTAAAAAAATTTTTTTTTTTAGTAGAAATCAGTTTACAACGAATGTACATGTGTTGTGACCAACGATATTTTTTTCTCCCCCGTATGTGTTCGAATCTTCGTCGCCAAAAGTTGTTTTGGCCAACGATATTTTTTCTCCCCCGTATGAGTTCGAATCTTCGTCGCCAAAAGTTGTTTTGGCCAACGATTTTTTTTCTCCCCCGTATGAGTTCGAATCTTCGTCGCCAAAAGTTGTTTTGGCCAACGATTTTTTTTCTCCCCCGTATGAGTTCGAATCTTCGTCGCCAAAAGTTGTTTTGGCCAACGATTTTTTTTCTCCCCCGTATGAGTTCGAATCTTCGTCGCCAAAAGTTGTTTTGGCCAACGATTTTTTTTCTCCCCCGTATGAGTTCGAATCTTCGTCGCCAAAAGTTGTTTTGGCCAACGATTTTTTTCTCCCCCGTATGAGTTCGAATCTTCGTCGCCAAAAGTTGTTTTGGCCAACGATTTTTTTTCTCCCCCGTATGAGTTCGAATCTTCGTCGCCAAAAGTTGTTGTGGAGTTATTTCCACAATAGAACTTGTAGTCGGACTAAATGCGTCCTAAATGGGGTAAACGTACAGAAACGTTAGGAACTTGTAAATAAGTGTTACGCAGAGTAATCGAGTTGTGGTCGCTGATAACTTACTCCTCCCTCGACTACCTACTGACTGCTACTTATAATAGGTGGGAGAGTCTATTATCGAGACAAGGTGTCTTCCACTATAACAACATGGTAAAAGGAACCTTACTATTAACTTTTATCAAATTTAATATTTTGTTTACATATTCGTGATCTCGAGTGCTTAATCGGTGACTTTTAAAAAACATGCGCAAGGGCCTATTTTATGAGTCACTTAAAAATGTGTTCTGTTTGAAAATTCTTTCCATTTTTGGGATGTGGTAAGAACTTTCTAGCACCCCCTCGTATTTGTTGCTCTAGATTTGCATTTGGTTGCATATGAATTTCTGTAGTTACAATAATATTCCTTACTAAAACCAATCCCATATCATATTCATATATTCCAGTTTGTAAACATCAACAAAGCAATCTTTTGCTGATAACAGTAAATTTCACCTCTTTATTTACTGCATTTGATCTTTCTCACAATGTAAACATCCTAAATATATTTTATTTCGTTTAACTCTCTTTAAATAAAATTGATATTTCGAGTAAATATTTCCTGTTTTCTGCCAAAAGTTCTACAATACCACTCCCTGTTCGAACTCATGCTCTTTCCTTATTCCTTAGAGTAACAATGTTTCGGCTGTTTTACCCTTCGGTCTTCTTCAGTTGTCTATCAGATTCAGTAACCTTCTGCTTTTAGTTTGAAATAACCAGAAGGTTAAGACAGGAAACTTGAATTCCCGAAACGCTGTCACTGTAAGAAGCAAGATTAGAAGGCTCACCCAAATCATCATCATCATCATCATCATCATCATCATCATCATCATCATCATCATCATCATCATCATCATCATCTTCTTCTTCTTCTTCTCCTTACTACTAATACTACCACTACTACTGCTACTACGTTGCCACTGTCATCATCACCATCATCAAAATCTACATAACAATCAGCAGCATGAGCATACAATCCCTATCACGTTTTCGTTTTTATTTAATGAGTAGCTTTAGATGTAATAATCCTATACTTTCTTGGCCGCCTTCTTTATTTTGCGGTCCATGTTCCTTCCGTAACTGTTCCAGTATAACGATCTATATTTTGCGATAAGAAGCAACGGAATAAATAGAAAGAAGCCTGAGTTAGCACGGTTATTCGACTCATGGTCAGGGTTACGATGATTTCCGTCACCCTCCAGACGGTCGCAACAATTGTACTTTATTTTATCATAAATGCTAAGACTTTTAACATTCGCGTCCATTTCTGGTGAGACATACATTATTACTGATAAAATGTTGAATATTTTGACAGCTGATTATATATTTGAATATTGGATCATTGCTATAAAGATATTCATAGAAAAAATAGCATGTTGTTTCTTTTAATGTTATGCTAGAAAACCTTTAATCTTGATATAAAAACAAACGATATTAATTTATTTAAATGTACAATTTTTGAACAAAGAAGTGATTGAAGTTTAAATTTGCTTTCGTTATTTTAAAGCTTCAATTTATTGAGCGTATGTCTTTATTCTTTTCCATAAACAGCATCTAAACATGGCTGTCTCTGTGGCCATTTTTTTCGTTCTTTTCTGCGATCTACTCAAGTTTTGCCTAGCTGATGGCAGTTGCAAATCGTCATTTACACATCAGAACGAAAAGGTCAATATATGATAATCAGCTAACAATAGCACTGTGAATTACTTTGTCGCTTGGATTTAAAACAAACTTGAGTTTAACAGATGCAAATAACGCTTGCCATAGCGAGCCGAATGACATTTCCGCTTTGTTTGTTTGTGTGTGTTCAAAACATGTAAACACAGTGCTTGTAAAATCTTTAAACTTTTCTATATTACAAGATCTAAACAGAAGCAACAACCACTGGGTGTGAACTTTTTCCTTGGTCTATATGATTGTTGGTGTCCCTTAACCTACTACAGGAAGTTACTTGGCCATATATGATTCTTTAGTGGCAGGTTGTACTAGTTTAAATGATACCACTGTGATACTATTTGTCCTAGCCGCGGTAAAACGGAAGAAAGTTTTGTTAAAACATAAGAAAATGTTATGTGCTGAGAGACATTGAAACGAAAAGGGTTAATACTAAAAACCCGTGGGAATAATTGAGGATTTAATTCACACATAAACGACTTGAATTGTATGTTGAGCAGTTTGAATAATGGAAAAGTGACTCAGACTTAGGGGGCAACATTGATTGACACACAGCTGCAAATGCAAGCTGTAAAGCTAAAATTTCATTTTTCGTAAACAACGAAATTGGAGTTGATTCTCCTGGTCGAAAGTTGAGTTGAAATACTAGAAGGGCGTGGATAAGCCATCCACGCTAACTGAGAAGATTTAGTGAGAGGTAATAATATGACAAGGTGGAGAGAGAGGGAATTCCCCAAAGTTATGATGTAAACCGCAGGGGATTCACCGAAATGCTTCTAACTTGCCATACTCTTCATGCCAGTTTGGGCGAATGTCGATAAATGCGAATGCGCGAAGCGAATTAGGCAGAAGAGAGAAGAGAGGCAAAACAAACGGAGACGAGACCAGAGACAAGAGAGAGAGACCCATGCGATTATCTGCCGAATAAAGCCGCCGACTTCAGCCTTGTGCCAAACTTTACCAACAACAGCAAACCAGATTTTGCCAGGTCAACAACGATAATATCTCTTCAGATTTAGATGCAGGTTGGGCTGATAATTAATTGCATGTGAACTCTGATATAAACCAATTATTGTACGAAGGATTTATATAAAAACAGTATTTACTTTTGTTCAATTTATTCGTGTGTTATTTTTTTTTTACTCTACGTCATCGCCCTGCTTGAACCAGCCCGACACGAAGATAACTGCGATGATTTGATCTTGGCTGCCTTATAATCAAACTTAAGTCACAACGTGGGATAAGGTTCGCTCTGGATTGAAGCGGTCACTTCATCGACCAGCCACGTTGTTGGAAGTCTTGGGCGACCGGCTAGTGTGTTGTACGTTTACACAAGCAGAAAGTAATTTCTGACCTGAACTATTATCAAACGCCCAGGGTGGATCCACTAATATTTACTAAGCTAAAGGGTGCAATAACTGGACAGAGAAGTGAATTCATACATGTGACGCAGGTATTAATTACGAGGTGAATGCAAGCTGGATTTTGAACTCGGATTACCGATTCCGTAATCCATACCATTGTTAGACTGTTTGCATCTCTAACAAACATTACGTCTACTATCACCAGATGGAAAACGAAAGGAAAGCGAAATATTAGAAATATACCAGAATTTAATCCGGAAAAGGAATAAACTAGAAAAAGCAACAGTCTTTGAGTCACGTGAAGATGTCTAGTACCGTACTTAAAATTGTGAAGTCGAGATAACAAAGAGGAAAGCTCATCAGAACATTTACAGTGTATTTTCACTGTATATTGTTTATAGAAAAGGCACAGAAAATCAACGTAACGGCTTTGGTAAAGTGACTGATGCTGAGATGCCAGGTCAGGACCGATTGCATTGCAGATTCATCTTTGTATTTCATCAAGAATCTCTAGATTTATTTCCTCCATTTGACTAATATATATTTTACTTAGTGCGTTAATATTGATGGTTTCTAACGCTAGCTTTGTACGCTATACAAAGTAGCGTTTTGTAGGAAATGCCGGATAGGTCTGGGAGCTTTTCATGATCCCACTTTCCAGAGGAAAGGCAACACCGGAGAAAATCGAATTCTTTCCGACTGCTCTGCATTTACCACAGACGCAACGTCGCTCGCTATTTCAATAGCAAATGTTCAGATGAGCCCCATTCTTTAGTTCCGCCAATTTAGATAATTACAACCAGGACACGCTATGCTACTTCCACGAAGTCGAATCACTCTTATTTCCCCCGTAGTGTAAGAGATAATTCTACTCTGACTCTTTTTTTCCAACATAACTGCTACGTTGTGGGACAAACTCATGTGGTGATGCTTCCGCAAACACTAAATCTTAACCTTTTCATGTCAAGAGTTAATCATTATATATCCTCCTTATCCTCATAATATTCACTTCCTAACTTCTCTTTCATTCATGTTATACACCTCATTCATCATAAATATTTTCATGGCAATTACTCAGACGAGCTTTTTTCCGCTGGTGTCCTGACTACATAAATTTAAACGTGCTACTAGTTTGGTTTATAGGCCCCACACTTTTACTGTTGAAATAGCTAAATGCAATCGCCATTTCTACTCCAACAGTTTCTTTTCTCGCACTTCCCGCCTGTGGATCTCCTTTACTTCCTCCCCTGATAACTAAAATCTTCAAAAATTTAATTGCAACAACAATCGCCATCATCTGTCTTCTTGAATCCCGTTCATCTTTTGTCCTTTCTTCAATCCTCCCTATTCTCAGTCTTCTCTTTCCCTTCTTTTACTCCCTGCAAACCCCTGCATACTACTGGCACTCCCGCCTTACTTGGGGTGAAATGATTAAAAGAAACTAAAAACAAACACTTCAACAGGAACCCCTACCTTTAATGACTCTCGAGACTTCTATTGGCTGAATATTAATAAATAATGAATAATTCTCTCTATTAAAAATACTTTCTTGTGTGACCGTTGCGGAAGAACGTGCCTGTATCGTGTGGGTTCGACCGATCGTCGGCAGACCTGTAAACAGACGTGGAATATTCTCCTAAATCAAGTCGTGAACAATTTTCTGCATGACTCTAATGCATAAACAAACAATACGTGTGTCGAAATTAATCTACTTTCTATATAGTTCCCATATGAGTGTCAGTAATTGATGCTGACACATTGCATTAGAACACTGTCTTAGCAAATTGCATGGGTCCAGACATAGCAGTAGCAGTAGCAGTAGTAGTTTTTCTCTGAGTACTTTCGCTTGAATATACATTCTTTTCGTTTTCTTTTGTGTTACTAAACGTTTAATGCACACACACGCACACACACACACACACACACACACACACACACACACACACACACATATATATATATATATATATACACAGACATGACAGAATTGAATAGACACCAAGATAAATTTTACTTCTGATTTTTTTTAATAACCAAGATAAATTAACTTAGATTATTTGATTAAAATTGCAGATAACAATACTGGAACATGCCACGAACCAAAGGAGCATCAGATCTATCCGAATTTCAGCGAGGACGTATCGTGGGCTAACATGAAGGTGGTCTTAGTCAAAGAAAAATATCTGAAAATATTTCAATACCCCTTTCTACTGTTAATAGAGTGATCGTACAATTCACCAGATAGGGCAAGAAGTGTACAAAACGTCATCCAGGCCACCCTGGGCCCTCTGAAAGAACCATGCGTCTTGTCGAAAGAAATGTTGAACAGGATCCATGTTGCAAGGCCTCTGACATAGCAATACAAGTTGATGTCAGTCCCAGAACAGCTGTCAGGTATCTTCACAAGCTGGGCTACTATGGCAGAGCTGCGAGAAGGAAACCACTTCTCCGTCCAGCCAATATCAAACGCAGAAAGGATTGGGCTCATGAGATGGTGGAGAGAACTGTGACCTTTTGGACCACTGTCATTTTCTCTGATGAGTCAAGATTCGCATTATTTTCTGACAGTGGAAGTGTATGGGTATGGAGACTCTGTAGTCAAGAGATTGATTTAAAAAGACTGCAGCCAACGGTGAAACATGGGGCCTTTCAGTAATGGTATGGGATGCAATGTGGAGTGATTGTTGTTCAGAGCTTGTGGAGTGTGACGGAAACATTAATTCAACCAAATATGTTTCTATATTAAAGAAAGGGCTCCTCCCAATATTCTCAAGTAGTAGAATGAGCAAAGTTGACTCCCTATTTATGGAAGATGGAGATCCATGTCACACTGCTCAAGCAACAAAACATTGGTTGAGACAAAATGGGATCAATAAACTTCCATGGCCAAGTCAATTCCCGGATATTAACCCTATTGAACACCTTTGGGGCATATTAGATCGAAAACTCTGCAAAAAGAACAGAAAGCCATCTTCTAAGCCCAAACTTTTAATATTATTGCGTGAAACATGGCAAGAAATCCCTCAAGATGATATTCGTGAACTCATCGTTAGCATGCCTAGAAGGGTCCTTGCATTAAAAAAAGCAAAAGGGATGTCAACCAAGTATTAGTTATTAAATTTATGACCATTTATAATTACTTCATTTGTATAAATTACTTGTTTAATCAAATAAACGGTTTCTGTGAGTGTCTATTCAATTCTGTCATGTCTGTGTATATATATATATATGTATATTTAGGCAGCATATCTTCATTCAGAGTTGTTTCCTTGAATAGTACTTTCGATCTTTTCCAAGATCATCTTCAGGGGTAAACTACAAAGACGATTTTATCGTAACTGCAATATAATCTGCATTCTGTTGTGATGGTGATTTTTGAAAACATGCGCAAACCCATTCTGTTATAGTTATTTTAAAACTCTAAATTTATCAATTATAGTTAGGAAAACAAGCTGACCAAAAATTCGTAGAAATGTAAAATAATATTAAATGATTGTTATATGCACATTAATATGTTGTTACTATATTCGTTATAAATTTTGTTGAGTGTTGATTGATTGATTTTGACATAAATTACCTGGAGAGTTTGAAATTTTTCTTTATTTTCGTGTGTAGTATATTGGTATATTGATGTTGTCAACAAGTATTTTACTGTATTGTATCTATCTATCTATCATGTTATCTCATCATATCTATCTATCTATCTATCTGTCTATCTATCTATCTATCTATCTATCTATCTATCTATCTATCTATTCTACATTCATATATCAAGTATGTTTGTTTGCGGACGTGTGACTAACGGATATTGGTGCGGCGCGATAAATCGGCGAACCGATTTCAATTTCCGTTATTGTCTGTTGCGTTCTCTTTCGCATAAATTCCTTCGTCTGTTCTTCCTCCAGCGATGGGTTAAGTAGCAGAGTAAACGGGACTCGCTAGCCTTGGTGGTGGTGGTAGTGGGGAGGAAATCAGGCCAAGAGAAGAAAATCAGACCGTTCTGAAGGCAACGGGAAACCAGTCCACTATCCTTCCCAGGAATGAGTGACACCTCACAGGTGATAATGAAAAGGAATCTCTGGCTCTTGTCATGGCAGAGGAGAGTGGGCCGGGGGTGGGGGGTAGATATAAATCCAGCTGTAACCAAAGTGTGAATCTCCACCACATATCACGTTTTCTCTCTCCGAACACACACACACACACACACACACACACACACACACACACACACACACACACACACACATATATTGATGATTGTGTTCTCGGCACAAAATATAAACAATATAAAAAAGTGCCAATAGTGAAAACAAGGCTTTGCATGAGTAATGGAGAAGGGGTTAATTCCAAAGTTTCAGGTAAATGAATACCAATCTCTCAGTGTTACGTTGTGGAGTGTTCTACCAATGTGGTCGGAGAAGAGTCTTAAAACCACGATCAATATGAAACGCAGAAGATAAAGATGAAAAAAAAGGAAAACATGGGAAAAGAAAAACAACTAACAAGTAATCGATACAACCAGATGTAGCAACTGATTAATGTGGTCTTTTTATCAGTCCTGAAGTCAAAAATCATATTTGTATTGGATTTTTATTACGACTGAACAGATTTAATAAATAATGTAGATTCGAGGGGATATCAGGAGCTGGAGTGGAGCTGCCCATGCGGTTGTCTTGTTGCTAGATATAATGGTTGCACAGGATTGGTTTGGTTCATTTAACGACATATCAACTTCTTATGGGTCATTTAATGTCGAAATTTAATTTTTTGGGGAGATTCGGTAATTTTATTTTTGTATTGCTGATAACATTTTTATTTTATTATGAACACGAATTGTTGGTATTCTTACTACAAAATGTATTTTTATACTTTCCAAAACAGAGGCTGCCACCCCGGATCAATGTGGACCTGAGAACAAAAGCAAATTAAGAGATGGTTCCACGCTCCTCAAAACGTCCCAATCAGGAGCCTTGCTGTCGGATGTAGCTTATCGTCATACCCAAGACGAGGTTGCACAGGATGTTTAAATTGTGTTCAGTTCGGAGAAGATATGAAATTATTTAAACATCATCTTTTATCTGCCGTGTCCATTCAGGACGCAGGCGATGATGGCCGTCTACATCTTCCTGTCCATTGTGGTTCGTCCATTGATTCAAGCTCATCAAGTATGTTACGCGCTTATTTACTCTCTCTCTCTCTTTCCCTTAATCTGTCCTGTGAGTATCAGATTTTCCAAGCACTCCTTCTTCATTACATGCCTCAGAAATTTCAAGTGCCTATTCCTGATGTTAAGTACAAGTTTCCTTTTTGATTCGATTTTCTCTAAAACCTCCTCATTGTTTACATTTTCGGTCTATGGTATCCTCAGCATCTTCTTTAGAACCTTCTTCATCACTGAAGATACATTATTTACATTATTCGGACTATTGTGCTCATCTTTGTCGCCATATTTGTTACAACGTTTCGGCCGTTGTACACTCCGGCCTTCTTCAGGTGGTTGGAATGTCGAACTGAACCCTTTATTTCGCTCCCTGGGGTAGACTGTTCTAGTTCCATGTGCCATGTTTAATGGATGTCAGTTATCTCCTGTTAATTTTTCCCTCTGAAAGTTCCCCACTGCCTTAGCCGGTTATTGAACTTACACTCTTTGGGTCCTAAGGGCGTTGGTTAGATCCAGTGACAGGACCCAAAGAGTGTGAGTTTAATACCCGGTTAAGGCAGTGGAGAACTTTCAGAGGGAAAAATTAACAGGAGATAACTGATAACTGACATCCATTAAAACATGGCACGTGGAACTAGAACAGTCTACTCCAGTGAGCAAAATAAAGGGTTCAGTTCGACATTCCAACCACCTGAAGAAGGCCGGAGTGTACAACGGCCGAAACGTTGTAACAAATATGGCGACAAAGATGAGGACAATAGTCCGAATAATGTAAATAATGTACATAATACCTCATCTCAGAAATATAGACAGATATCACTGAAGATATTGTCCAGATATCATATAACAGTTCAATACTCTTTTCTTTGTTTCTAACGAATTTTTTCTACTTTGATTTGCTATCTGTTCCTTGGGGTACCTTCTGTAGGATATTTTCCGTATCTGCTACCAACACTGTGTCATCTACATACCTTATTTTGTTAAGATTGTGACTGTCAATAATGAATCCTGGTCGGACATCTAATTCTCTCAGAATTGCATCGCTGAATAGGTTGAGTAAATCCGGTAGCAATCCCCAAAGGTTTTAAGCCAGTAGGGACGAACCAATAAGAGGCGCATTAATGAACATGAAAAACGGTAAATCTACAATTCCCAACTGGTTGTTCTACTCTTAAAGAAACAGGAGCAATAGAAATAGGATATACTGAGAGCTAGAAAGTAAATTAATGATAGAATAATTGGAAAGCTCTTTAAAAAGTGATGAGAACGAACGTTCACGTTGCAGTTAGAATATGACCAGTAGCCGTCGGGACAATGGTTGCATTAATAGTAATAATCAAAACAATGGCGCAATTGTGTTAATAGGGGAAAAGAGAAAAGAGCGAGAAGGGGGTGGCAAATGGAGGCAAGAAAGGAGGCAGAGAAAAGGATAGAGAGAAGTAGAGCGAGAGAAAGGGAGAAACATCGAGAGAGAGAGAGAGAGAGAAAGATATAGCGAGAGATAGAGACAGGGAGGTATAAAACCAGAAAAAAGAAGAGAGGGGAAAAAGAAGAGAGTGAGAGAAGAATTCGAGGGAAAGAGAAGAAAGAAGTGGAAGGATGAGAGGGAGAGGCAGAGAAAGGAATAGAAAAGAGGAAAGAAAAAGAGGGTAGAGAGAGAGAGAGAGAAAGAGGGAGAGGGTAAGTGAAAGAATAAATAATAGTGGGAGAGGGGGTGATAGGGAGAGAGAGGGAAAGGACGAGTAGGAGTGGGTGAGTGACAGAGAGGGGGAGAGATAGAGAAAGCGAGAGAAGATAAAATGCAAAAAGAGAAAGCGATAAAGAAGGTGAGAGAAGGAGAGAAAATAAGAAGTAGAAAGAGAGATGAAGGATGAGAGAGAAAGAGAAAGAGAGAATGAGAAAGAAAGAAGAATAGAGAGGGATAAATGGAAAGAGAAGGAAAGAGAGAAAGGACGAGGAGGAGAAGGTGAGAGATGGAGAGAAAATGGAAAGAGTGGTAACTCGAGAGGAAGAGGGAGGGAAGATGAGGGAACAAGAGAGAGAGAGAGAGAGAGAGAGAGAGAGAGAGAGTTATGACGATAAAAATACTGATTTCTGGGGTAGAAAAATAAGAGTAAATGAAAATAAAGCTTAAAACAATATAATTTATTTTATTTTTACTTTGTTAATCAGAAAAAAAGAATTTAATCCATTGAAAAGTGATCAGTCAAATAGAGTGAACACATTAAAAAACAAACATTTTAACAGTTAAGAAAGACGACAAAATGAAAGCACACATTCATATATATATATATATATATATATATATATATATATATATATATATTGTGTATTTAGGCAACAATCCTTCATTTATGCATGTTTCATTAAAAACGACAGACAAGGTACTGCGGTTAAACTTTTTATTTAATTTTCCTTGTATTCGCACAAGAGCTTTCTATTTTGGACACAGAGTGCGTAGAAACTGCCCAAATGTTCTATAGTTCCGAGCGCTTTCGGCTATACATTTAGTCATTATCATGGATGTTTTTATTTTTCAGTTTAATTGAGTGTGTACGTTATGTGTATGCTTTTAGTATGTTGTATAGGTGTTTTTATTTTCCGAACACGGTTAACACATTGTGGCCTAGTTCATAGTTAATATTGTTAAGAGTTGGCTTTTTCTTTTTTATTATTAGGGCTTCCATTATTTTTAATCTTTTTTTTACAAGAGGATAAGGTTATTATGTTTGTGTTTTCTCCTAGTATGTTTCGAATGAAGTCTGGTAGGTTTGTGTGTGTGTTTAAATGGGTTCTAATGAAGCTCTGGTCAGATAGGTGCAAGGTAAGGCGTCTGGATAGTCATGTAGTTGTGTGACCGATGTAATTATGAGTTCGGTTTGATCAGGAGCACAGTTCCTTAAGGGGCAATTGAACTCACAGATAATATTCATTCGTTGTAATTTTGACTTAGCTGGTGTGAGGATAAGGTTAGCTGCCTTAAATTTTTTTATAGTAGATAGTTAATTTGATTTTTGTACTCGAGTCGATTGGGATAGTGTATTTCTTTATAATATTTCTAAGTGAAGATATTATAAATATTTATATCTTCATGTCTTTATAATATTTCTAAGTGAAGATAAAAATCTATTATTTCTTTATATATATATATATATATATATATATATATATATATATATATATATATATATATATATATGTATATACACATTTGTGAGTGTATGCGTGTGTGTGTCCGTGTGTGTATACTGAACAAGGTCATTGCGCAAAAACACTCGTCACGATGAGCAAAAGCATCGTTGGCTTCTGAACAGTACCGTCTAACCGATTTCAATCATAAGTATTTGGGTGAACCAAAGCACTTTTCAAAGGTTCTACAAGCTGGAATCGCCTCCCCAGACCGATAACACCAAGATAACCTTCCTGGCAAATCTGCCATGGTGAAATTCCAACGGAGTCTCATGGTTGGAAAACGAATGTTCCAACCACTCGGCCACGAGCCCATATAGAAATCATGAATATATGTGTGTATGGTTGTGCGCGTGTATGTGTTTGTGAGTTTTCGTGTGTGTGTATAAGAACTTTGTTTTTTTTAATGTGTCCTTTCAGGAGTCATTTTATTCATACATTATTCAAAGAAACAGTTCGAATCTGAATACCACGTAACACTTGGAAGTCAATTGATTGTCAAACTTTGAAGATTTCCAAAGAAAGCTTTAAGGCTAAATTAATGAAGGCACAATTGATAAATTGCTTCTGTAATTAAATGGAACTTACATGAATAGACTATGTTGCTCGTGTCCATAGGCGAATGTGTGTATTTATACACAAATCCTATCTCAGATCTATCTATCTATCTATCTATCTATCTATCTATCTATCTATCTATCTATCTATCTATCTCTTTCTGTTCATTTCCTTCTTTCTTTCTTTTTCTGTCCATTTTCTATCTATCTATCTATCTATCTATCTATCAATCTATCTATCTATCTATCTCTTTCTGTTCATTTTCTATCTATCTATCTATCTATCTATCTATCTATCTATCTATCTATCTATCTATCTATCTATCTATCTATCTCTTTCTGTTCATTTTCTATCTATCTATCTTTCTATCTATCTATCTATCTATCTATCTATCTATCTATCTATCTATCTATCTGCTTCCGGCCATATCAAATTGAAACACCGGTTTCCGAAGTTAAGCAAACTCATGCCTGGCCAGTACCAAGATGGGTGACCGCTTGGAAATACCAGGTGCTGTAAGCTTCGGTGTGCGGGAGGTGCAAGGGATAATGGTTCGGAATGGTTGATCGGAGTGCCGAGCTCCAATTAATATATGTACACTTACGCGCAAATACCCTTAGGAAAGATGAAATTAACTTCTTCTCACCCAGCTATGGGTTAATTAGTAAGACTTGTATCACTAAATCATTATTATCTCAATAAAGATCTTACAATAGAATATTTTCTGGTTTTAAATAACCTGAAAATTGTTGGTAAGCGGTAGAAAATGAATGAATGAATCAAATCTATCTATCTATCTATCTATCTATCTATCTATCTATCTATCTATCTATCTATCTCCGTCTGTTCATATCCATCGTTTAACTTACACAATCAGATTTGCACGTAGCGTAGTGGTTATCATTGGCGAAAATGGAAATGTTGCATTAACTTTCACGCAAATAACTTTGGAATAGGTAAGAATCCATTTCTCGTCTCCCACCGGCTTAACAGCAGGATAGATTGAGCTCTTTTTCCTTGGTTGTGAACTTTTCTAAGAGAAGTATAATTCTGAATTCAAAACTGGTTGAGGTGGGGGTGGGGTGTCTGGCAACTCTAACGCGTAAAATGCCCACTTGCAAAGGGAAACAGAACTGCCATATATGGAATAAGAAAATCTTTTCCTTGTTTCTATCGCACGCGCGTGCGCACGCACACACACACACACACACACACACACACACACACACACATATATATATATATATATATATATATATATATATATATATATATATATAGGATGATTGAAAAGTAACTCTCTATTTTATGTATGAGCTGCCAGCCAGGAGTCCTGACTTAACACCCTGTGACTTTTTTCTTTGCTGTTGGTTAAAGGAGCACGTCTACAATACCAAACCAAGACTTTGGAAGAACCTGAAGGGCGAATAAAAGAAGTTACGTCATCCATACCACAAGAGTTTCTGGTGAAATCAGTTGACGCGATTCCTCGGCGGCCCGAGAAGCTGGCAGTGAAATCTGGTGTCCATATCGAATTTTAAATAAAACCTCATGCTAAAAGCTTTCCTTTGACTATAAAAATTATAGTTAATAAATAAATTATAAGTATTTTAAAATGAGGATTTTGCTTTTAAATCACCCAGTATATATATATATATATATATATATATATATATATATATATATATATATATATATATATATATGTATGTATACATATATATATAAATATGTATGTATACATATATATATAAATAAATATATATATATATATATAAAAATAAATTATATATATATATATATATATATTTATATATATATATAAATATATATATATATAAATATATATATAAATATATATATATATATATGTAAATAAATATATATATATATATATATATATATATATATATATAAATATATATATATATATATATGTAAATAAATAAATAAATATATATATATATATATAAGTTACAGAAAGTATTAATCTAAACAAGTCTGATTAAAAAGAACCGACAAAGTCTGTCAGTTTAATTTTTTATTATATTTTCCTATTTTCCGGATAAGATGGTGAATATTATGTTTGAAGTTATTGATAAGCTGTCCGAAGGTCATATTTTGTTATTTTCTTCAAGTACTTTCGACTATACAGTCAATATCAAGAAATTATGTGGTGTCTTTGTGGTAGTTGTAACTCTTTTGTCTTCTTCATTCATTAGGATACTGGACTTTTTAAATGGTCTAACGTTTCGTCATGTGGAACTGCTCATGGGAACCAGGCAATACAAAAAGAATGCGATTTATTTTATTAATTAGTTAATTTATTTGTTAATTTTAATATTAATATATTATATGCGCATATATTCTGAAAATTGGAAAAATATAATAAAATATTAAACAGACAGAACTTGTCTATTTGGCCAGTGCTAATTCGTAGTGTTTTTTTAAAAATTAATTGCAAAGGCAATATTTAGATATTGGTACACAGGTCCATTCAACCACATCTGTTCTACTATTCTTCGCCATCCTTAAGCCAGTTTCTTTCATTCTCTCAGAACTGCATCTTTCTGTGTGATAAATGGGTCTAAATGGCTTTTACCGGCTTCCAGACAATTGAAGTTCTTTCCATAAAGATTAGCCAATACCAGACGCTCTTCAACGATTGCTACATTTAATCGGTCCAATTGCAAACAGTACTTGTCCGATTACAACGTCTGATTTTGTGGAAGGAGCTCGTAATACGCAAAGGGAATCATAGATGTCGATGCGGTATATTAGTCTTTTGTAATCTGTGGAGTAATGGATAGCGGCTCGGATTGAGGAATCGGAGAACCGATTTCGAATTTCAGTTGAGTTCGTTACATTCCCTTACATGAAAATACCCTTGGGAAAAGGTATGAATCCATCCCCCGTCCCACCAACTTGGGTACAAACCGGTCTAGGAGAAGGACAAACCTGAAATCAAAACCTCCAACTATGTATAAATAGTAGGGTAGACTGGACTCTTTAGGAGAAGGCAACTCACGATTCAAAACCTCCAACTGTGGGAAGATAGTAAGAAAGACTGGACTCTTCAACCTTAGGTGGTAACCAGTCTAGGAGAAGAACAATTCTGAATTAAAAATAATACATATATAGCCCTGGCGAAACACATGCAACCAATGAAAATCATGGAGTTTAATGATCCCGACTGCGACCGAGTGTGTGCATGTAGGCAGTTGACACTGACTTGAGACCTTAAATCCTGATCCACCTAAACATTGTAGATATTCACGTATGCTATTGTTATCAAATGCCTTATCTTATATGAGACATGTGGACTATATCTATGATGTTCTGAATTAATTTTAATCAATGTTTTGATTTGGTTATCATCAACGACTGTAGACCTGTACTTCTGAATCTAGCGAGCCACTTTAGAACACTGCTCTCATCTATAGCAGAATTTTCATAAACATCACGTATCTTTTTTACTTTGCTAGGTAACCATTTCTCATTAAAAAACATTTCCGTTTGGTAGATTGGTAAAAAATCATTCTGTCGCGTCTAGTTTAAATAGTCAAGATTAGAGAATTTTTGTTTATTGGTTGCAACATTGACGATGGAAGAAAATAAAAACAACAGGTAGTTAGCAAGAGAAATTCTTCATAACGAAATGTATCGTCAGTTGTAGAATATAGGAGTTCCAAACTTGGAAAATGTTTTTTGCATATTTTCGGATTCTTTGATTTTATGTTTAGAGCTTCAAGTTTTAAAAGTATTTGAATGAAACAAATATTAGAAGCCCTATTTAATTAAATAAGTAGTTAAAAAATAACGGAAAGCAAAAGAAAAAAAAATACTACCACAAAAAAGATATGTCGCAGTTACTTACCACTGATAGGAGACGTTTCGTTGGCTGACGATTTACCTAAAAAGAATCGAAGTTTAAATCAAAAGAGAGAATTATGAAAAAAGAAAAGAAAAAATATGTACACAAATAAATATGCATGAATTTGAAATGCACCTGAAAGGAGTTATTACACAATTCAATTTCACATTAACAACCTAGAAGATGATTGATACACATCAAATATATTGCATATACTACGGTGTAGAACAAAAAGAAATACCATATTGTTGTAGATTCCGAGATGAAATTCGATATCAATAAATAACAAACGCCAGGAATAGATAAGGAAAATAAATGTATTAACGTAATAATACAAACTGGTAATACGGGTTAGTAGATCCAGGAATGCGGGTTAGTAGATCCAGGAATGCGGGTTAGTAGCAATAATATATATACAGTCTTGATATTGAAGTATCGCGGTATGACTCCTTACTAAGTCTAGGTGCTGTGACGGTGACTCTTGTGTTACCCTCCTCTGATACTACTCAACGTACTGACTTCTCGACTGTCTTGACATACTCCCGGGTATTCACTGGTGGTAGTATATGTATAACTCGGTTGACCGAACGAGAAACAGCTAAATATCTTATAAACATAAACAATGGAAAAGATGCATATTCGCTATATATGTATTTTATAATACAATAATAATATGTGAATATTACATGCATTATTATTGGATACAGTTAAATAAAACACCAGTTTTATCAAAATGTTATGTTTATTTTAAAAATAGCTGTACTTTTTTACTACAGTAAATGGATATATAGTTTGGTCAATGGTGTCACCTGGGCCAGAACCACGTACGCTAATTTTATATCTCGTGTATGATGCGACTCTCTTAAATTAGCTTCAAAATTACGCCTTCAAAATGTTACACGAGTATATAATCACTTTCTGTTGCGGAAAGTCAAAATAAGTTGAATATAAATTATATTCAACTTATTTTGACTTTTCGAGTCGTCAAGAGAAAATACTTGACTCAATGGGGGTTCCTGGCAATCGGTATGTTGGGGGCAAGATTAAAGTGTGTGAGAATGAGTGCAGATGGGGAAGCAAAATTCAAAGTGAATGTAAATAGAATCTTTTTTTTTTTATATATGTCTCTTTTCAAATATTTTTTTACTACTCCTGCCACTATTTGGAAAAACTGAGTTTCTAGCATTTTCTTTTATTATTTAATAAAAGAAAATGCTAGAAACTCAGTCGTAAAAATGACAAGATAGTTTACAAATAATCTCCATAGTTATCAAATAGGGCAGAAAAAAAAACATTACGGGTATAAACTATGGCTTGGATAAGTTGCGCATTTTTTTCGGAAATCTGAGGTTGTATATAAACTTGATATCTATGCTGGTGACACACCCATTTACTACTGTTTCGATAGTAAGTCTGATTAGATCGATAATGTCAAATTGGCGGTTTAATCTATAAAAGCACCTACAGTCTGTTGTTAACTGGGACAAAGGAAGGCTTGTTAATATTAACGCCCCCAAAACAAAACAGCTCTCTATTAATCATCTGCCATCAGAATGACTGATGCTAACCTCCAGGAGAGTAAATCGTTGCGTCTTCTCGGGTTAAAATTCATGGCTGACATGAAGTGGAAAGAATACAACGAGTCCATTGCTCGGTCAAGAAAGTTAACGTGCCAGACAATTTTATCTCCATAATTTATCTTACATATCTATGTCTACCATTCGCCCCATGCTTAGAATATTACTGCTAAATATGGTCTGGTGCTCCTGTTATATACTTGAATATTTTTGATAACTGTGGCAACGAATGACTTCTTAATTTTAACGCCTTCAAAACGAAACTCCTCTCTAAGAATCACTTGAAACACGCCTTCCTGCCTCCAATCAGCGTGAGAGTGACTCGTTGCGACTTCTCGGGCTAACATTCTCGGCTGACATCAAGTGGAATGATTATCTTAAATCCACTGCTAGGTCCGCTGATAAGAAAGTTGGCGTTAATAGTGTTGGGAATATATTCCTGGCCTACTTTGGAACCCTTGATACCAATAAAAGATCTATTAAATACCGTGGCCTATTGTGACTGACCACGTGCTTTAAACCATGATCACGGTGCACGAATGCGCTTTTGGCCACTTACGGAAGGACAGCACAACCGTGTCATACATAAAAAATAGTGACAGAGTGGTTCATGGATAACAGCAACCAGTTCTCTGTGTTAAAATGGCCGCAACAGTCACCCCATCTCAGTTCCATAGATCACCTCTAGGATGTGGTGAAAAAGGAAAATTCAAATCCTGGATGTACAGCCAACCAATTTAGAAAAATTACCGAGTGCCAGAATAACAGTATGGGATCTAATTTTGAAAGAGTCCTCTCAGAAAATCGTCGAAGCTATTCCAGGAACAACTGAGACGGTTCGAAATCCGGAGTGAACTCTTTTTGGCTAAAATTAAAAAGAGTCCAACATCTACTAGGAGAGTATTTTTCTTTTTAATCAAGCAAGGCAATAAAGCAACTAAGACGCAAGAGATTACTGAGAGTGAGAGAATATGAGAGAAAAAAAAGCATTATTAAAGAGAGAGAACTTTAAAGAACACGAATTAAGACGGTAGAAGTTAACGATTGACACGGCATTTGAAATTTTGAAGATCAAAGTTGACTGGAAGCTGGAAAAATATCACAAGCGAGAAGGGCGATAGAAGAAATTGTTAGCACAGAACTTACGGTTACATCTAGTCATTTCAACTGTAAAATGGTGCGACCAATCTAGTACTAGGCTTAAATTCACAAAGTCTAGGTATCAAAGAGGAAAATTCATCAGAACAATTAACTTGAAAGTATTTATAGAAACGTAACAGGGAAGCTACGTTACGGCAGTGGGAAAGAGACTAAAGCCGAATGTCAGGCCAGGGCCAATAAAATTGCAGATTCTTGTTTGTATTTTATCAAGATATACATAGTAGATGCACCAGACCAGATGCGGTAACAATATTCAATGCATGGACGAATATCTAATAAAATGTCCAATTTATCTAT
This sequence comes from Acanthosepion esculentum, assembly GCA_964036315.1. Classification (NCBI taxonomy): domain Eukaryota; kingdom Metazoa; phylum Mollusca; class Cephalopoda; order Sepiida; family Sepiidae; genus Acanthosepion; species Acanthosepion esculentum. The sequence goes on from OZ038486.1 coordinate 71,733,076, forward strand.
CTATCTATCTATCTATCTATCTATCTATCTATCTATCTATCTTCTTCCTCGTTTATTGAACAGAAATATCACATGTTCCCTTTTTAGGATTGGTTTTCGGTTCCTTCTAAAGTCTTATTCTCTTTCACTCCCACTAAATAATTTCCTTTTTGTGGCATTATCGCTTTGTTTGGAGTAAAATCATTAGGAAAACATCTATCTATCTATCTATCTATCTATCTATCTATATCGTTCTATTCATATCTATCTATCTATCTATCTATCTATCTATCTATCTATCTATCTATCTATCTATCTATCTATCTCATTCTATTCATATCTATCTATCTATCTATCTATCTATCTATCTATCTATCTATCTATCTATCTATGTTTGGAAGATTACGCACGCACGCATACACACACTCACGTACTCACTCTTTGGTGATAGAACTCACACACATATAAGAAACGTTGCTAGTTTAAAGCCATCAGAACTCATTTTGGATTCTTCGCTGAGATGAGAACTTTCCACCAATTATTTGTATATTATTTTGGGGAGAACGCTCACACGTATATTTATTGGGGTGACCGTCTACACAAGCACATGTACACGCACTCATACACACCCTCACATCCACACACACATCCAAACACACACACACAGAGTCATATATATATATATATATATATATATATATATATATATATATATATATATATGTAAGGGGAAAACAGGCACATACCTATAAGAGTTTGAATACTGGATGTGTCAGATGATATATTTATTTGTCCTTAGAAAATATTTTCCCAAATCACAGAGCATAATTTTCATAGCAATCTAACATATCCAACATCTGTTCTTATTTTTCATTTTCCTTTATTTTGTATTTACCATCCATGTAATTACTATGATTAACCATTATAGTTGACGCGAGTGAAAGCGTACGCCATTCACCATATTTTCAGGGCTTCATTAATCAATTTGCTGCCTTGTTGATTGCAGCCAGCAAATAACTGGAGATTGATTCTAACTCAAATAAAGAGCTGTGTAAATATTCCTTCCGGATTAGCAAATGAATATTTTATGTATAAGAAATGATATCTATCTATCTATCTATCTATCTATCTATCTATCTATCTTCGTTTGGAAGATCACACACACACACACACACACTATCTATCTATCTATCTATCTATCTATCTATCTTCGTTTGGAAGATCACACACACACTATCTATCTATCTATCTATCTATCTTCGTTTGGAAGATCACACACACACACACACACTATCTATCTATCTATCTATCTATCTATCTATCTATCTATCTATCTTCGTTTGGAAGATCACACACACACACACACTATCTATCTATCTTCGTTTGGAAGATCACACACACACACTATCTATCTATCTATCTATCTATCTTCGTTTGGAAGATCACACGCACACACACACACACTATCTATCTATCTTCTTTTGAAAGATCACACACACACACACACACACACACACTATCTATCTATCTATCTATCTTCGTTTGGAAGATCACACACACACACTATCTATCTATCTATCTATCTATCTATCTATCTATCTATCTATCTATCTATCATACATTATCCAGTATCGTTTCCATTTCTGGAATTGGGGGTAAGCGAGCAGAACCTTGTCGCATTTTCTTGGATTTTCTTGAAGTCTTGAAATTTTGTTCAAGTCAGATCTGATTTTTGGAAAGAGGAAAAATTTGCAAGTGGGGGGAGATCTGGGGAATATTGTAGTTGTGGAACCTGGGGAAATGTTTTATTTGGCCAAAAACGGCTGTACAAGCCGTGGCTACTGATGGAACCTCTGTGGTGTGGTGAGACAACCACACTCTATACACTTTCCTTCCAAGAACCGCTAAAACAACGGAAGTGAGCGAGAACATTATAAGTTACGACACATAGGCGTCTGATTTAAAATTCCGACTGCGCCAAGCGGCTTCACTCTGCGTACTTTAGCTCCTTTACCATAGCAAATGTCTCGATACTTTTTAGTCAGACATAGTATCAATCAATGCGTTTTGCAGCAATCGAAAACCGTTGTTGCTTGTTTAACGGCATATCAACTCCTCATGGGTCATTTAATGCAGAAATTTTCTAGTGAGTTTTGAAGTAATATAAATATATGTTATTTTGCTTTCACAACTGAACACATGGTAGATGATACTCAAATTTTCTGCATATACTTGTTTGTGTGGACGTAATTACTAGGAGGTGGTGATATGTGTGTTTTATATTGTACTTCTTTTAAGTTATATTTTGGAATGCAGCTTGATTTAAGAAATTGTAGGATACTATATGGCTTAATGTCATGAAAGAGTTCTTTCTTGTTGGTTGTTTGATTTGTTTAGCGACATATAAACCTCAATGCTGAAATGTAAATAATTTGAACTATTTTATGGCGTCAACTAAATATATTGTGAATGCAATTGTATGCCTTTGAATTATGGGTAAAATGCATTACTAGTCATGTTGCTTTAAAACTGTATTTTTGATAATTTTACTATAAATAGTTATTGTTGCTAATTTGTTTTACATAAACATGTATTTCTGGCACTTTTACTATAAAAATGTATTTTTTTATACTTTCATAGTGTTTGGGGTTTCACTATTTGCCCATAGCTGGAACCCTAACAGGTGCTATCACTCCGGGTATGGTATGACCTGTAAATGACAAGAATTAAGAGGTGGTTCTACGGTGCTCAAAATCTCCAATTTCCCGATAGGAGGCCTTGGGTGTAGATTATCGTCATCCCAGGTCCCTCGAAAGAGTTAATAATCGATTGGTGTAAAGGTGATGTGAATATATGGCGGCTTGGGTAGAACAGACTAACCAAATTCTATTTTTTCCTGTGTTATTCTTACAGTTTGCGGACTTGCGTTGTCATAAAGTAGAATAATTTTTTCCTATTGAAAACTTTTATGGACATATTGGAACTGCTGAATGTATAAATGTACATTTATTGTTTCCATGCGTTTGGCAATCTCTAAATGAATAATATACCAACTATCCCAGCATAATCGCGACATTACATTTCTTTGATGGAGCTTAGCTTTTGGGGTTCGTTATGGAGAATGATTTTTGTCAATGCATGGCCTTTTAGGTCGAACGTTGTCGAACATTGTCGAACATTGTCGAACATTGTCGAATTAAGTTGGTACATATATTCGTTCGTTTTTTTTTTATTATACTCTCTTAGCATTTTTTGCTTCTTAGTGACTATGGTCATCCTGTGAAACTGTTGACTAAGGTTACTGAAATTTTATTTCAGATTAGACAGCCCTTTCAAATGATGGAATGCCAAGTAGACAAGAATGAGCGTGTTTGATATCTGCTTTTAATTAAAGTTACAAAGCTGCTAAAGCTACACTAGATATTTCTGCTGTGTACGGAGATGACTTCATTGCATACAAAATGGCACAGAAATGGCTTTCCAGTTTCAAAGAGTAGAAGTTCGAATTCACAGACTCTCCGTATTTCGTTTGATGAGAACCAATTACATCCGCTGATTAAAGAACCGTGCCAGATCACTAGGGAATTGGCTCAGAAGATGGCAAGCTTTCATATTACTATCGCTCATCATCTTCATTCAATGAATAAAGTGCAGAACAACCAAATGGTCAATGCTACGCTGTATGTTGAACAAATAAACCAGATCAAAGAGGCAATTCAGCTGAAATGACGATACAGTGTGATTATTCAATATGACAACGCCTGTCGCAAACCTGTCGCAAACCTGACCAAGCATGCAATTAAAGAGCTCTGCTAGGAGGTTCTGTCACACTCACAATATTCTCCTGATATAGTCCCTTGAGACTACTACCTTTTACGGTCGCTTCCTAACAATTTGATAGGTTGTTTCGTTCAACAACGATGTGGAGCTTAAAACGCGCGTTGATAGATTTTTCAATTCCAAACTCAGTGATTTCTATCGTCGAGGCATTGAATAGTTAGCGAATCGTTGGCATGAGGTCATAAAAAATGAAGAATACATTGTTGAATGATTCATGAGAACTATTAATAAATAATAAATATTAAAATGACCTATAAAAGAACTAAGGAATTTATGTAGTAGCCTAATATCATAAATTAAGTCGAATGTCAGTGTACTCTAAACTGATTCTTACTTGCCATGTATGATTAATAGTCAGGATGATGCATTCGTTATTAAAATTGGAAATTAATCAACGTAACACAAACACACACACAAGTATATATATATATATATATATGTGACAATGTTTGAAGAATATGACAAAAAGAAAACCGTTTTATTGAAATTAGATTACGCGTTTCGCCCTTACTAGGCTTTCTCAGATAAAGAAAAACGAAACAAAGAAATATTTAAATAATAAATCGTTAGTACTCTTTCCGCTAAGACGTCGTTTCTCATGATGAAAGAAAATAATGAAAATTTCTGACTTGTGTAAAAAAGATGGTAATATTTATTCTGTAACTTTTTTTTACAATTTTCTTCTTGCTGTTGAAATTTATTTACACATTTTCCTATCTTTTCTCTATTGAACTTAAGGTAAATCCTGGTTCTGTTTGTCAGAATGGCTCGAAAGCAAAAGATTCACATAGCCTTTTCTGAAATGAATAAAGGTAAAACCTTTTACAATTTGTCAGAATCGGTTGAAAGTAAAGGACTTATTAAAAGTAAGTACTAATGATTTAAGCACACACACACACACACACACACACACACACACACATACATATTTCTTTCGTTTTTGATCTGATGAAGCTTAGTAAGCGCGTAATGTGTAATCTAGTTTCATTGAAACGGTTTTCTATTTGTCGTACACACACACACATATATATAGGGTGCGATGGATAAATTGTCGTATAAATTACGCAAAAAAAAATGAAAATAACACTGACATCTCATTTTAACAGATATATTTAACAAAAATATCTTTAAATACTAAAGAGTAAATTTAATTTATCCAATAAAAAAAAACGCCATTGGTTTCAATCTCGGCCTCCAGACGACTTCGGAATCTCTTACAACTCTTCTGGACGGTCTCTTTGTTTAAGTTGGTGAATGCTTCCATAATCTTTACCTTCAGTTCATGTTTGGTGTTACAAGGAGTTTTGTTGGTGTCTCGCTCAACTGCACCCCACACATAATAATCAAGGGGGTTGCAGTCTAGGGAGTTAGGTGACCAGATGTAAGGGGTAATGTGGTCGCAGAAATTGTCTGGCAGCCATGACTGGGTTCTTCTGCTTATGTGGAATGGTGCAGATTTCTGTTGCCAGACATAGTATCTTACAGCAGTCACCCTCTTGACCTAGGGAACACTACCACTTGATGTAGGAGTCTAAGACTGTGTAGGAAGATGAATGGAGGCATAACCTTGCCATCACTAGTGTTTACTCCAAACACCATGATCTTGAATACACATATAATACAACTCTTTCCAAATACTCTGCACTGTCCTCAGATTGACACCCATACAATCTGAAATGTTCGCATTTCACCTTCAGGCGCAAATGTCAAACAGTACAGATTGCTGTCTCCAAATTTCTGGCGGAGTGAATTGCGTCATGGTGTCCCTTTTCTGACAGACGGTGTCCAACTGACCCTACTGTACTGTGCAGTCGACAAAGACAAGAACGAACAACGCGAATGCGCGAAATTAAAAATATAAAAAGGTGACAATTTATCTATCGCACCCTATATATATATATATATATATATATATATATATATATATATATAATATGGAGAAAACAACTGAAAAGTTGCAAATTAAAAAAAATTGAATGTTTTTTTGTGAAAGTATTTATTTATATTTTTATATATATATATATTTGATATTTCAGATCTGCCCCGATCTTTAATCAGAAATAACTGTATTTAGAAGTTTGTTTACAAGTAGCGTCCGTCGCGTGATGCAACTTTGTTTGAATATTTCTAACGTAAATCTAACGATAATAATATTTTAGATGTTGTTTAAAAAGGTTTTTTAACTATATCTAAAAATTTTTTTTTGAACTATTGAAATATTTATACAGATTTAAAATTCCCAAGTCTTTGTTTAACCCTAGTTTATGTGTGTTTAATTTTAAAATCCAGTATTTTTCTTTTTTTCTGCGTGTATAGCGATATTTGCAGTTTTTTCAGGTAGGCTTGGAGTTCGTTAATTTCTTGAAACTTGGGATGAACGCGTCATCTCTATCTCTCTCATATATATATATATATATATATATATATATATATATATATATATATATATATATATATATATATATATATCTGTGTGTGTATATGTATATATACAGGGTGTCCATAAAATTCGTGTGCACTTTAAAAAATGTATAACTTTATTTGTATTTGCGATATAAATAATTTGTAAAAAGGATTAGAAAGAAGTAAATATATATATTTTTAAGGTTTTATTGAAATTTTATTTAAGTTTCCACATGTTCTCCATCATTAGCAATACAAAGGGTAATACGATTTTGCAGTTCATGGAAAACATTTTACAACTGATTTACAGTAATGCCTGAAATCACATTAGTTATTTTAGCTATACTTAAAACTAGGTACATTAAACTTTATAACATTTTTTACAGATAATTTCTATCGCAAATACAAATACAGTTATAAATGTATTAAAGTGCACACGAACTTTATAGACACCCTTGTATATATATAAGGAATGACTTATATTTAAACAAATATTTCTGAATGTGTGGACATACCTAATGATTAAAAATGAATTTTGAAATATTTGACCTAAACTTTATTTCAGAAAATATTGACCAAATTCTTCACTGAAAACAATGACAAAGTGGACATTCAGGCGTGATGAATGAGGCTAAGCACTGATAACACAATAGGTTCATTTATTTATGAGGTGTGACAATTTAATCTCTGGAATGATCGCAGTGTGTCGCTGAAGTAATGAGTCGGGTTAAAACACTTCGACACGAGTATATATTCCAACTTCCATTTGTCTTAGACGCAGACTAGATAAATAATTCACTGCCAACCAGTAAAGTAAGTTGTACGTGTTTTTATTATATTGTGAACGGAAAATAGGTGAAAGGAATCAGAAGCAACGGATTAAAATTATGTTTTGTGTAAAGATTGGAGAACGTGCCAGTGAAACTTTAGCGATATTATAAAAGCTTAATTAAAAGTAATTTTAATTTGAATAAACGTATCTTTAATCTGAATAAAAGTATCTTTAATTTGAATAAAAGTATCTTTAATCTGAATAAAATAATTTTTAATTTGAATAAAAGTATCTTTAATGTGAATAAAATAAATTTTAATTTGAATAAAGTATACTTAATTTGAATAAAAGTATCTTTAATCTGAATAAAAGTATCTTTAATTTGAATAAAAGTATCTTTAATCTGAATAAAAGAATTTTTAATTTGAATAAAACTATCTTTAATCTGAATAAAAGAATTTTTAATTTGAATAAAGTATACTTAATTTGAATAAAAGTATCTTTAATCTGAATAGAAGAAATTTTAATTTGAATAAAAGTATCCTGAATTTGATATCTGGCTTAGTGAATTACTCCGTAGCATCATGTTTTCAGTGAAGATTGGTAAAACCGCGAGTGAAGCATTAGCTCTATCATAAATTGATTATGGTGAACATGCTTATGAAAAAATCTTTTTTTTAGTACCATAGGTGAGAAGATGCGCACGATGTCGCACGACTGACTTCCTCAGCTGATAAGGCTGAATGTTTCACTCGGAATTTCTCATCGAATTCAACGCTCGACTCATTCAGAGTACCCACACCTGATGTTCCCCCTAGAACTGAGGCTCTGTTGAGTGACATAAACATAACCCCCATCTATGGTTTTGGAAATCGTCTCCAAATTAGAATCCCATGAGGCTAGTGGCGGTGACAGGATACCAGCCGTTGTCCTGAAGAAATGTGCTCCTGAACAGGTCGCAGTCCTCTCCAAACTCTATAACTATTGCCTCACTGACTCTTGCTTTCTACCCTGTTGGAAGTCCTCATCTGTTGTCCCTGTCTTTAAGAACTCTAGTGACCCTTCTGACCCATCTAACTACTGTCCTATAAGTCTCCTACCGCTCTTCGGCAAAGTCTTCGAGGTTTTAAGGAACGCCGAAGTAGTTAAGCACCTTACATCCCATGATCAGCTTTCAGTCAAGCAATATGGTTTCCGCTTTTCCCGGTCCACCGCTGATGTGCTCACGACCATAACTGAATTTATATACCAATCACTTAACAATAACGGAGAAGCCCGAGCCGTAGCTTTAGATATCTCTAAAGTATTTGATAGGGTCTGGCACGCTGGCATTCTTCGTAAGCTTCAGGGATACGGTATTACAGGACGATTATTTGACTTTCATTCCTGTCAAACCGTGAAATGAAGGTCGTCCTAAACGGGTTCTCCTCCCGTTCTTTTCACACGAACGCTGGTGTTCTCCAAGGCACTATCTGGGTCCTACACTGTTTCTGATCTTCATCAACGATCTTCCTGATGTCATCAACTTCCAAGTTGACATCTACGCTGACGAAACTACTCATTATTCCTGCCTCAATATTAGATCGTTGACAAAACTAACCTGACCGTAGACCTCGAGAAGGACCTCCAATCTGTGGTTGACTGGGTCAGGAAATGGCTTGTAAAATTTAATGCATCTAAAACGAAACTGCTATCAGTTACCCACCACAGAGAACCCACCCTGCCTTCCATCAGGATGGCCATATGCCCAACGCCACAAGAGCGCCTCTCTACGCCTGCTTGGTCTCACGCTGTCCACTGACCTGAACTACATTGAATCTATAGCTCCATCTACCGCAAGGAAAGTTGGTTCTCTGTGTCGCGCCAGAAGGTTTCTCTCGCCTGAATCCATCCTTCAAATCTACAAATCAACCATTCGTCTTTGCATAGAATAATGCTACCATATGCTGTGGTCTGGTACTCCCGCTGTTAATCTCCAGGTCCTCGACAAAATCCGTTATCTAATTATTTTTGCGTATGAACGTATTAACGAGATTCCCACTGCCTCTACCTACTATCTAGCGAAATCACAGCCAGAAAAACGGGCTTGAAAGACCCTGTTGAGCTTGATTCTAGTGCGACTCTGTGAGGAGACACGGGAAGTGTAGCATAGGCGGGAAACACCCATTTGTCGGCGTCGGGAGTGCGTCGATTGGGGTCGGGCGGCGACCGTTCGTTGCTACGGAAGTAGCTTCCAATGAAAAAGGGGACGGGTCGCTCGGGGGCCCTCTTGGTAGCGCCAGGGGCGCCAGGGGCGCCGGCTCCCCCCGATGGGTCCTGCACTCGGCGCTTAGCTGGGGATCGTGTCGGGAACAAGCAAAGGTCAAAGGAGCAAAGTCTGAACGGTAGGGTGGGTGAGGAACAATTTTGAGGCCCATCTCTCTTACCAACGGGTCTTTTATTTTAGTTCGCCATCGAGCATCCTGAAAAAAAAGTTTTTCAAATTCTTGCACATATTCGGATCTTCGTGAATAATTCTCTGTACAGTTGCCACACCAACTCTAAACTATATGCTTATTGTCTTTATAGACGGACTTCATCCAGAAAATTGAGAATTTTCTCAACCATTTCTGATGTTCTGACGTCTCTTTCTTTCTAAAATCTCATATAGTCTCTCACCTCCTCCCTACCGTCCTTGAACCACTTTTGCCAACGAAAAACCAGATGTTTGGCTCATCCAAGTTAATCCATAAGCATTATGGAATATTTAATAAGTTTCTGTGTTTTTTTTACCCAGTTTAACACAAAACATTATTGCATAGTGAGCTTATAAATTGTTTTCACGTCGCGACTGCACTCTGCAAATTAGTCAGCTTTGACAAGCAGTGTTTAGTAATGTGTGGTCAAAGAGCTGTTACAGTCGTTTCCTTCCATCTAGAATGATAAATGTTGGCAGGTCGGCTTATTAGATGTATATTAATGAAATACTAAAATTACAAAAATCTAGAACAATTATAAATTCTTTTCTGAAAAAAAAAATAACTACAGTAGATTTTGTCTTGCTTCTTTTCCTTCAGGACGTTAGCGATCATGGCTCGCCACAATTTCTTGTCGTTTGTATCTCTGAATAAATACATTTTGCTATCTCTCCTAAAGCTTGCTCCGCCATCTCAAGCTCTTTAGGGAGCTTATGCATTGTTTTCTCCTCTCTCTTGTTGCCTTCAATCTGTCAAATTTTCCAAGCCCTCTTCCTTCATTATGTGCCCTAGAAATCTCAATAACAAAAGTTGGCATGTCAGCTTATTAGATGCGTGATAATGATATACTAAATTTACAAGAATTTAGGACAATTATAACTGCCTCTCTTAAAAAGGACTCAAAACTTCTGGAATGCACATCGTATGATAACTAATTATGTTGTTAACACAGCTCTTTTCTTAACGTACCCCTTGGTTTTCAGGTAACCTACAAGCTCTTGAAGACAAGGAAACGAGAGTGAATTTTTCTGCCTAACAAAATTGGAATGTGTGTCTTCTTATATAAGAAGTAACAGAAAGTGATGAAATATCACGAGTGGATTTCATCAGAATTCTGCAGAGTAAATCATAAAAATAAAAACCAAGATTTGATATCTTATTTTTTCAGCTATAAGATCTATATTTTTATTTTGTTATATGTTTGTGCACATTGTAGTGTTTCAGCATTATTAGGAATAGTATAAATCACCTTTAAATGTTTCACTTAGATCGAATTCCTGCAGCCTCTTTCCTGCAGATGTAACGTCGGAAGCTTTTAGCTATTTCCATGGCAAATATTAAGATGAGCTCTATTCTCTCGTTCCCCCAGTTTAGACTTTACGTCCTGGACACACCATGCTACCTCTACTGAGACGAATCACTGTCATTTACCCCGTATTCCAATTTCAAGGAGAAAGTTCCAATTAGACATCTTTTTCTTCAAGAACAGCTATTTTGTGGAACCGACACCCGTGTAGATGCTTACCTGAGTACTACAATCGTGACCTATTCAGGTCAAGAATTAATCGTTATCTATTCTCCCCATCCTGATAATTTTCCCACCTCATTCACCACTGACATTAAAATTTCAATAGTATCTCTCTACCTTTAGTGGATTCGATATATTTATTGTGCGAATACTAATATTTACAAATATCCTTTCACTTAACTAATTCCGGACAGATTTCGATAATTGCTGCCATTATTACTTCAAATTGTTAAAATTGGTGTTTTATTTACAGATTCATAACCCACATTCAGTAACACGCTACCTTAAGTGGCTCTTGAGCTAGATTTTTTTGTATATTTAAAAAATGTTTTTACTAGGAAATTTACGACTGGTAGGCATGACTATCACCAGAATCTTTTGAGTGGGTCGCCGGCCTTCAAGTCAGGGTGGGGCGCGAATAAAAATTTGCGAAATAAAATTAGTTTACATCCTTTTTACAGACGGGGAAAATGTGGACCCGCCAATAGACTCCTGTTGGAAGGAAATCATACTTATCAACGCCAAACAACATAGAGATTAGTCAGGCTGATTTGTGCAAATTTCTCACACTTCAAACAAGCAGGGAAATAGATAGATCTAAATAGATATATAGATAGGAAAATAGCTTGAAATAGATAGATAATGAAGAAGCCGAGATATATGGATAGATAGTTAATGAAGACACTGAGATAGATAGATAATGAGTGAACTGATTATCTATCTATCTATCTATCTATCTATATATATATATATATATATATATATATAGAGAGAGAGAGAGAGAGAGAGAGATAGATATATAGATAGATAATGAAGGAACTTAGATAAAGAGATTGATAATGAAGATAGATAATGAAGGAACTGAGATACTAGATACTTATATATATATATATATAGATAAAAAAGAAACTGAGATAGATAATAAATAATCCGCGAAGATATACAGATAAGTAAATAGATAGATAATGAAAGAACTGAGATCGATCGATAGATAATAAAAAACTGTGATAGATAAATAGATAGATAAATATATAGATACATAATCAAGAAACTGATATATATATAGATAGATAGATAACGAAGAAAATGAGATAGATAATGATAGAACTGAGATAGATTGATGGATGGAGAAAGTAAACGAGAGTGAAAGAAAGAGTGGGTGAATATTTTTCGCTATAATAATCATAAATCAATCGCCTACCACTTGAACGAGGCTTCTCGATTTGCATATCTGCATAATAAAATAACAAAATAGAAATGCTTCGGAAGTATTCGGATCTTCCCGCTCAATGGATATGCCGCATAAATAAATGAACGAATGTGCAAGTTGTCGGCGGATAGAGAAAGGCATGCAAATGTTTGCGGCCAGCAGAACCAAGAGGAGTTTTAAGGCGCCCAATTGTCGAGGGTTGAGCTACAAGTTGCATATATGCACAAAGATGCATGGAGAATAAGTAGTCACATAAATTATTAGGAAAACAGACGACAGATGCTGAAAAATGTCTATCCAAATGCAGTTATGGGTTACTGAGGTAGAAAAATTAAAGAGGGGAAATAGAATAACACACATACACGCCCCCATATATATATATATATATATATATATATATATATATATATATATATATATATGTTTATATTAACCGAAATAAAATTAAAAAAAGAGAAAGAGGAAAAATGACAAAAATACTTATCGTATGGAAAAAATAGAATAAAAACAAAATATAAAGCAAGAAAGAAGAAAAGAAAAGCGTAGATGAAAAAAAGAAACATTGACCGATTTTTTTTTTAAATCCTGAAAAGATCTGAAAGAAAAACGATTTGAAAGAGAAACTTGAAAGAAAAACGAAGTGATTTGAAAAGTAAACATCGGGATTTTAAAGAAAATCGAAGAGATTTAAAAAAAGAAAAACTGGAAAAGATTTAAAAAATAAACGAGATATTTACAAAGGAGACGGAAAAATTTGTAAAGAGAACGTAAAATTTTGAAAAAAACTAGTGAAAAGATTTGAAAAGTAAACGAAACACTTGAAAGAAAAACAAAAAAATATTAAAAGAAAAATGAAAGAATTTATAAAAAAAAAGCAAATATTTATAAAAATAAACGAAAGAAAACCAAATAGATTTTTTTTCATCGGTGTCAGCCCATGCAAGGCGGGAAAGCCATTAAAACACAAAGGGTTACAAGATGTGGAAGAATTATGAACAGAAACATTAATAATGAGCGAGTGGAGGAAAGAGTAATCAGGAGGATAGTAGATAGCAATTGACATTGCATTTACATTTTTGCAGATGAAAGTTGACCGGAAAGCATGGATCCGGAAGCGAGTTTCACAAGCGAGAAGTGCGAGAAAAAGAAACTATTAGCATAGTTTACTGCTACATCCAACCAGCTCAACTGCGAACTGATGAGATCTCGACATCAGTCTAGTATTGTGCTTGAATTCAAGAAGTCTAGGTATCATAGCTAAGATGCTCATCCAAACAATTACCATGAAAGATCAGGACCAATAATATTACTGATTCTTCTTTGGATCTTGTCGAGGAGCTCCAGGAAAATAGCAGGGGCACCGGACCATATATGGCGGCAATATTCTAAGCATGGACGAATGGTAGACTTATAGATATATAAGATAGATTCTGGAGAGAAAAAATTGTCTCGCACTACACAGTGAACCAACTATCTTAGAAGCTGACCGATCAGTTCATTCAATACAGTCTTCATGTCAGCTGAAAATATTAGCCCGAGAAGAAAAAGATTTTTAAAAAGAAACGCAAATACTTGAAGTAGAAAAAACAGAAGAAGGAGAAGGAGGAGAAGAAGAAGAACGAGAAGGATGAGAGGAAGAAATAGAAGAAAGAGAAAGAGGATGGAGAGAAGAAGATGAAGAAGGAGTAGGAAAAGAAGATGAGGAGGGAGGAAGTAGGACAAGAAGAAGAATGCTCAATATATTGTGCAATAAAATGAACGTTAAAAACTGACCTTCTAATAAACGGAACGAACATTTTGATCTCTAATAATAATAAAAAAACATCCATTTTATATTAAGATGTCGTCAAACATTATTCTCATCCTAGGATATTTCCGTCCTGGGTAAGACGATAAACTACATCCGCGTCCTGGGTAAGACGATAAACTACGTCCGACAGCAAGGCTTTTGATCAGGAGGTTTTGAGGAGCGTGAAACCACCTCTTAATTGTTGGTGTTCCCAGGTCGACCCTGACCCGGGGTAGTAGCACTTGTCTGAGTCCCAGCTACGGGCAAATAGTTACCCCACTCCAAAAAGAGGTAAAGACACTATGGAAGTATAAAAATAGGTTTTAATACGAGTAACATTTTTTTGAAAAATTATTACCAGCAATACATTACAACCAGCAGTAATTATTTGAAAAGAAAATATTACCAGCAATACCTTTTTTGGAAAAAAAAATACCAGCAATATATTTTTGAAAAAAAAAAATTACGAGCAATATATTTTTGAAAAAAAATTACCAGCAATAAAAATCTGGTCGACATTAAATAACCAGTCGAGGTTGATATGCCGTAAAACAAAGCAAACAAACTAGGATATTTCAAATCTTTATTAAGCACACGATCTACTAAGCAGTGTTTGTCTATTTGTAAAACATGGGAATATTTACTGGTCAAGATAGTGTTAAAGACTAGCAAATCCATACTTATTTGTGAAAACTAAAAGCACAAGAGAGACAGACTCAAAGGTGATAAGCTATGATGCACCTTAACAAACCCTTTGAATTATTAGAGATCAAAAAGACATTGAAACATTTCTTAATGTGTCACTAAAGTTAAAGAGTTACAAAGATCAACTTTTTCAGATGTGTTAATAAAGATAGTGACAGGCAATTATGATTTTCAAAGGGCGGTATTTTGACCAAATGTCTAGAAGGAACAAGTAATAGTCGTTTTAAATGTAATGGAAGCTTTTTTTTCTATCTGAGCAAGGCGACATAATGACACTTGATCGTCCCTAATATATGTACTTACGAATGTAACTACGTATTTAATTAAATAACTTGATGTCATATTGATTCCCCATCGACACATCAAAAGAATGTTTTCTACGGATGTTTAATCATATGAGCTTGTGGCGCAAAATCAAACTGGATAGGAGATTCTATTTCTTTTACAGTAAGGTTCACCCTGTATAAGACCCGGGGGTCGCTCGAGGTAGAGGGTTACGTTAAAAAGCAGTTTATACGGATAGGAGGGAAGATAACGGTTAACTCTACACTTGAACAGGTTAAGATTGTAATGATTGGGGGAAACATCCCCAGAGCAGTCGTTCGCAGGAAGAAGCTGTTCAAGTGAAACTTAATTCTAACCAATGGAATACAGAGGAAATGTCGGTGGTTTGCTACAACGTAAGTAGCGCGTCGAGTCCTTGCCATGAAAGTTGTTAGAACTAGCGGAACCAAGGAATGCAGTTTGTCCGAGCACTTTTCATGGAAGTAGCGATCGAGCAGCGAGAGTCTCACCACATCTCGCCCGAATGGTTGGAGGGCGGAAAATAATTTTTCTCCAACAACGACTCAGAGACGCTTTCGAACTCTATCGAGACTGGAAAGTGAGGACAGGGCGGCCTCTTCCACGTCGAATTGTGACAACAGTACTCTATTTTCGATCTGATCTGGTTCTTATAAAGATAAAGAATAGTATTAAGAGTCAGGTACTGACTTGATCGCTACAGGGATCCGATAATTTTACTTGCACCTTTAGCGATGGGTCGTATAATCTAAACGAATTAAGTTTACCTTGACAGACTACATTGAAGATTAGCAATTGCAATCCTGGTTTTGTCATGAGTCGCTTTCTGTTCTTTGACGACGGATGTACGCGTAGTGTGATGGTTATCGTCGCGGATAGTGGAATCGGTGAGACGAGTTCAAATCCTAGCCTCATCTATTGCGTTCACTATCATAAAAAGGCTTTTGTGAAAGGCATGAATGCATCTTCTCTCCACCCAGCTATGGGTGAAATAGCAGAGTCGATAAGATTGCAACCAGTCCAGGAGAAGGAAAAACTTTGAATTCTAAACGGGAAACCACCCCACTTTGTTTACTAAGAAGTTATGGTAGCTAAAGAAAAAGAAACTGTGGAGAGTCATAACACTCTACGTCTTGAAGGGACTACATGATATTCTATAATTAGTAATGTTAGTTTGCTCAGCCTTATTATGCTAGTATTCTCGATGGGTCCAAAACAAAAAACAAAAATGTAAAGATTTTTCGCATGCGGCTTAACATTATGTTAGGTTGTCTTCTCTTAATGGTTTGTTAAATATGTGTTCATAAATACTTGGAGTACCGTATTGAAAAAATAGATATAATCACTAAACATTATTTTATCCTCAGCGTTAGAAAAAGAGCATACAAAACCCCAAAATTAGACACCACCGATAGAATTTCAACATCAACAACCCAAAATTCATAATCGTACCCTCTAACTCTCTAACTACAAAATTTGAAATTAAATTAGTCATCGCCAACACTAGGGTCTTTACCACGATCTCCAAGAAAATGGAGATATAATTCGGAGGAAAAATAAATCCAACACCACTTCAGATGTTGGGATTTGCAGTGTAGAAACATTTACAATAGTGAGACATCTCGGAATTTAAAAGACCGCATCTATGAACATAAGACAACCCTTTCAACTCGTTCGTCATACACAGGAACAAAACTGGCCATAACTTTTATTTTATAAATATTAGGGTGGAAATAATAAAAGAATTCATTAAGTCGATAATACTTCGAGGAACTCCTGATAAATATTTTACCAACTATAGACACACGTCAAGAAAACTGCATTACATCACCAAATTTTATTAAATCTGTTCTTAAAGAATCTAATGTATGTTTATGTTTACCAACCGATGTTTTACGTAAAAACGTCCCCAAATCAACAAGCGGACAACCACCAAACATAAATAATGTCTACTAGGCACACACACTCATATACAAACACATACGAATATGCATTATCATCCGAATCTCTCATAGACAAACTAGATTATGATACACTTACATATATATATTATGCACACAAATGCTGCTTGACAAGTCAAATGCACGTGAAATTTGCTGAACCAATTAAAAACAAAGAAAACAAAAACAAAAATACCAGAATTTTTTCCCATATCACATTTTTTGAGAAACCTTTGATAAAAGCGAAATATGTTAGCGTTTCTCATATGTTAGTGTTTCTTATATGTTAGCATTTCTTATTTGTCCTTTATTCTATCATATATATATATATATATATATATATATATATATATATATATATATGTAAAAGTGGACATGGAAGTCAGCACTTAGAGGCGACAGTCTGTTTCATGCTAGTGCAATCGTCAGGCAACGATTGCACTAGCATGAAACAGACTGTCGCCTCTAAGTGCTGACTTCCATGTCCACTTTTACATTTACACACGCTCTATCTCTGATATTGAGCACTTTATCCCATAAATATAGCACACTTTAAGACTATATTTCTTCATATATATATATATATATATATATATATATATATATATATATATATATATAAAGAACAGTAAGATATTTCTTCATATATATATATATATATATATATATATATATATATATATATATATATATATATATATATATATAAAGAAAGAACAGTAAAATATAAAATCCGGTGTTCTTATAGATATTTTTATTTTTACACAATAGTGCTCAATGTAAATTTACAGAGCATTAATATTATATATATATAGATATATATATGTGTGTGTGCGTGCGTGTACGTGTGTTTGTGGGTGCTGACGCACTTCGTCCTCTGATGGACTTTATTAAGTCAAATGTAAGGATTTTATTTTGCAACAAGTATTTATTAGCACAAGTAAAAATGTTGTTAGTTATTCAATTTTTTAAGTTAAGAGACGCTCATAAATATTCATCAGGTTAACTGAAAAGTCTAGGCAAAAAGTCTGGAGGATGATAAGTGACGTAATTTAATGTCAAATAAATGAAAGTCAGTTAAAGATGTAGATTTTTTATGCAATTAATATTTAAATTATTTTAGATTGGGATTAATTTATGTGTTATATATTTTAAATAACATGAGGTTATGAATTTAACCGTTTTCTTTTATTTTTTTAACGTTTTTATAGTCGTGTATATTGCCTTGGGAAAGGAGTAATTCTTTTAGGGATGATATTTTAGATATTGGAAAAAATACGAGTTGCATATTTATATTTTCATACAGATATATACAGATATATATATATATATATATATATATATATATATATTTGAAATTTAAATCGCTGAATACACGAATAGTGTAATTGGTTTGTAGAAATTCAGTCTCTTAATGGATGCGTATTTAAAACTAGGATTAATTTTCAATTACGCATGTTTTGAAGTTTTCGCTTTTTACTTTTGCATAATATAAAAAAACGGACTGAAATGAAATATCGATCTGCACAGAAAGGTCACTAGTCAGTCATCAATGCACCGATATATTGTTCTGGGGTGTAACGCTGATATATTGTCCAGGGGTGTACCAATTACGCTAACAAAAATAGAGAGAAAAAAACAGGATTCTTTACTCGATACGGATCATCATCGCCCGGGCTGGGTCTCGCTAGAAAAATTATGACTGAGTAGTGAGTTCGAGCCTCATTGGGTGCCCCATACATAAGGCCTTGTGCCACATCTAAGCTACGCTTAGAAAATCACCATTACAACCGAATCGTATAGACACATGCTGACTGGGTCATAACAACTCAATCGTTGAGCACCTCGACGCGGTAGAATTGTTAGCAAGTTTGTCTAGCTAGAACTCACTAACAGCAGAATACCCAACTTATCTGAGGTTGACCCAATCAGTAAAACTTTGGAGTTCATAACTTTAATCAAACTAAAACTATTTGGTAAAATATTTCAAATTGACATGAATATTTAATATTATTATTTTCAAAAGATAAGCAAAACCAATTTAAGTCGACTTAGTCATTACATCCAGAGGGAAAAACTCACATTAATTAAAGAAAAGTTCAATTCATTAACTACTAAAATGTTTTTATTGAATTCATCTAATTTTTACAGTTTGTTAGCCGTTTTAGTCGAGTGTTTTTCTTTGTGGGTGGATCAGTGTTCCCTCTGTCAACAAATGGGTTTACAATAAAATATTGTTGATTAAAATTGAATGTGAGTGGAGTGATTGTACAAAATGTTATCCATTAGATAAGTAAACATTCATTACTATTTATTTAGTTATGTCGACTAATTTTAAAATTTAATTCAAATAACATTCCAAATATATAAGCATGGGTAAATTTTCTAAAAAAATATTTTTTCTTTCAGAAGTAGCGAGCCACCAAAGATGAGATTATAAAAATGTACGTTCATCAACTCTGAAGCCACTGGTCAAATTTGATTAACTTATCACAAAATGGAGTTTGGGAACCTGCGCTTTCAGAAGGTTTTTAAAATAGTGAACTCCAAGGGGTTCTAATGAATGGAACGACGTTGGAGTTGCCGAATTTACCTGCACATTGGCAAGATGTGGAAATGGCAGTTAAATTAACTCTTGAACTTTCACAAATTGTATGTAGACAAGAAGCAAGGAACAAGTACATTATTACTAAACCATTGTGGCATCAAATAAGACCTTAATTTACTTCAAAGGGAAATTGTATTGAACAATTAAAGCTATTTTATGATGTAATATGTTATACAGTGCAGTCATTTTAGTGTGATTTTCAATAAACACTGCAAATTTAAAACATTTTGTCTTATAATTTATTTCTAGCAGTATTATGGCGTTATATACACTTTTTATATTTTTTGTTTTTATTAATTAAAACCTAACACGTTGTATCTGTCTATATTTCTGAGATGAGGTATTTACATTATTCCGACTATTGTTCTCATCTTTGTCGCCATATTTATTACAACGTTTCGGCCGTTGTACGCTCCAGCCTTCTTCAGGTCGTCGGAATGTCGAACTAAACCCTTTATTTTGCTCACTGTGGTAGACTGTTCTAGTTCCACGCGCCACGTTTTAATGGATGTCAATTATCAGTTATCTCCTGTTAATTTCTCTCTCCAAGTTCTACACTGCCTTAACCGGGTATTGAACTCTGACTCTTTGGGTCCTGTCACGCGATCTAACTAACGCCTTTATCCACTGTGTGATGTGTCCTTGAGGAGATAACTGATAACTGACATCCATTAAAACATGGCACGTGGAACTAGAACAGTCTACCCCAGTGAGTGAAATAAAGGGTTCAGTTCGACATTCCGACGACCTGAAGAAGGCTGGAGCGTACAACGGCCGAAACGTTGTAATAAATATGGCGAAAAAGATGCGGACAATAGTCCGAATAATGTAAATAGTGTCTAACACGTTGTTTAAGATCGTATTCATTGATTAGCCGTTTTTGTAATCTTTAACAGTTTTTACTTATCGAATACAGTAAAAAATTGTTTATGTTGTACGTGGCGAGTCATAATTGGAATTCTAGTTTGAATACATTTTCCGTTTAATGTATCTAATACAGAAATATAATCTTTATTTTGATGTATTCTTGAAATAATGGAAAATTTGAAGTTAGTTTGTAAGCAAAAACCTGCAGAAATTAGGTATTTCTGTACATTTTTAAGCGATCATTAAAACAAAATGCTCAAAACGTGGTGAAAGCTATGAATCTAATCTCCAGTGTCTCTACTTAGCGCATAAAACCTCAGTTTTCGCATCGAGTGCAATGCTGATATTTTAAAAAGTGTTCAGAATCAACCTGCCCTACTGTACCCATTGACACAGTCCAAGACACAGAGATTGACGTGTGTCTTTCGTTAGCACATTTTTGTATCCGATTATCATCGTCAATGAATGCGAGGAGAAAAAATATTTACGATTAACGCATTGAAATGTAAAATTGTTGAATAATAAAGTCTGGAAGGTTGATAATGATTGTATACATCTATTTCGCCAGAACTAAATCTGCTGGACCCGATAAACGAGTGAGTGATCGAAAAGTGATGTTGAATTTTTGGAGACAGAATCGAAATCCGTTTAAATGTAGCAAACGTGAATTTTACATGTCAAGAATCATATAATAATTCACCCTTCGTTAGTAACTACTTTAGTTAGTTTGCACGGCCGTTACGCCCTACCAATAACGCATGAATAATAGACTTTTGACTGCGGGAAAAGACGGAAATGACATATTAGAAATGCTACTTGATTTCAGTGAGAAAATAAAAGCAATAAATGAATAAATAAAAAAGGAAAGATAGAAGTGTTTGATGTAACCTCATAAATAATGGACTATTCCATTTTGATTGGTTTTGATTGGTTGGGTTTGGTTTGTTTTGCGGTATATCAACCTCAATGGGTTATTTAATGCCAACAAAATCTTTATTGCTGTAATATTTGTTTTCAAAAATGTATTTCTGGTAATATTTTTCCTTCAAAAAATCTATTTCTGGTAATATCTTTTTTTTCAAAAATGTATTGCTGGTAATATCTTTTTTTCAAAAATGTATTGCTGGTAATAATTTTTTTACAAAGTATTTCTGGCATTAAAACCTATTTTTACACTAGCATAGTGTTTTGACCCCATTCTGGGGGGTTAAATATTTGCCCTAACAGGTGCTACCATCCGAGTCAGGGTGGACCTGGGAACACCAGCAATTAAGAGGTGGTTCCTCAAAACCTCTTGATCAGAGGCCATGATATTGGACGTAGTTTATCGTCTTACACAGGACGCGGATGTAGTTTATCGTCTTACCCAGGACACGGATGTAGTTTATCGTCATACCCAGGAAAGTGACTGGTTTTTGCTTGGTTTCAGTAAGAAAGAAATAAAGGTAGAAAGAAGTGTTTAAAGTCTGTATCAGTGAAATGGAAAAAGGTGTTAATTTAAAAATTTATTTATGATTGTTATTGAAATATTTTAGTTGTTATGCTGAAATATTTAGCGATGGGATAGGAAAATTCCTACAGATATTTGATTGTCGTAAAACTCGCCATGAGCTTATTGAATCATTCACTTAAGAATTCAGCTTCATCAGAATAATAAAATAGAAAAACCGTGAAATTTTCGCGGGTCTCTCCAGTAAAATTATTGTTTGCCCGAACAAAATCTTACGACGCATCATATTTTTTGTTCGTTGCTGACATGAACTGATCCAAGTAGAATATTAGCAACCATGTTTCTGTCGCCATTTTCCCTCTATTCTTACAGTGTATCAACCTGATGAATACTGAAGAATAGATCTACGGAGAAGTTGAGGTAACAAGATATACTCTACCAGCTTTCCACCGACCTGCTAACAACTCCCCAACGTTGCGTCTCCATTCTCTTTTCTGTCGATTGTACGTCAAAAACTGGGAAATGTTCGTAGCAAGCTCGAAAGAAAACAAAAGGTAAAAATAAACGCCACGGCGAGAAATGAAAACACTTTTTTTCAATATATTAAGGTGTTTATTTAGGACATCGCTTATTTGGTCTGAGTTGGTTAGTAGGTGACACATGGGACAGCGTCTGGGATTTCAGACTAAAAGATGAGATCTTCTTTTTTACTCTTCCTCCAACAAAATCTCTGACTATACGGCTGGCTACTCGAAGGGGTGGCATCGGAACTACCCGCTTCAGAATTTTAAAAATCAATCAGCATTTTCTATTGTTATTAAATTTGTAAAAATCCTCTATAAAAATAATCCACGTAAATGTACATATAGAAAAGAATCAGGATTTTCCATAATATATGTATATTATTTTGAATGAAGCCTTTGAGTTGAACAATCTTAGAAAGGGGAGAATGGCATTTTGACATATAGAGAAAAGGGTGCATTGTGCAAAAAAGGTCTAGGGAAATGAATCCAGCAATATTTTCGTCCGTTTCCGTCGAAGATTTTTCCTAGATCTGAACGACCAAGTTATGTTCATACTAAGATCATACAAAATGTAGTTGACGAAAAATCCTCAGCAAATTTAACGGCAATTAGAAAAAAAAACAGTTGAATACAAGACAAATTTCAATCATAAAAAAACATTCAAAGATTAGATTAAGCTTGATTGATGGATGTTATCATCTGATTTCTCCTCGGCTTAATTAAAGTTTCGCCATTTGTTCGTCATTCAAGAGAAGACTTACTACCGAAACATTCCTGGGTAGAAAATCAAAGTTTGATTGATTGAGTTGTAACATTTTGAAGGTTATTTAAAGTCAGAAAATATGTTTAGATCGTAAGAATTTTCTTGGAGATAATAACAATTTACTGATACAAATTCTACCAATTAACCCACAGCGGGGAGGGATTTCTACTTTAAACCCGTCTTTTATTGGCCTAATACGCATGATCAATTTCATCCCTTGTCCCAGCAAACGAAATTAAATAGGCTTCATGTTGAACAATAAAAAAATAGATTTATCAAAATTCGAACAAGAGATTCAGAGGGTTGTAGATTTTATAACCGATTTCACAAAGCTTCACGCATGCTCAATATGCGTGCCACCTGTGACATGATACACGTCAAGTCGGTAGTCCAGATCCTGCCAAACACGTTGTAGCAGTCTTACGTAACATTCTTCATCTCCTCCTCAGTGCGGAACTATCTCAATGAGAATCTACAAGGAAGACGGAGCCAGCGTGCCAGTGATAATGTCAATGTGCTGTTGAAATGGCCACCACATTCATCTGACGTTGTGATTTTTTTCTTTGGCGCTATGTGAAAGGATAGGTCTATATCCCTATTCTTCCTACAAGCCTAGAGGAACTTAAGCAGAGAATCACTGAGGTGCTGGAGAATGTTACGCAAAACATGATACAGCGTGTTTGTCAGGAGCTGGACAACCGACTTGACGTGTGTCGTGTCACATGTGGTGTGCATATTGAACATTTGTGAAGCTTTGCGAAATCGCTTATAAAATCTACCATCTTTGGAATATCTCGTTCGAATTTTAATCAATAAATCTTGTATTGTTCAACATGAAGACTATTTAATTTCGTTTGTCGGGTACATATAGTTACTCAGACTTTCACATTTTAAATGATCTTAATGTTTTTGAGACGCCTTGTATTTCTAATAACAAGAGTAATGCTTGTAATTAGAAGGTTTCCTGTAGTATAATTGATTAGGCAGCTGTCGTATTAACAAAGGTTTCTTGGGGGCAATTAATCCATCTTTCACCTTCGCCGGAAGCATGCTCCTATTAAAAACTGTAGAATGAGAGTTTGAAGGCTGTGCTAGAAACAAATAGAATTAAGAATAAAGAAATACTATCAAAGTTATTAAAAATCAGATTAAGCCAAATAATTTGTGGACACTAAACATTGCCCAGCATTATTGACTATATCATATTATAACATATTTAAATTTTGGTATATATTTCCATATATATTGATGCAGGATGTGAGAGAAGTTAATTATTTCAATGTCTTATTCCAAGCCCAGTCAAATTGTGTGTGTGTATATGTGTTGCATGTGTTTGCGTTTAAATCAAATGGCACATGCATACGTAAGTCCCTTATACTTAACAGATACGCATATAGTTATTATCTAAGCGTAGCTTAGATGTGGCACAAGGCCGAAAGTATGGGGCACCTAGTGAGTATCGAACTCACTTTTCAGTCGTAACTGATCTAGCGAGACAATATATGTGATATGTAAAGTTACACAGAGAGGGTGTGTGACGGATAGCTTTTCTTTTAGAATATAGTCTCTATAATCTGAATAAAAAGTGCATGTTAACGCAAAAATATGTCAGATCCCAGACTGGTATCCTAAGTCAATTTGCTCTAAACCGTTCTATGAAAGACGAACTGCTGAAATAATTTCATTGGCGCTTACCTGTATACCGTGCTCTCCAGGACGATATTAAACCTTTGTCGTTGTGGTAACTATTACTCTTGAACATAACCCATAACCAGCGCCTCGTTGAGTTAATCACTGTGTTGACTGTTTTACAGGCGTAGAAAAGTTGTTTGGATGTTTTGCTGCCGTCACGAATCTATAATTTAAACGAAACAAATAAAAAATTAATAATTCAGAAGTAAACAAAACGGAGAGTAAACGAATAATATTGAAAGATTGGTGCTACTCTGGCTTTCTTATCTACAAGGAAATAATATCTACGCCATACAAATTTTAATTTCGAATGATATCTACATAGTAAAACATATTATAACACACACACACACACATATATATATATATATAACAAAGAAAATGTAATTAAAATATTAATTTTTTTTCTTTTATTCATAGTCAATCGATAAACAGCATGTGCATCGGCTGAAATGTGTACACCGTACAAATTTTAATTTGGAATGATAGCTATTTATTAAAACATGGTACTACTTTGGCTTAATATCTACAATGAAAAATATAGCAACCCATAGCAGTACCTGTTTTACTATGTAGATATAATTCCAAAATACAATTTGTACCGTGTAGATATTTTCTCTTTGTAGATAGCAAGCCGCAGTACAGGGCGGTCCGAAAGTCTCGTTACCCCTACATAATCGCAACAACTTTCAGCACCAGTCGATTGTTCCTCCCAGAAGTCCAGACATCATTTCTTGCGGCAATGCTCTGTGGGGTATTATCAAGAGGAGAGTTTCACATCAACGGTACCAGAATACTCATCAGTTGAAGGACGTTGTTCGGAGAGCCTTTGCAACAATAAACAAAACACAGGTTCGTAAAATATCCGACAGGACATGGCGCCGCATCATTTTGTGCCACGAAAATGATGGTGCTCATACAGACCTTCTCGATGTGTGACAGCGTCGCTGCAAATTAATAAACTGGATCCAGTACATGTGCTTTGTATTACTGTATTACTTGTTCTTCTATTGTTCTCAGTACTTTTTGGTATGTGGTAACAAGCCTTTTCGGATGTAGATAACAAACCAAAGTAGCACCGTAATATCATGTCAGCAATAAATACGGATATAATTAAAAAACCAATAACAGCAAAAATCCCAACTATCGTAATTGGCAAGAAATACTAAAAAGGGGAGAAAAATTGAAAAAATGTTGGACTGATTTAACTGGTTTTGGGTCTCATTAATTTCAATCGACGTAAGTCAATAAAATTCCTGTGCACACTGATTAAAAAAAAGAAAGAAATAGAATAATATATTGAGTCGAGTATACTTTTTCATAAGCAGATCACATTAAATTCCCACAACCATTCATTCTGTCTACATCGGAATGGCTGTCTTGTTTTAATAAAGATTGTTTCAAGAACTTTATCTGATAAGACGATTGCGATCTTCACATGACCGAAAACATGGCCATACTAAAGGAAACCACACGAGTGTATATAAGCGTCGGCATACTTAGTAAATATTGAGAGAAATTCGAATCTTGACTAGTGCCTGACAAGAAGGGTCTGTAATGGGATCGATCCTGACCAGAAATCTCGATTTCAGTCACTTTGTCACCGACGTGATGTGGCTTCCCTCTGTCTTTTCTACAAATATTTTTATGGCAACTGCTCTTCTGAGTCTTTTCCCTTGGTGTTCCGACTACATGAATTTAAGCGTGCTACTAGATTTTAGCAACTAGGTCTCACCGCTTTACAGCTGAAATAACTAGATGCAACCGCCACTTCTACTCTAACTGATTCTTTTATCGCACTTCTCGCCTGTGAAACTCCATTCTGATTTCTTGCTTCCCTGATAACTACAATCTTCAAAAATGTAAATGCAACGACAATCGCCATTTTCTGTTTGCTTGAACTCTGTTTCCTCTTATCATTTCCTCAAACGTCCCCATTCTCAGTTTACACATTCACTCTCACTTTCACACCCTGTAACCCCATGCGTTTTAGTGGCATTATCACCTTGCTTGGGGTGAAATGATAAAAAAAAGCAATATTTGTAATTGTTTCTTTCAGAACACAAACAACTTCCTTGCTTCTCTTTTTTTTATTGGAGGTTTACGGCCTCATCACGTTGAAACATCGGTTCCCCTACGATCACCGAACCGTCCTGGGTATGACGATAAACTACATCTGTATTTCGGATAAGACGATAAATTACATCCGACAGCAAGGCCTCTGATGAGGAGATTTTGAGGAGCGTGAAACCATCTCTTAATTGCTGGTGTTCCCAGGTTTACTCTGACCCGGAGTGGTAGCACCTGTTACTATGGGCAAATAGTTAACCCCCAAACTCGGGACAAAACACTATGAAAATGTAAAAATAGGTTTTAATATCAGCAATAAATTTTTTGAGGAAAATTTAATACCAGTAATACATTTTTGAAGAAAATAAATATTAACAGCAATATATTTTAGGAAAAAAACATTAGCAGCAAAACGTTTTTGGAAAAAAAATATTGCTAGCAATGAAGAACTTGTCGGCATTAAATAACCCATTGAGGTTGATATGCCGTAACACAAAATAAACCAAACCAAACGATCACCGAAGTTAGGCAACGTCGAGGCAGTTCAGTACCTAGATGAGTGACCTCTTGAGAATATCAGGTAATATAAACTTGAATGAGCGGGTAGTGTAATGGATAATGGTTCGGAATTGTTAATCGGAGTTCCAATTCCCGTTGGGTTCGTTATATTCAATTATGTGCAAAATATAATTAGGAAAGACATGAATCCACTTGCTATCCCCCAGCTATGGGTTAATTAGTCGGCCTTGCATTAGTAAATCATTATTATTTGCAAAAATATCTTACAATTTAAAATACTTTCTGGCTTTAAATAACGTGCATGAGGTTGAGAGACTGTAATAAACAAATCAGTCAATCAATCTGAATCATTGCTAAATGACTTTACTTACCTTGAGAAATGCTATGAACAACTCAGCATAGTATCTTAACTGTGTTATTTCTTGGGAAAGGTGTGAATCCAATTATTCGCCCCTCAGCTATAGGTTAATTAGTAAGATTCTGTATCACTAAAACATCAATATCTTAAAAAAAAGTCTTACCATCTAAAAATATTTTCTGGCCGAAAAGGGTTGATAAGCCGTAGAAAAACGAATCAATCAATCTCTTTTATTGCACAGAAGCTCGTGTAAATGGATTTCTCAACAGGGAGAGGGGTGGACGATGAGAAGACAAACCAGACTAAGAGATATAAAGGATAGGAAGTTGTACGGACCCATGACCGCTCACATCCGGATGAGACACGGTACATAGAAGAAGTCTTATTCAAAGTTAAGTAACCCAACAGGGGTTGAGATATCGTTAAACTAACAAACCCAATCCATCTTGAATAAAGTGTAGGGAAGAGTATACGAGTGTCTATAACAATGGTTCTGAACGTTTTTCTTTACCCACGGACCACTTTTACTCTTTTTTTATTATATAAAATCTCTTTAATTAACAACTAAATTCTATGGAATATTTATGTACAAAATAACTCATAATAAACCATTTTAAAATATGTGAATAATTAATAAATTAAAAAAGGGCAGATTTATCAATGAGATATCTGCGGGTGATGTTGCTCTGCGAGTTTTTTTTTATATTCGGCTCCATCGATTTCAATGATAGTCGAAGATCAACCCTATTTACAATGTCGAGTCTATTACGGGCTTTTGATAGTAGATGAGACACACGGCTAAAATTCGATTCACTAAGTTAAGATGATGAAAAAGCAATAATGTAGATCTGTGCCTTTTCCCAGACGAGTGGATAATTTTTAGCAGTGTATTTGTTTCCCACATATTATTCTTCCCATCTTCGAATTTTGCTTGCAATATTTCATCACTCTGCAATTCAGTGAAGGTCTCTTGTAAAGAAATGTCAACATCGGCAGCATTAACCTCAAAAGGAATTGTCACTCAAGTTGGCATATCCATCATGAGTAGGTCACTTGCATATCTTGCATATCTTCGTGCAAATTTTTCAAATATTCACCATACAATGCAAGGTCATCGTTGTACAAAACGCCGCTAATCCAGGACAAAAAAAGAAGGAAACGATTCAAATGCACGACGTCTGATATTAATTTTGTACAACTGTAGTTTTTTTTTTTTTAGAAAATCAGTAATAGCACCTTTACAGGATATGGGATCAAAACTTTTTTCCTTGGAGCTGTTTATTGAGTAAATTTATTTTTTCCCAAATATATCTGATTAATAAAATCTATCACATTTAGGTGCAAGCAATTGTTTTCCGAGCTGGCTGTTATCCAGAAGTGAGACAATAGAGACTCAATATTTTAAGATGGCGTAGGTAACTGTAGAAATTCCAATTCTCAGTGTATGACAACCGTTCCGAAGTCAAATTGCAATATGAACCACTAAAATATTACTAATTTGCTATTTATTTGTGTGGAGCCCAAGTAATCTTATATGGACCCTGGTAGAGAAAAACTGGTCTATATAGAAAAGCGGTGTTTCTGTTGTGGGAAAACAATCTCTTGAAGACACTGTGATTTGGCAACGTTCTGCTGTAAAACGCTTTTGTTCGATTATTGAAGTGATAGTCACTTTGTGGGGGAACATTTATGCCCAGCATCGTTGAAAACAAGGTACACACCCTGACAACGAACTCAACCGGACCGCACCCACTGTGCTGAAATGATTTCAGAGTTTACTAAGGAACTACACAGACATCAATCTTATCAACTATGAAATTTACACAAGTTAAAGGACATGCTGCGAATATTTCGGCGCTAATTCCCAAAGGAAACCGTTGGAGGTGCTTTAGCGGCTATAAATGATCAGGTAGACGATATTTTGTGAGCACATGAAGGACGAAAACCTACCTCCGATCTATGTATGCATATTTATATGTAGTGAACTCTCAGATCGTGTTCGACGTATGAGGGTCAAGCAGCTCAGTTCCTAGGAACCGATAGCTAGAAACCAGCACATATGATTTGATTATAGTGGTAAAGGCTTTGGGCAGAACCAAACACATTTTTTGAAGAGCCGAATACAGAGACCTGGTGCACTACGTGCCACAAGGTCCCCAAACGACCGTCAGCAGGTTTTGAATTTAAAGTTGTCCTCCTAGACCAGTTGTCATCTAAGGCTATAGAAACCAGTCTGTCCTGTTATTTACCCACAGCTGGAGGGAGAAGAAGAGGATTAATACCTCGAACTCGGCTCTCCGATTCCTTAATCCGAGCCGCTATCCGCTACTCCGCCGTGCCTCATCTATCTATCTATCTCTCTCTCTCTCTCTCTCTCTCTCTCTCTATATATATATATATATATATATATATATATATATATCAGTATGTACATATCTATGTATCTATCTATCTCAATATGTACATTTTATATCTATCTTTCTCCCTCAGTATGTACATTTTCTTTCTATCTATCTATCTATCTATCTATCTATCTATCTATCTATCTATCTATCTATCTACCTAAGCTGTTACTATATCGCTTCTCTAATATAACGTTAATATAATTAATGAAAGTTTCATCATTACGAGAATTTTTATAAACTCTAAAGAATTACTGGATTTATTTTTTAATCTGACATTATTATTACGTCAAATGTTATTATAATATATAAGCGTATTTGAAATAGACGCCACATTTTATTCTTTTTTTATTTTAAACAATGTGTATTACGTCTACCGGCTTGCGCATTCGGGCGCGTTTTCTTTATTAAGATTTCTTTGGTGAGATGGCCTCCAGTTC
Organism: Acanthosepion esculentum; assembly: GCA_964036315.1. Taxonomy (NCBI): domain Eukaryota; kingdom Metazoa; phylum Mollusca; class Cephalopoda; order Sepiida; family Sepiidae; genus Acanthosepion; species Acanthosepion esculentum. Next base: position 71,763,694 of record OZ038486.1, read on the forward strand.
ATGCAACATATGGTTTCCATGAAAGATATAGAGAATATTCGGAAAAACTTGTGTCTAGTTGTATCTGTCACTGCAGGCAAATCGTTCTTGGTACTATAGAATCATCCTCATCCTCATCAAATCAGTCTGTATACCCAGGACAGGTGAGAATAGGTAGCTCCGTCAAATTGGCGCTTCTTCTAGCCTGGAATATCGTTTCTGCACCCACTGTGGTGTCTGTCGGTGTCTTGCAAATTATCGTTCCTGTAGAACCTCCTGAATACAAGTTTGAGGCTGGAGGACAAAGCTGTATAATCGATTAAAGTTGAAGACAAATATAAAAAATCTACAGCATTTCCTAGAAACGCGTTTACACGAAAAAATCGGCTCGAATTTTTAAAGAAATAAATAAGGAAAAAAATGAAAACTAAATATTGTTTCAAAAGAAAACATAAATATAAAATTTAAATCACAAAGCAAAGAAAAAGAAGTAAACTGAAAAATCCTACTGCTTACGTAAAATATATTCACTAAGATTATAATCATTGAAGTCTAGAGTTTTGTGTCTGTCGTCTTCACTTTCAGAAATCCTAGTTGCCAGGGTAACGTGACTCATACTCACTGCAAGTGTCGTCATAAATGTACCTTTTACATATAATGAGTGCCGTAATTGTCGGTGTACAACCTTAAAAATCCTCTTTTATAATATGGGGTCATCTTATACTCCAGGTATCAAATGTGAACCTTAAATCCTGTGGTTTATGGTAAGTTGTAAGCATGGGAGATTTTTGACGGTAGGCTAACCCTTGCCTATCGACACAAATATTTTACTTTATAAATACCCTCTTGATAATTAAAGTAATGTAAAAACCTGGACAGCAGTAAAACAATACACTACTGTAAAATCAAAATCCCTATGACATTACATTTAAGTTTTTATTTTTGATTAAAACGAAGCGGTTCAATGGTTAGCAAGCTTGTCTTGCTAGAACAATTACGACTGAATGGCCAGTTCGATCCACACTGGGTGCCTCCAATTTTTGGCTTTTGCCACATCTAAACTACTCTTGGAAAATCACTATACCATACGGTTGTTGATATTTAAGGATTCTAGAAATTAATTCATTTTTAAATTGATTAATAATTATAAATAAAAATGCAAATAAATATATTTTAATTTGCAAAACAACTAAAAAAAAGTATTTATTTTATGTTTTCTTTTAAACAAATAAATTTATTTTTATTAATAGGTTGTAGATGTGGAAAATGCAGTTGAACCTGTTAATTTTTTACTCCACATAAAATAAGTTGTTAAAAATAAACTAGGTTGTTAAAAATAAAATGAGTTGAAAAAAATAAAATGATTTGTTAAAAATAAAATGGGTTGGTAAAAAGCAAAGTGGGTTGGTAAAAATAAAATAGGTTGGCAAAAAATAAAATAGGCTGGTAAAAAATAGGTTGAAAAAGGAAAAGTATAGTTAATTTATTCGACAGCCAAATATTAACCTTTTTTTACCGCTATGTTATTAAAGTGACGTCACGAATGTTTACGCCCACGGCAGCTGATCGTGTTATCATTACCGGGTTGATTATGGTAAGGTTACCGGTAGATGTAGATTGTGGTAGTTAATTGACAAGATCACCCTGCCTTTTTCGATGATGTTGAACAAAAAACTCAACTGGATGTGTGTCTCAATAAGCCGTTTAAAGATCGCATTCGTGAACAGTGGAACGAGTGGGTTGTTAGCGGGAAAATGTTATTCAGCCTACCGTAAAAAGCCTACCAAAAACACAGCACTCACTCATGAGGCAGATTGTGCTAGTTAATTGACAACATCTCTCCACCGTTTTTTCATTAGAATTTGAATTTGAGTGAAAAGAAAATTTATGGTCACTGAATTTATTTTATAAATTCAATACATTTTAATATACAATATATTTTAATATTGGCGGCGCCGTCTTGTACGGAGAATATAACCTGAAACCTACATTTTAACTTTAAAATTTGGCGGTCGTCTTATACGTACTTCTCGAGTAGGTACTTCTATTTTAAACAAACGAGAAGAATGAAGAGGTAGGACAGTATTTCAGGATAAAATAAAGGATTTCTGTTTGAATTTCTGGAATGAGGAATAATCTACATCTTTGTTGATATTATCACAATAACAAGATGGATTTAAAGTTCTACACTCAGGATTGTCCCACGGGTATAAAAGCCTAGTGGATTAAAGCATTGATTCGGGAATTTTTTGTGAGTTCTATCTGAGGACCTGGAAGCGTCTACTTGGATTCAATGGAAACAGGTCTAGTAATAACTGAGAAGTACTAAATAAGAACTAGAATAAATCTGACTACATATGAGATGTGAGCCATCCAAGTATCGTTTCTATCTATGAACCCAAATGTTTGAAAAGACTGTGGGAAAATAAAATCAATGAATATAATAATAATGAATAATAAAATGAAAGAAAACGAAATATATTTTCCCTTGATACTCGTTATTACTAGGTACCGGGAATCTATCTATCTATCTATCTATCTATCTATCTATCTATCTATCTATCTATCTATCTATCTATCTATCGATCTATCTATCTATCTGTATATATATATATATATATATATATATATATATATATATATATATATATAATATCTGGATAAAATAAATGAAACAAAATTGGGTGTTTTTTTTATGAAAGTATTTATTTCTGTGTTTTTGTATATATTTATTTATTTAATATTTCAGACCACCTAGATAAATAAATAAATATATACAAAAACACAGAAATAAATACTTACATAAAAAAAACACCCAATTTTGTTTCATTTATTTTATCCAGATATTATATACATATCAAGAAAGTATACGTGGCCTCTCATTATGCTATATATATATATATATATATATATATATATATATATATATATATATATATATATATATATATACTTGCATATACAAGTATATACATATATGCACATATTAGACGCTTTTTGTATAATTGTACATATATGTACACTACACATATACATGCTCACTCAAACATATCTGTGCTTGTATATATATATATATATATATATATATATATATATACATACACATGCACATCTATCTATCAAGGTAGCTATCTATTATCTGTCAGTCTATCTATCTATCTCAATATTGCGCATCTCCCTCTCAGTGTGTTGCTATACATATCTATCTATCTATCTATCTATCTATCTATCTATCTATCTATCTATCTATCTATCTATCCAGCTATCTCGTAGTTGTTTACGTATTTAGTTCTGCACGACATATGTTAATGGCAGCCACCGAGACACCCGGATGTAACATTTCCTCACGGTGTTTCTGTAGACTTTTCTGAACTCCTCCTCCTCCTTCACATTCTTCTCCTCCTCCTAATACTACTACAACAGCAACAACAACTACTACCTTTTCATTAACATTTCTTACATTTTTTTCTTTTTAGCAAAATGAAACAGAAAACATAAAGGGAGATGTAAATAAAGAAAATTTTATGTTCTTTATAGTCTGTTAATATATTCTTTTACTTTAATTTATTATATGCTTGCCTTCATGAAGATTTTTTTTTTTAAAGAGAAACATCTATTTCCGCATTAAACATGAGATGTCTATGAATATTCTTGGAACCGGCAACGGAAAACTATTTTGTCTCCAGAAATACCCGGTCAGCTCAAACTTAAATACGCAAAGCATATTTGTAATAAAGTGCGTAAAAAAAGAATTCACATATTAAGCAAGTTGTTGACAGCGGGGAAAATTATGGAAACATAAAATAGCCGTGGAAATTACAGTTTTCCTATTTGAATTTTCTGATTAATTTTAATTGTTTTAGTTACTGATTGAATAAGCTCATGGCAAATTATACGACAATAAAATATCCGTCGAAATTCCCTTATCGCATCATTAAAAATTTGAACTTATCAAATCTAACAAAATATTGCAATAACAGTCATAAGTCGTTATTTTAAGAAGTAAGGTCCAAATGAAAAAATTTGAAATTGACAACTTTTTTTCATTTCACTGAAACAGGCGTTAAACACATGACATTTTTATCGCCTCTTTTATCTTCTGTTTTCTTCTTTCTTTCATTTATTTTCTCACTGACACCAAGTAGCGTCCCTGCGATCAAAACGGAATAGTCAATTATTTATGAGCAGGACAGGGCGTTTCACTCCTTCTTTCTTTCTTTTTCTAGCTGAAAGCAAGTAGCGTCTCTGATATGCCTTTTCCATCTTTCCACGCGATCAAATCGCAATAGTTAATTCTTTATGAGATACTGACATTCCTTATGAGGTATTCAACACTTTCTTTCTTTCTTTCTGTCTTCCTTCCTCTGAAACCAAGTAGCGTCCCTGATATGTCTTTATCGTATTCCGCGAGCTCAAAACGGAATAGTCCATTATTATGAGTTATTGTTTGGTCGTACTAACTAGGGGAGGGACAAGAACTGTAACAAAAGATTTGGTGACTTGGCGCGATCAGAAAATCTATCAATAAGTTTTTATTTTTCAATTTCTGATGTAGAAAATAAGTTTTTGCATATAAAAATAGATTCCAATCCGAGTGGTTTGTTTTGGTTTGCCAAAAGGGTGATAAATAAACGTCAATAAAGGAAGTTTATTTATTGAGTATTGTCGTTTGAAGGCAAATATCGAATGTTTCGTTTCAGGCAAAGTGAATCATGTGAATAGTTTTCGACCAATAGGCAACGCTAAAAAAAAAAAAAGATTACTGCGTCTGTCTTCCCTTGAAACGATATATATGCCTCAGAGAACAATATTCATTTTCAGACGCCAAAAAGTACTTATTTTAGACACGGCTTACGACTACATCACGGGGAAACAGCGATTCCCGTACGATCACCAAAGTTAAGCAACGTCGAGCCTGCTAGGTATCGAGATAGATGACCCCTTAGGAATACCAGGTGCTATAAACTTTGATGTGCGTCTGGTGTAATGGATAATGGCTCGGAATTGTTAATGGGAGAATCGAGTTCGAATTGCACTAGGGTTCGTTATATTCACTTACGCGCGAATACTCTTGAGAAATGTATGGATCCATCTCTTCACCCCCAGCTATGGGGTAATTAATAATACGTTTATCGGTAAATCATTATTATCTTAAAAAAATCTAAAATATTTTCTGGTTTTAAATAACCTGCAGTAGGTTGATAAACCGTAAAGAACGGATCAATCAATAAAAAAACCCTTTTTAGATAGCTGCTTTCCCTTTTATTATTCTCATTGAACGCTCTCTGTAGGAAAGCAAAAGATTTCACCTCACATGGTACTTCCTCGCCTTCTCGATTTTTCTCTGTCTTATAAGAAATGACACAGAAATCCGAATGTGCACTAGAATTGCGAAAGATGCCTTCCAAATGTTAGACAAATTATTAAGAAATGGGAAAAATTCTTCATACCAAGTCTATATGGCAGTGAATGTTGGACAAATACTCTCATAGATAAAGACGTCAATTGAAGCAATAGAAATAAAGATACTGAAACGTAACGTAACATATGAGCTACGAGAAAGTTTTAATGAAATTGAGAAAAAATGACACTTGTCTAGAAAGAAACTGTTGACATTTCTATGATGTATAACGAGGAAAGAAAGTTTGGAAAATTTGACACCCACAGGAGATATTGAGCGCGCAAAGGTAAACAGTGAGTAACATACTTAACAAGCTTGTGTAAATGGATGTTAAAACAGGGTGTGGGTGGTATAGTAAGGGAGCAAACATTACTTTGAGCAACAAAGATAAAAAGTTGCAGAGGTTTATGATCACCCACGTCATGAAGGGACACGGTAATTAAAAGGAGAAAAAAAGATTATTATGATTATCTATATAAATAAATGCGAATGTCAATGTGTCACACTTTTTCAACTTTACTCTGTAAAGGCTGTAGTCCAACATATCGTACCATTTTGGAATCAGGTCGACTCCGTGAGCAAATTAAAAACATTCCGGATACGGACCCGCAATCCTGAAATTTTTTATTCCCAAGTTCTCCTTACTGCGAATGTTTTCGGTGATTTTTTACATGATTTTTGTGACGAAATTTTGTACGATAACAATTTTTATAACTTGGAAATAAATTTGGGAATAATTGAAATTGACTGCGAAATCCAACGAAAGTCACCTATGAAATAAAAATAATTTCGTGTGCGGAAAGTAAGGACCTACATACATCAAATTGTCTTTAAGTGGCGGCAGAAGAATTATTGTTGAACTTTTAAAAGGTAAGCTTAAATATAAATGCAATACTGAAATGCAGCGATCAATTCTGAGTTCTTCTGTAGTTTATTGTTGCCTATCGCATACGGTAACAGTACGCCTCGAAAAAAAGAAATCTTCACCAACAAAGAACTAGAGTGCAATCAAAAGAGCCAAGGCTGCACCGAGGAAAAGCATGTCCTGTGCAAATGAAAATTCAGATCATACGGCAGCTAGGAGAAGTTCGAATGCTGAGAATATGCAAAGACTTAGGAACTCTCAAACTTCATGAATAAGCCGAAAGCCCAATTAAGTGCCCTCCGCAGAACCTAGCTTAAAAGCCGCCTTTTTGGGCGGCATTTGTTAGTTTTTTTATATCCTTTGATTTCTGTTGTATATTCATTACCTTCCGGGTTTCAAATCCTGATTGCATCACCTGGAGAGGTTGCCTATATATGTACTGACCAGGCTCGATGTTGTTTTATCCTCTGTCATCGTACGGGAACCGGTGTTTCAGCCTGACGTGACTGTAAGCTGCCATCCACCTGAGATGACAGCTGACTGTCGTATTCTATGACAGAATTATCCATACAAAAAAATCAACGAGTTGATATACTTCATTACACAACGTAACAAATCAAAAGATTATTGAAGAAAAGTAGAAGACAATTTACTCAATGGAATTCTACAATGTCGGATTAAATATTAACGGAAGGAGGCAATATGAATTGTGGGTAAGCAGGCAGCATTCAAAGCCGGAAATGAGGAGGACAGAGTCGCCTTTTTTGGATGTTCTGTTGTGTTGAAAAATTAATCAAGAAGAGACAGTAGATGCAAACAAGTACCTGGTATTCCCAAACGGTTACTCATCTAGGTACTGACTAGGTTCGACGTTGTTTAACTTCGACAATCGTACGAGAACCGGTGTTTCAATGTGATGTGGCCGTAACCTAGATACCTCTTCTTTATTCCTACCTCTTCCCGCATGAATTCGTCTATGTGTCTAATTACATAAATATTTCCCAATATTTTCGATGAAATATGATTATTTAAAAATCTAGTGTGGCTATCAAAATTAGATCCATAACTACATGAAAAACAAAAAAAAAATTAAAAAAATACCAATCACGCTTTGCCGTTGAGCAGTTCGAAGTTAATTTCTGAGATCATTTGCACTGCAGTGCATCTTCACTTCGCTTGTTAACACTAATAGCGAGATTAGCCATTTTCAAGCAGTTAACATTACTGTCGGTTGAAATTTAGAAAATGTTTCCCGCAAAATAATTTTTCAGAAAAGTAGTTGTTGCTGCTGAAATTCTTTAAGTGATGAGGTTTCTGTTATTTTGTAAAGTTCTTTGTGATTCTGTAGCGCCAGTTCACAAGATCTGATGAAGAATGGCCCTCTCTAAGCTAGCTTTAATCATCAACTCAGAAAACGCGTTAATAAAGCAGTTTCGCTGTAAAGTTTGGACAACACGCCAGTTCTTAAAACTCTCCAAGTGAAGTGAGCTTTCCCCTCACCGAGCACTCTTCCCCGCATTTGAGCTTAAGGACAAATTGGCAGCAGATCTAAAAAAGTGATCTACAGTCTGTTGTAAACTGGGAAAGGAATGGAATGTTAATTTTGATGCCTCCAGAACGACACTTCTCTCTATTAATCATCTGAGAAAGCCCTTTCTATCTTCCATCACCATGGCAGATGCTAATCTCCAGCAGGGTGACTCGTTACACCTTCTCGGACTAACATACTCGGTTGATATGAAGCAGAAAGATTATATTGAATTCATTGCTACGTCTACTGCTAAGAAAGTTACTTCAGTGTGTCGTGCTAGACATTTTTCTCTCCAGAATCTTACATATGTATAAGCCTACCATTCGTCCATATTTTGAACATTGTTTCCACATATGGTCTGGTGCCCCTGCTACATAATTAGCGATTTTTGATAAAATTCAAAGAAGAATCAGCAGTATTATTGAATCTGACCTGGAAGCTCGGCTTCAGTCACTTTCCCACCACCCTAATGCAGCTTTCTTGTACCTTTTCTATAAATACTTTCATGGTAATTGTTCAAGTGAATTATTCGCTATGGTAATCAACTTGATATCAGTAATGATGATACAGCTATTTACTCCTGTCTCGATAGTAATCCTGGTCAGTTCGATAAGGTCAACTTGGGCGCTGGTCTAAAAGAAATAACCCGCGGCATATTATTATCTGTGGCAAGGAATGTCTTAATTTTAACGCTTCTAAAACGAAACTTTTCTCTATTAATCACCTGAGATCCTTCCCTCCTCCCATCAGCATGGTTAATACTAACCTCCATGAAAATAACTCGTTGCGTCTTCTCGCGCTAACATTCTCGGCTGACATGAAGTGGAAAGATTATATTGAATCCATTGCTAGTTCTACTGCTTGGAAAGTTGGTTCACTATGTCAGTGTAGGACAATTTTTCTCGTCCTGGGTAAGACGATAAACTACGTCCAACAGCAAGGATTCTGATTAGGAGGTTTTGAGGAGCGTGGAACCCACTTTTAATTGCTGGTGTTCCCATGTCCACTCTGGTGGTAGCACCTGTTAGGGTCCCAGCTATGGGTAAATAGTTAACCCCAAACTGGGGTCAAATCATTAGGAAATTGTACAAACAGGTTTTAATACCAGAAATACTTTGTAAAAAACTTATTACCAGCAATAAAGTTTTGAAGAAAAACTTATTACCAGCAATACATTTAAAAAAATATTACCAGCTATACATGCTTGAAAAGAAATTTACTAGCTATACATTTTTTGAAAAAATATTACCAGTGATTCCTATTTTTTTACCAGCAATAAATATTTTGTCGGCATTAAATAACCCATTGATGTTGATATGCCGTAAAACAAACCAAACCAAACCAAACAATTTTTCTATCCAAATTCTATCATGCATATTTATAAGTCTGTTATATTCATCTGTTCTTTGAATATTTCTGCCAGATCTAGTCTGGTATTCCTGCTCTATATTTAGAGATTCTTGATAAAATCCACAGAAGAATCAGCAATATTATTGGTCTTGATCTGACATCTCGGCTTTAGTCAGTTTCCCACCGTTGTAATATAACTTCCCTGTGCCTTTTCTACAAATAACTTCATGGTAATTGTTCGAATGAACTCTTCGCTATGACTTTATGAATTTAAGCATAGTAGTACATTGTAAACAAGGTCTCATCAATTTACAATTGAATTTGTCAGATGTAACCGTAAGTTCTATGCTAACAGTTTCTTTTCTCGCACTTCTCGCTTGTGGAACTCTCTTCCGGCTCCATGCTTTCCAGCCAACTTTGACCTCCAAAGATTTAATTGCAACGTCAATCGTCATCTACTGTCTTCCTGATTACTCTTTCTATTGTTTTTGCTCCTTAGTAATGTTTCTCGTTTTTTTCTTATTCTTTTACTTCCAGTACCCTGTGTCTTAGGGTTTGATGCCTTGCTTGGAATGAAAGAATTAAAAACAATAACATTAATCAACTGATATCAAAAGGTTACTTTCTTACCTGAATGTAGTCGTCGCACGTGTTGTTATAGATATTTCCAGAAAATTCGTGTATAGTTAACTCGACGATGTGTTCATCTTGTGCTTCTAGCAACCAGATGCAAAAACTGTCTTTGGGGTAGTTGCCGGGATAACCGGGGGTTGTGAGATTTCCAGACGAAGATACCCGTATTTTCCCACCGCATTCTAAGGGTAAAAAATAGAAATATATATGTTAAAACGCCAAGAATCTAAAAGTTACGGCGGTTCTATAACGGCACATACACTCCCCACAAACAAAGATACACAGATACGCACTCATACACGCGTCCACAGAGACATACGCACACAGAGAGTAAGGTAAATTGCTTCGATTTCAATGTAAAAATAAAAATCAGCATATATAAATAGTGTATATACAGTGTGCGATGGTTAAATTGTCGCCATTTTATTTTTTAAAATTTTGTGCATGCACGTTGTTTGTTTTTGATTTTGTCGACTGCACAGTACAATAAGGTCAGTTGGGCACCTTCTGTGAGAAAAAGAGCGCCATTGTGCAATTCACTTCCTCAAAAACTTGGAAATAGCATGCTGTACTGCTTGGCATTCACGCCAAAAGCTCCAATACGAGCATATCAGAGTGGGTATCAATCTGAGGACAGGACAGAGGAATTGAACAGAGTTGGTTGAGTCTAATGGGGTTTGGAGTGATCACTAGTGATGTCGACGTCATGCTTCCAATGATCATGTCACGAGGCCTCAGAATCAACACGGAGTTCTACATCAAGTGCCTTGAGGATTTAGTGCTGCCCTGGGTCAAGAGGATGACTGCTAGAATACCCTGTGTCTGGCAACACGATTCTACACCATGCCACCCAAGCAGGAGAACCCAGTTATGCCTGTCAGAGAAAATCTGGCTACCTAACTCCCCGGACTGCAACATACTTGATTATTATGTGTGCGACGCAGTTGAGGGTGAGACCAACAGAATTCCTTGTAACATCAACGCTGAACCGAAAGCATGTATTATGGCAGATTTTCCCAACTTAAACAAGGAAACCGCCCAGAAGAGTTGCAGAAGATTCCGAAATCATTTGAAGGATGTGGTTGAAAACACTGGTGATTATATTAAATAAATTTACTTTTTAGTATTTAAAGATATTTTAGTGTAATTTTCTTAAATTTCTCTGTTAAAATAAGATGCCAGTGTTATTTTAATTTTTGCGTAAATTAGACAACAATTTGTCCATCACGCCCTCGTATATATATATATATATATATATATATATATATATATATATATATATATATATATATATAATACAGACAAAATAATAATAATAATAAAGACAAAATTAAAACTTATCTTATTCGAGGAATTTTGTCCTCTGTGGAACTTTATCAAGGTAAGATTTTATTTGTAACAAGTATTTATATACAAAATCCTTGCACTTGCCTTGATAAAGTCCGCTAAGATAACTTTTCCTTTTTTCTTTATTATACATATTGTCTTTTTGCAGATATACTCTGTGTGAAATTTTAAACACACACACACACACACACATATATATATATATATATATATATATATATATATATATATATATATTACTTGAGGACTACCAACAGCGGCAGAACTGACCTATTTTATTGCCTAGAAAGAATTCCAGCATGCATTTGTCTGCTTCTGCCTATAAATTGGGGAGGGGTGAGTGTTTTGCAGTCATTTCCCCATACAGATTGGAATCAATAGTTAAGTTACTACTAGAGTTTGACCACCTGAATATGTGCAGCCTGTGTATAGAAATTATGATAAAGATCACAAATTATTATTAAATACTATCATAGACCAAGGCCTTTTTTCCTCATATGTCACGGAAATTTCACTTGTCTCTAATTGTTAGTATCAGTTTCATTGCAGTTCCTCTTCTTAAAATCTCATTGCTCACATGCTGTGTTTCTGGCATTCTCAGAACTTGTTCATAGAACTCCATCTCTGTTATTCCAGGCCTCTTTTTTTGAGACTTGTGAGATTTTCCAGTATTCATTTGCCCCATAGGACATTAAATATTACATAGCAGTTCAGGACTTTTTGTTTTGAAAAATATTTTCTTATCTTTTAATAATTAGTGATAGATGTCTTTCAGAAACTATTCCTACATGCCTCCAAATTTTTGTGTCACACCTTCTGTCGACAACTAAAATGGAGTGTACATGTAGATCAAAGACAGAACAATGACAAAATCAAGATGTTAACATTCCACGCCACTAGAAACAGAAGATCCGGAAAGGAACCCTCATCAATACTGGAAAGAGTGATAACTGAAGAGGAAGATTTTATAAGTTTCAACTGGCTTCTCGGTCAATGAATGCCAAATCGTTCCTTATAGGAAAACAGCTAATATTACCATTACCATTGCCATATATTGCAAAGTTTGTGTTTTGAACCCCACTAAAACAAAAACAATACAATACAAAAAAGGCGAACAAGACATTTCAAAAAGGTCAATTGGGATAGCGAAAGAGGCCTTCGAAAATATTAAGAAACAGGAAAATTACATTAGAAACAAAGGTAAGAGTAGGTAATTGTTATGTAATATTGGTCCTCCTGTATGGAAGAGAATGGTGGAAAATCTCATCACAGATGAAGAAACTCGAGGCAACAGTGGTTCTCAATAAGGATGCTGAGAATACCATGGACTGAACACGTGTGCAAACTTTTTGCATAAAATAGTAACAAAAAGACATATATACTTTGAAGTAGAAAGAGACAATTGAAATATCTAGGCACATCATGCGGAAAGCCGGCTGAGAAAAAATGACACTCAAAGGGTATATTGAAGGTAAGCAGCGAATAAACTACTTAAGACTCTTGTACAAATGGTTGTCACAACATGGATTACAAGAGATAGCAAAAAAACAAACTTTACTAAGAATTACAAAGGAGCCGAAAATTGACAGAAGTAATGATGATCGCCAACGTCCCGAAGGGACACGGCGCATAAAAAAAGAAGAAGAAGAAGGAAAACAAAAAAACCATTTTGTGCAATGAGTTCCCCGAAACTTTGGATCGTATGTTACGATTTGTTGACTTTGTGCTGAATGGTATTTGAACTGTTTTAGCGGAAATGCATATTTAAATTTTGTGACTAAAACAATTTAAACAAGAGTAATGTAATTTGATTTTTTTAAAACTCTATCGTTTTTCGTATTTTTCCATGAACAAATTAAATCGCTTTCCTATTTATAGCTTTCAGATATAATAAATTTGATAAGCGCGTAGTAATACATACATTATTGCAGGATAAACGCAAAATGCTTAAACGTCTGCTTAATGCACTGAAGTGAAATGCAAACATCTTGAAAGATTAGATGAGATCTTTTTTCATTCGATGAACAGCGAACTGGATTTGCTACAGAGTTTCCAAGCCAAAAGTATAGCCGAAAAATAACTTTAAAATTAAATTGGATTAAAAACATTTGCGTCGAGTGACTTAAAAAATATTCTCCTTACGTATTGGTACTTATCAAATTTAATCAATAAAAAAATGTTAGAAAGAGCGTCTTACCTATGGGATTATTGCTAACGAGGTAGTCTAGCAGACTGAGAATTTGATATAAACTGGGTGCCGATTTAAGACTCAATTAAGTTTCGATTGTTTCGCTGTAAAGTCATGGTAACCAACACAGTTTAATTTAACCCTTGATTAATTCCTTGTGCGGGATTAACCAATGTCTTGTCTCAGAAATTAGCAAGTTAGTTTCGTAGTGAGTTCAATCCTCATAGGGAACTCCAGCTTTATTACCTTGTATCAGACTTAAGTAAGCCTATTACTCTTAGATGTCTAATAAAAGGGGGATGTTTGTTTAGAAGGCTACTGTGTGGAGTTGTATTATTAGCCATATATATATATATATATATATATATATATATATATATATATATATATATATATATATATATATATGTGTGTGTGTGTGTGTGTGTGTGTGTGTATTTAGGCAGCAATCTTTCTTTCATGCACATTTCATTAAAAACGACTGACAAGGTGCTTTTATTTAGTTTTTATATAATTTCTCGTGCGATCTATTAATGTTTTTTTCTTTTCAGTTGATAAATTATATAAAAACTGTCCGAATGTTCTTTTTATCCGAGCGCTTTCGGCTATAGATTTAGCCATTTTCAAGGATTAAATTTCAACTGTTAGGATTAGAAATAGTTGTTATATGTATGTTTTATACATACAGATCACCTGAAAAGAAAAACATTATTAGATCGCAAGAGAAATTATATAAAAACTAAAAAGCACCTTGTCAGTCGTTTTTAACGAAATGTGCATATATATATATATATATATATATATATATATATATATATATATATATATATATATGTATAATTATCTATTTGAAAATTATAACATAAATATGTTATAAAATCACTACAAAAATAGCCATTTTGTTTCAACACCTCTGGTGTCTTATCAAGTCATGATGTTGAATGTAGGTTTAAAAGGTTCAAATTAATTAACCACCCCTCACAAGGGGAAACGCTGTTACATAAGTTAAAATGACCAATCAAAATGCAATTATACGAGAATTTCGAATTCTCGTATACTTGACAACGAGGTAGGTTTATAATAACTATTAAATGCTTTAAAGTTGGGGTTATACTAAAATATAATTTATTCTAACTAATAAGTATTAAATTATACGATAAAATTTGAAATTAAAATTAAAAATTATCCATTTAAAAATCTAAATTTAATCTCTATTGAGTTTAAAATTATAAAATTATCGAGGAAAAAATACGTATGTTATTCTATTTATTTTGTTTTTATTGAAATTAAGTTGGAATAAACGTTAATATCGACTGCTTTTAACTTCATGACAACATAGATACATATGAATTGTATGCATAGGCAGGGGATGATGACATCTTGCGAAAGACAATACATACACAATCAGATTATAATACATAAGCACGCAGATATATTTAGATATATACACACACAAAAAAGTGACGAGACAGGAAATATCAGCACGACCCTTTACAAAAAAAAATACATATACAATGAAATGTGCATGCAAATTACCATACACATAGACACCGATAAAGACACGTACATACACCCACATACATTGACATAGACACTCCGATACAACAACCAAGAAATATTAAAGATTGAAAGTGTTATTAAACGAATTCTAACCACTTATTAAAATATAACTTATACGGGCAAATATACATAGATAAAAATGGTCTAATATAACAGAGAAACAAACAATATTGAAAGAAAGGACATTAAAACAGATATATACGTATAAAAATAATACCATCTAATATATAAGAACGAAAATTCTAAATATACAAATATATATAAAATATAAATGTCAATATAAGCCCTACAGTACATTAGGTGAAAGAAAATAAGAACTCCTTACATATATATGTGTACAGTGTACACACATTCTTCACTACAGACAGAAGCACAGAAAAGCCTACATATAGACAAACATATACACACATATACACACATATATACATATGCACGCATACACACATACACATATGTATATACACGCATACATATACGCATACGCATATGCATGTATATACATACAGAAGCAAGCATAAATATATCAACCCACACAGCAACGTAAAAAAGTAAACAAACCAAATATAAATATATATACATATATACACATACATACACATATACACATACAGACATATATATATATATATATATATATATATGTGTGTGTGTGTGTGTGTGTGTGTTTGTGTGTGTGTGTTTGTGTGTGTGTGTGTGAGAAGGTATGCAGAAAAATAGGAAAGAACACGTTAGGTAAATAATCAGGAGTTCTTTAGTATTTTTGTTTTTATTTATAAAAAGACAGTGGTCCGTACACAAGTAGACCATATATTATTATATTTAAAAAAATATATGATTCCTTCGCTACATAAGAGTCCTCATGTTTCAAAAACGAAAGCCGAAACCCTCAATATAATTATTGAAATTAAGTTGAATTAAAGTATCGAGTCCCGTTTCATCCTCAAGCGAAAATTTAGGAATAAGCTATCTTGTGGTTTGCGCGTGTTTATAAATATGGTCTTTTGCAACATTGATTACTATGGAAACGGCTGGGGGCGGCCATTTTGGTTAGGTGGTCGAAGAGTTAATTCTTATCTACAGATCAGTCACCTTCGGAAAGTTTATGCCAGGTTATGGTGGGGTATCTATTTCAAAGCTGATTGTGGCGGTCACCGTCTAGTTAGTTTAAAGCGAAAGATATTTCATGGTGCGACAGCAAGTAGTTAAGTGTCGAGAGGATTTTGTTTTATTATAATCTATCTATTAATCTCTTTATTTATTTGTTTTTTCAAATGGCTATTTCATATACAAACGCGTTGCACTGAACTACAATTTGTTTTTTTGACCACTTCACAAAGGGTTTTTCTATTTAATGATTGGTCTAAGCTTTTAAGACTTTTATTAAACTATGGAATTTATTTATCTATTTTTTATGTTAATTATTTAATGCGAAAATTTGTTGATGTCGGCAAAAAACCGTTAACTCCTGACTATGGTTTAATAACTTTTCATTATTTAGAAACTTAATGATGTGTAATTTTTCATGTAGGCATAAAGGGCATGGGTCATCCCAGGTCTTACAAGTTCTTGTTCTATTTATTATTTTCCATTTTATTTTTGGTGTTTTATTCGTTTCTTTTAAATGCCAGAAATATTGGGATAGAGATGTCTGATTTCTATTTTGAATATTGTTGAAGGAGCTCTTGTGTTGAAAAATGAAAAGTTCTTTACAGCATCTATCCAAATGGGTTAGCTTCAACCAATACAACTAACTGCTCGATACCGTATGAATACTCATTGTGAAACTTTGTGGGAAAGATCAGCATGAATGAAACGAATGTATCAATGATACAGACAGCTGCACATAATGTTACAAAATAGCCATGTTGACTCGCGGTCTTTCCCTAACTCGCTTGCCCTCGATATACCATGGTCAGTTTATCCATGCCAGCCTTCCTCGTTATCTGTCAAAGCTGTCTCTTTCTGATTCTGAGTATAAGTGATTTTGCTGCCGTTTCTAAAGACATCCTCGCTGCTTACTATGCGGCAGGTACTAAAGGTTACATGGTAGCAGTAGCAGAACAGCATACACAACAAGATTTTTGCTGATCTTTAAAATAGAAAAATGATACTCAAGCAATACTACTTCAACTTGCTGCCGAATCTATATATCTATATCAACTTTCGTATTATTATCATTATTATTATTATTTGTGATATCATCTTGCCAAAGAGTAGTTTTAAGTGCTTAATTAACAAGTCCCTTTCGAGGTCTATAGGTAAAAAGGGCACAGTAGGAGAGTTATCTATGCACATTTGAAACGTTTCGTTTAGATGGAGAGAGTTTTGCCGATGATATGTACAGTTCTGCACAAATTTGTCTTTTGTAGCTCTGAGATGCTGATGTGTACAAGAATTTGACTCACATTGTTATTATTGTTATGGTTGTTTTTGTGGTATTGGTTACTTATTAATATCGATGACACTAGTTAATATTTGAATCTTTTCAAAGGGTTAAGTGTCCCGTAACAGCTACGCCATTTTAATTCTAGAGCGACAGGCGAGAAAATATGTAAATACATATATTGCCTGCAGAAGATACGAATATATTAAAAAGTTGCTCTTATTGGGAAACGATTTAGCTCCCGGCACACATATACACATATATCAGTATGTATACACTAATAACTTATAGATATATGTTAAATTTCTCAACAGCACACAGATATTTTAATATTAAAACGTAATTAGAATTCAAAGTACAAGAACAGAGACACATAATAAATGGAACACTAAGCATAATCGTACACATATAAAAGCAACAATATGCATAATCGTACACATATAAATGCAACAATATGCATAATCGTACATATATAAATGCAACAATATGCATAATCGTACATAGAAATATTTATATCATTATATATTTTTATTACTTCAAAGGTTATTTTTAGTGGATACCAATATTTGAGTAGACGCTCCAGTACACACGATAAAACTTAATAATAAAGAAAATATACCATCCAACAAATTTCGAACCTGCAGCAGAAACCACCGTCTGATACGGCGTGCTTTGACTGCTCGGCCATGGAGAGTTTCGCAATCAAGCAAGGTTGTATTTACCTTAAAGCACATTCACTGATTTAGAATTTCTCGAAATGCATATCTGCTCAGTTCCATATCAGAAACGTAAACAAAGCAATTTATAAAGAATCACTGCATTTTTAATCCGACATATTTTTTATTACTTCAAATCTTATTTTGGGTTGATACCCATATTTGAGTAGACGCTCCGTTTTCCAAACTGTGTATATTTCGTCTACCGGCCTGCAAACTCTAGAAAATAAGTATATTAGGGTGCGTAAGCTATTTGAGAACGTGATTTTGTGCTTGAATGTGTTTTTATCCTTTCAGAGCAACGATGACGAATAATCAGCTAACGCATGAAATGAATCGACTTGCTTGTAATTATATTTGTAATTATTGTAATACAAAAAGCACAGCGACGTTGAATTGTCAGGTCGTTTGAGCACAAAGTTCTGAAGAGGTTGGAAGCTTTCACCGGGGATGTGTCGACTGTAACCTAGTGCAAAAACATTCACATCACTCGGACAGTATCAGGACATCGCAATTAGTACAGCGCGTGTAGAATATTATCGACGCGAATCCCGAAAAGTCCGTGTGGGCCATTGTCAGAGATCTCCAGGTGTCCGAGAGAACAATCCACAATATGGTGTATGTGGACATTCGGTACAACTCATACATGATTATGGAAATGGAAGACTATTTCGGTAGACACAAGAACATCAGTTGCTCCGAGCAAAAATGATTACTGAACAAATTGAAACATCCAGAAGAACTTGTAATGCTCTCTTGTTTTTTTTTCAGACGAAAAAAAAAATCAACCAGAATCAAAAAGGTAATCCGGAGAAATGGACAGGTAATTATGTGCGGATCCTTCTGATGTCTCCCATGTTATGCAGACCAAGTTTTCCGTGTCTGTGACGGGCGGCCAGTAGGGATAGACTCGTCATGTCATCCCATCTCTTTCAAAGGTTTTTGGTTGAATACTGCTGACTCCATTGAGGTGCTAGAACGAGTTGTGAAGCCCTAGATAGACCTTGTATGCGATGGACGGCCAGATGTGTTTCACTAGAACTCTGCACCTGCTAACCAAACTGTGATGACTCAGGACTGGATGGCGGCAAATCAGCACGACCACATTATTCTAAACATGTGGCCACCTAACAGACCTAAATCCCCTTGACTGTTACATGTTGGGCGTTGTTGAACGAGAGACTAATCAATGTTCCCGCAATAGGACTGATTCCCTGAAATCCGCTTTACACGTTTAATGTCCAGTATCAATACAGATCATGTGACGTGCGCATGTCAATGGTTCCGGTTCCGCATTGAAGCCATTATTGTAACTAAAGGCGATTGCATCGAATAAACGTGTATTCCAGCCATTAGTGCATATGTACTATATTTTTTTTATCAATAAATTTAGTTAGATGACGTTGTTTTTTTATTATGGTCTTCAATGTGTTCTCAAATATCATACGCACCATTTATATAGTGCTGTAAATAGAATACGGTTTTATTCTTTCATGTGTTGTGTTCCTTCACGATGCAGAAGATCATGGATGGCATTCCACAACATCCTATCCTTTATAGTTCTAAGTAAGGTTTTCCTTCACAATTCCTTTTCTGTCATCCATTTATACAAGTTAAATAGCTTCTTTATCTTTGCATCTCTTTCCTTCAACATGTCCTGAGAGTGACAAATTCACCAAGCTCTCTTTCTTCTTTTTGCATCCCAGAAATTTCAACGACCTCTTCCTGATTCTAAGTACAGTTGTCTTTTTTGTTTCTATGTTCATTAAATGGTATTCTCAGCATCCTTCTGTACAGCCATATCTCTGTTGCTCGGTTTCTTCTTCACCTGTGAGGAGATTGTCCGCCATTAAAAGTCATATAGGAGGACTGATATTACGTAACAGTTCAGTACTCTTTGGAAGCTATCGTTCGCCATACTTTTGCAGCTTAAGATTTTAGTGTTTCGCATCCCATGTTCTGTTAAAACATTTAGCAGATATTTAAATTGATGTACTTGTTTGATTTTGGCTTCTCCGATTTCTAATTTCCAATTTGGCTGTTCCTTTTGCTACCAAACATGCAGTGAGATCATGTATAAATGTTTCTTTTTTTCTCTTTCTCGTTTCTATAAAACACCCTCGTTGCTGACCTGTTCAGTTCATGGTATTCTCAGTATCTTTCTGTATAACCATATCTCTGTTGCCTCAAGTTTGTTCTTTGTTTCATTGTTTCTAATAAACCTTTTGTTTCTTAATATACTGTTTAGCTCAAACTAATAAGAGCCAATATGTTACAGGAGCCAAATTGAAAATAAAATCATTAATTTGGACCTTGAAGCAAATAGGATAAAATCTACTCGGTTCTTTCTCCAGGAATTATTTTTAGCAAATCTTCCTCTGACAATTGACAATTTCAATAAATCTTAAAATACAGAGATTTTACAATGAAATTAAGATTTTAGTCATAAAAAAAAGAAGAATTGCAATATAAAAATATTTTAAAGCTAAAAAAGTTAATTTACATCGACAAATATTTTAAATCTGAGAACTTTAATGTTGAAAAGACTAAAAGTATTTTTATTTGATTTTGTCATCTATCAGATTCTGACATGCCTGTAGATCAATATGTAAGTACGCAAGTACATAAGTTATGAGATTCACACACACACGCGCGCGCACACACACATATGGTCAATCGTACACATTTAACATTGATTATATATGAATATGATTGCTTTTGGAGGTATACAAATGATTACGGAAAAAGGTGAATAAAAATGATGTTTGAGCGTGTGTATTTATGTTCGTGTGCATGTGTTTTCTTCCACATCTTATACATAATTATGCTAATGAATATGCAATTAATTACAATATGACTTTGAAATCAATTGTCAACATTTTTTCGTACAAGAAATAATATTTTCTACCTTTCTGTCTGCCTATCTATAATTCGAAGTCTGTTAATATCTATCATTCCCAGTCTGTTCATATCTATCTATCTATTTTTCTATCTCAGTCTGTTCATATCTATCTATCTATCTATCTATCTATCTATCTATCTATCTATCTATCTATCTATCTATCGCAGTCTGTTCATATCTATCTATCTATCTATCTATCTATCTATCTATCTATCTATCTATCTATCTATCTATCTAAGACTGCCTTTTCTCTATCTAATATCTCCGAAATTATTTATTTATTTTTCTCCTCAATCGAAGTAGTTGCTTACGTTTTTTTAATCAGAAGTAGAAGTTTTTTCATTATTTTCGGTTTATGATTGGGTTTCAGGTTTCTTCTAAAATCTGCTTCAACTCTAAATTTCTAAGGCCTCTGTTGGAACTCGTAAATTTGATTTACTAAATATTTTCCTCCCAATAGAAGCAGATAAGTTCGCCCATCGTCCGGTTCAAACTCTTCCCCTGTCTTTTGAAGAGGTTTATCCAGTGTTTCCTGTTTATGATCGGGTTTCCATTTCTTTTCAAAATCTTTTAATTCTCCTTTCCTGCAAGTAGCCCTTTGCGTCTTAGTGGCATTGTTACCTTGCTTATCTATCTCAACCCTATACAGGTAGATAGATATATACAGAGAGTAAGAGACTGATTTATTAGGGAGATAAACGCTATCTATCTATCTATCTATCTGGTGCTATCAATTTTTTTCCTGTAGTTTCTTTCTCTCTCTCTGTTGGTATATATATATATATATATATATATATATATATATATATATATATATATATATATATATATATGGTTGAGTTTTTATTTGAATGATGCATCTAACATCTCTCAACCTTTACAACAGCATGCCTGTTCACATTCGCAATTTAGAAAAAATTCTTATCGAAAATACATCTATACTTTTTCATGAAAATAATAAACATAAGGTTTAATTCTTGAAGCTTTCTATATTAAAATATTGAAACCAAACCTTAATAAAATTAATTATAAATACTGCACAAATGTTTTAAAAAGTTTACAGTAGGTAGTTTAAAATATCTAGGTTATAACTAAAAGTTATAAATAGTTTTAAAACTCAATAATTTAGTTACCTCCCTTGATGTTATTGCACGTGTATGTTTACATTATAAAGTTTAAAAATCGTACAGAACATAAGTTTAGCGTTTTTCACTTCACAAGTAAAAAAAATAATGTTCAGATGAACACAGTAATTTTGTCTAAGCAAAAACAAGACCATGAAGATGACATTGTGCTAATGTCGAAAGTAATCGGGAATAAAATGAATATGCATCAACATGGTAATTTTCTTTCTTCCTTTAATAAAAATACTAAGAAACTCGTTCGTAAATGTTAAGGGGGTCTCCTCTTTTCATACAAATGGACCCAACCGAGGTATACATATACTACCACCAGTGAATACCCGGGAGTACGTTAAGACAGTCGAGAAGTCTGTATCAGAGTGGTATCAGAGTAGTATTAGAGGAGGGTAACACAAGATTCACCGTCACGAGCACCTAGACTCAGTAAGGAGTCATACCGCGATACTTCAATACCAAGACTGTATATATATTATTGCTACTAACCCGCATTCCTGGATTTATTAACCCGTATTACCAGTTTGTATTATTACGTTAATACATTTATTTTCCTTATCTATTCCTGGCGTTTGTTATTTATTGATATCGGATTTCATCCGGGAATCCACAACAGTAAATATTAGAGGAACCTATTAAGAATAAGTAGACAAAACTGAATTATTTAATGAGACATGTTTTAATGAAAATATGCTGCCAAAATATACGCAATATATATATATATATATATATATATATATATATATATATAATGAAATGGACTAAGCCCGAAAATCCTTGTAAATTTGTAATTTAAAGCAGCAATTCGAACTTGCTAACTAGACGCTTCCTCTGTAATTAAAGGATATAGCACGTCAGGCTATATGACGATTCCATGTAGGATAGAGTTCGATTCCTGTCGAAAGTCACATACTTTTTACAAAATTTCTCAGAATGTTGTTAATACTGTTTATTATAAACAGAGCATTTAATTAAATATTTGTATCTATAAAAATAATGTATAAACAATATATATACAGTGTAACCCGGATATAAGAGACCCGTATATAAGAGAAATCAGGATATAAGAGAGATTTTCTCTGGTTCCAAATTAGAGCCTGTGTTAATGTATATATAATAGACCAAACCCGGATATAAGAGAAACCAGGATATAATTGGCCTCTTCTCCGGTCCCGACAACTCTCTTATATCCGGGTTACACTGTATATATATATATATATATATATATATATATATATATATATATATATATATATATATATATAGTTTCCATTCTGTTTCTATATATATATATATATATATATATATACATATAGTTTCTGTTGGTTGTCACAGTACGTCACAATATTCTTGCAAGTAGATTACACTGAATATCATTTTTGGTGCCTCTTGTTGAGTTGAATCGTGTCATAACACTGCCATCTTGGTTTCACTGATAAGGGTTGTGATACAATGTAGGTTTTTCCAGATGTTATATCTCTGCTGATTACATTGTCATTATTAGGAGCGGGAATTCAAAATTGCTTAATTGTTTTTTCAATTGGCTATGTTACACTTTCATGCATACATGTATGTATTTAATTGCTTATGTCAGGCACTATCGGAGAAAATTAAAACTTGTTATTCATTTAAATTGCAAAATTGTAAATCTATGACAAAAAATTGATGCTTATACAAAGTAGCTATTAAAACGTGTGAAAATAATGTACAAAAAGTCTCTGGGTGGAGATGAAACTTTTACAATCAGTAGAAAAAAAGAAGAAAAGAAAGATAAGCGATTATAAAATGGCTTTGAAGTTCTATCTGATTTGAGTTCAATTATTTAATCTCAAAGGAATCAAATCACTTAATGTTATTAAATAATGAAATATTCTGAACAGCAACAAAAGTTTAGTCAACATTATTAAAAATACCCAGAGAGAGAGGGAGAGAGAGAGGGAGAGAGAGAGGGAGGGGGGAGAGAGAGAGAAAGAGA
Organism: Acanthosepion esculentum; assembly: GCA_964036315.1. Taxonomy (NCBI): domain Eukaryota; kingdom Metazoa; phylum Mollusca; class Cephalopoda; order Sepiida; family Sepiidae; genus Acanthosepion; species Acanthosepion esculentum. The sequence goes on from OZ038486.1 coordinate 71,787,660, forward strand.
TAGATTTATTAAGCACAGATAAAATGATCTATGTCTCAAACCTATGTAGATAGATCGATAGATGGATAGATATAGAAAAACAGTGAGAGAGAGAAAGAGATTTACTAAATCTAGATGAAGATGATTTATCTATATATCTATCTATCTCTCTAGCTAGCTAGCTACCTTTATCTATCTGTCTCAAACCTAGATAGATAGACAGATGGATAGATGTCAATCTATCTCAAACCCATATATATATATATATATATATATATATATATATATATATATATATATATATATATATATCGCAACCCTATATACATAGATCTATCTATCTATCTATCTATCTATCTATCTATCTATCTATCTATCTATCTATCTATCTCTCCCTCTCTCTCTCTCTATATATATATTGAGCTAAGATAAACACGATCTATCTATCTATCTTATCTATCTATCTATCTTATCTATCTATCTATCTATCTATCTATCTATCTATCTATCTATCTATCTATCTATCTATTGCAACACTATATACATAGATAAATATATATATAGAGAGAATAAGTGAGATATTTATTAAGCTTAGATAAACACGATCAATCTATTACAAAACAGCAGAATGCATTAGTTGCTCACCGTAATCAGTTTGACTATAATTTTAATTTAAAATATGCTACTTTAATTGAAAGTCAAAGTAATTGGCTGAGACGAAAGTGTATAGAAAGCGCTTTAATCGCTAGAACAACTAGAGTAAATCTGCATCCAGGTCTTTACAACATTTCCCTTTTCTTGTCAGATCTATTATCACAATGTGCAATAAGAAGTGAGAAAAACATAAACCAAAAAAGAAAAAAAAATGAAACTGGTTAGTCTTTATACTCAAACACATATTTAAAAAAGAAAATAAATTTAAAAATTTAAAATTTCTGCGTCACCTCTCCTTCATGCCCATGTGTAGTCACATCAACGTAAACATCACTTTAGTCCCCTGAAGTCCAAATGGACGAAGCCCGTCGCTAAAGTACAGATCAAACACAAGTGCTGAATAGTTACATAATATCGATCATCCTATATGGCATTAAATGACAAACAATTTCGATACCGATGAAGAAGAGACTTGAGGCAAATCTTGAGAAATCTGGTTCTACAGAAAGATGCTGAGAATGCCATGGACCGAACATGCGAGCGACGACGAAGTTTTAAGGCAAATGGAAACAAAAAGCACATTTTTACTTAGAATCCGAAAGAGACAGTTTAAATTATTTAGACACGTACTGAGAAAGGACGTTTTGGAAAATATGGCACCCACAGGGCACATCGAATGTAAAAGAAACAGGGTAAGTAGCGTATTGAATAGCTTCTATGAATCAATGACAGAATAAGGAGAGGGAGTAATGGTAAGAAACAAGCATCACTAAGAGAATAGGAAGTTTTGGAGAGCCATGACCGCCCATGTCTCTAACGTAAGTGGCACATAGAAGAATAAGAATACTTTTAATACTGGGCGGTGTAGTAAAAGACGATGAAAAATGTGATCCAGAAATCCGAAGGTGGATAGGAATAGCAAAAGAAGCCTTTTAGAAGTTAAGCAAAGTATTAAGTCATAGGAAAATCTCGATTACTGATGAACTGCTATGTAGTATCTCATCTTTTATAAAGCAGTGAATGCTGGACAATTTCTTTGCATATGAAGAAGAGACTTGAATTGGCTGAGATGTGGTTCTACGGTCTAATGTTAAGAAAAAGAAAGAACAACAAAGAAATTTAAACTTGCAATCAGAAAAAAGTGCTGAAAGTTCTGGAACGCATAATGAGGAAAGATGGCTTTGAGAAATTAACGCTCTCAAGAAATACTGAAGGCAAGAGAACTGGGGAAATAGCGAGTAACTAAACAAGCTAATGCGAAGGCATAGTATAATAAATACAAAGAGAGATGGTAAAGGGTTTGAAAATCACTCAAAAGGTAGAAAGTTGTGGAAAGTCATTATCGTCTACTTGTAATGAGCTGGTACATAAAAGAAGCATACTAATTTATGCAAGGAGAAACATTAAATATAACAGTGCCATACGCTTGGGGGTTGGCAAAAGTTGGAGAGAAGCCTGTGAGTTTAAATTTGATTTCTTCAGCTGTTGGTTCCTGTAACTCAAATGATAAAGCCGTTATCATAGTAAGAGAAACTCCTTAATGTATAATGAATACAAGTTTGTGTCTATCTAAGATCCTATCTTTTATTATTTTCATTCTGTTTATTAACAGTGTGGTCATTGGAAGGAAAGCCAAACGAAAGTAATATCAGTTAAAAGTTAATAACTTGTTATCTGTCTTAGAATTTAGACCCATCTTAGAAACAACAACCAGTATTTGAAAGTCAAGCTCAGTTTTTAAAGTATGGAAGTATTTGCTGAAGTTCTACTGGATATATCAGTGTTAACATCTGGATATGCTGGTTGCATTCGTCTTAGGCATAAAAATTTATTATTTTTGAGTCGAAATTAATTACAAGTCAAATTTGCCAGCCGCCATGTTGGCAATGGAAGTTTGCCAACGACTATTCTGATTCTAACTTCCAGTTTGTCTTCTCTGATCAATGAGAAAATGCGAAAAATAAATAATATAAAAGATAAATAAAAAATGAAAAAAAATCACTGATTATAATAAAGACGAAACAATCCTGTCCTGTAGGATTCCGCGCCTGGATTTATTCAGTCTTCCTCTGGGATTATTCTCTTTGTCAAAATTAGTTTTTTTTTTAATTTGACAGCTGAAACAAATTATGCACATTAAAACATCACTTGTTTACAGACTTGCTACATTAACAGAACCATGAAACAAAGAAAATACTCTAATAATTAAGTAATTCTAAAAGTCACAAGGAAAATATATGCAAAAAATTACAAAGAAAAGAGTGCTGAATTGAGTGCTATGTAAAATCGAATCTCCTATATGGCAGTGAATGCGGGGCAATTCAATGACTAGAGATAAAGAGACTTGGAACGACAGGGTTGTGGTTCCAGCGATTATGGTTACGAAAGAACATGTGAGCAGAAAGGCAATAAAGCCACTAAGACGCAAGAGGTTACTGAGTGTTAGAGAATACGAGAAAAATATACTATTAAGGAGAGAAGACAATAGAAGAACAGGAAATAAGAAGACATAGGATAACGCTTAACTTTGTATTTAAATTTTTGAATATCAAAGTTAACTGGGAATCAAAAAGCTGGAAGAAAGTTCAACGAGTGAGAAGAACGATAGAAGAAATTGTTAGCATAGAACCTATGGTTACATCTATATCATTTCAATTGCAAAATGATGAGACCTTGCCGCCAATCTAGTACTGCACTTAAATTCATAAAGTTTTGGTACCATAGAAGAAAGTGATATTTATTCTGTACAAATTACAGAAATGTGGCACAAGGCCGAAGGGGGGATTGATAAAAGGACGGTCTTCTTCTGTCTTAAATATAACTTAGCTAGCCTCAAACACTGACCCAATCGTACGAACAATATTTCTTACTCCAAAACAACACATTCATACGTACCTTTCTTACTACAACCACCATAATACCTCACTGTCTCTATGAAAATACTAACTAGTCCCCATATTTACAATTCATAGAGGAAAGTTCATTAGAACAATTACCATGAAATTATTTATAGAAAAGGCACACTGAAGCTACGTTACGGCGGTGGGAAAGTAATAGAAGCCGAGATTGCAGGTCAGGACCAATAACATTGCAGATTCTTCTTTGTTTTTTATCAAGAATCACTAAATATATAGCAGAAGTACCAGACCATATATTATAGCGATGTTCAAAGGAAGAACGAATGGTAGACTTATAAATATGTAAGAAAGATTCTGGCGAGAAATTGTCAAGCTCGACTCAGTGAAACAATTTTCTTAGCTTTAGACTTAGCAGTTGATTCCATATAATCTTTTCACTTTATATCGGCGGAAACGTTATTTCGAAAAGGCGCAATGAATCCCTCACCTAGAGTTTGAATCAGCCATGCTGGTAGAAGGTAAAACGATTCGGACGATTAAAAAAGAAAATTTAGTTCCGTTTTAAAATTAAGTCTTGTGGAAAATAGATTATAGAAGGAAATTTATACTTATAACCAGAAAGAAATTAGAAATTTCTGGGATACATAAAAATGGCGTAGAATAGATATTTAGCAATTAATTTTAGTGAATGCTAGCAAATTTCTTTGCATGTTAAAAGGAGACTTGAAGCGATATTTCTGCTTTGAAATTCAGCATTATAAGCGTGTTTTCATTTTATTAACTAGAATAAAAAAATAAAGAGCTCTCCATTGAAAAAAGATAAAAGGAGGGAAAATGTCGAAAGAATCCAAAGAATAAGAAAATCAATTGGTAAAGTTAAAGAAAAAGAAACATAAAGAATAAAAGGTGAATGCGAAAGAGCGTGAAAAAAGAAAACCTAGAATTTGAAACGAATGAACAAAATGAAAATCTAGTGAAAATGCTTAGAAAAAGAAGGTAAAAGAAGCGAGATATAAGCGGTCATATGCGCATATTTTTTTAGCAACGTCAATCTTTATGAATTGCAGTGAATCAGGTGTAAATACTCGTAATTTCTGTCTGGTATTTCGGTTTTCTCAAAGTGTTTTAAAGTTCCCACCAATCAAATTAGAAATAAAGGCTTATCATTTTGTCGTATTGATTAAAACATAAGGTGAAAACTTGGCTTTTTTTTGTTTTTTTAGTGGGTGTCATTTGTATATTGTGTGCGTAGCTTAGGGGTCATCAACATGAACAGTGGAATCGGTAAGCTGAGTTCAAATTTCTGCTGATGCGTCCCTTTTCGCGCAAATAACCTAGGGAAAGGTTATGAATCGATCACTTCTACCCACCCAGCTATAAGGTAAATATCAGGGTAGACTGTAAAAGCTAGCCTTGGGATGCCTCCAGTCTAAGGGAAGGAAAACTCTGAATTTCCAAACTGTAAAACAAGCAACGGAAACCATTCCGCTGTCTTTCCTACAAAATTATGTCACTTCACAGATATATGGAGAGTCATGATCCTCACGGCATGAAGGAATATAACATGTTAAGAAAAATTGTATACCTATAAGGCGCACAACTCAAAGTCGAAATGCACGGTGCGCCATCTTGATTTTTTTTATCAGTTTGGGTGCCTTGACATTTAAACTAAACAACACGTATCTAGGTTTGAGGTTCCCAACGTCTCCTAACAACTGTCATAATTCCTTTTGGAAGAGTTTAGCTTTTCAGTTCTGTGTAAAAGAAAGCAGTTGATGACATATTAGGTTGTTGCATATATTCATTCGTTTTTTTCTAATGTTCTGGGAATAATCTCGAAGAATAATCTTTCGTAGCATTTTTTGCTTCTTAGTAACTCTGGTCATCCTGTGAAACTGTTGTCTAAGGTTATTGAAACTTTATTTCAGATTAGACACCCCTTTGAGATGGAATCCCAAGTAGACAAGAATAAGGATATTCGACGTGTTCTCTCAAAAGCTGTCAAAGCTGCTCGAGACATTTCTACTGTGTACGGAGATGACTTCATTACCGACAGAAAGGCATATAAATGGTTTTCCCGTTTCAAGGAGAGGTAGTTCGAATTCACAAACTCTCTGCGCTCTGGGCGACCTGTTCAGTTTGATGAGAAACAATTGCACGGACTGATTAATTAGAATTGTCTTAGAATAAGGCAGGATTTCATGTTACTACCGCTCGCCATCTTCACTCAATGGGTAAGGTCCAGAAACACAGCGCATGGTTGTCACACACGTTGGCCGAGAGAAACAAACTCCAGCGTCCCTCCATTGCCACCAGTTTACTCGCTAGACACCAGGTTACTCGTGGATACAGAGAAAGAGCTCGGTTGGGAACTTCTGCCGCATCAATAATATTCTTCTAATTTAGCCCTTTCAGACAACTATCTTTTACGGTTGTTTTCTAACAATTTGAGGGGTGTTTCGTTCAACAGCGATGTGGGGCTTAAAATGTGGCTTGATGAATTTTTCGAGTTAAAACCGCGTGATTTCTAGCATCGAGGAATTAAGCAGTTAGTGGATACACTGTTGAATGATTCATCAAAGCTATTAATAAATAATAAGCATTAAAATAAATTATAAAAAAAGGAACGAATTTATGTAGTAACCTAATGAGAGCCGAAATAATTTAACTGACACTATTTTAATCTAGCATTCTCACGTTGTGAGAGAAAAATGACAGGTTTGAGTATTTAAGCGTTGGTAGATGGATTTGACGGCATACTAATTCTCAGTTTCATCCCTTGTACGGGACTCGGTGGAAAAAGGACGAGCAATAACCGAGCAATACTAAGAAAAGAACCATATCGATTGAGATCGACAGCGGAACGAGAACAACTTATTACCGTAGATTAAATAAAGGATTCCGTTCTAAATACCCTGAATCGGATCGAGAGACACCTGAAGAAGTCAGAAGGACAATACAGTCGAAACGTATTGATAACAAAACAAATTAGTCCGATTATAAATAATTTAGATAACGATAATAACTCTTTATCACAGAAATTCAGACAAATTAGAATTTCTGGTGGTTTCTTAAGATGCTACTGGGACGCTCGGCTTTAGGGTGAATAATACTTCGATCCTACGAAACAATGTTAGACGTCAGAATTATCATTTGATGAGGATTTTGTTCGCCTTTCAGTTGGTTAGTTTAGCAGTACCGTATGCATGAAATAATACTTTTAAAAGCGAATGCATCGCTCTAGTAACTGGTTGTTGACAATCGCTGCTACGACATTCGAAGTAGCGAAAGAGGTTAGTGAAACCTGTAGTTTAGATCACAGATTCTATTTTCAATTCGTTACAAATTGCGCCGCATTGGAGCTTCGGGTAATCTAATAGATTGGTCCGTATATACGTAATTTTTTTATTCAGCAGTGTTTAAAATCCTACGACATTTCGCTGTCATATATGCACGAAGAAATATATATTGTTACGAATAAAGATATGAACCCCGGGTTAAAAAAAGGAAAAAGGTGGATTCGCTCAGATAGGAACACATGATCAGGTACCGACTTTCAAAATAAGATTAACATTTGTAAATAAATGTATATAACGAAATTTTATATAACAAAATACATAATATCGGAAAAGTATGGATTGACAGACGTACAAGTAATAGAAGAACACTTAACTGATATTGGATATCAGTTCAAACGTTTGCGTTTCTGGAATTTGGAGTTCTAAGATTCATAATGACAGGCAGAAAAAGTTGCTGTTAAATGTTCATAAAAGTCGGTTGGTTTTTCCTTCCGCAATGAGAAATATAAAATTCCGGAATAATGTTTGTATTCCGTTTCCCCTTGGTTAACTGGATTGCATCCGGGATGAAAGTAAGATGTATTTAGGTACGATATTCTTTACCCATTAAATAATCAAACAGATCTCAGGGACGAGATTTCCTTATTCCCTACACAACAAGCAATGAAATATGCTTGTGGGTGTATGTCTCTTCCCTTGTATGATTAGAATCTATTTTTTCACGACCTGTTGTCCTTGGAGGATATCAGGAAAGCTAAAGATACAATGTGTGTCACGTGCGTGTAGTTGACCGATTCTTACTCCCGTTTTTAGGAGGTCATTCTGTTTATTGTCAAGCAATCCCAAAGTCCTTTCCTAACATTTCTTAGGAGGTCATTCAGTTTGCTGTTACGGGACCACAAATTCTTTTCCTGATATCTCCTAGCCAAAAACACGACTCAGTCTTGATAGGTGGTAAAGCATAAAAAGAGAGCCTACCTGTGGTTTACTATGTCGAGCGGACCTTAGTTACGCGTTATCTGGGGTGATCAACACTCTTAACAAGGCCAGTTCGTTCAAACCCTCCGTCACGATGACTTCCGCTAGTGACTTTGTGCTAACACAACCATCGACGGCTTCCAAAATAGTTTCATCTCCTCAATTTCACTTACAATACTTGGGTCAACCAGTTGTATGGTTTTCAGGTACTTTCCAAAGGTGTCACACTCTGGGATTGCCTCCCCGGCTGATAATATCAAAAGAACTCACCTTCCTGGTTCGGAAAGCGAATGTTCTAACCACTAAACCACGCGCCCAACAGACATACATGTATATAATAATTCTGAAGCCGGTATATATAAAATAAACTGTTAGAAATGCTCCTCATAGTACATCGGGGAAACTTGCAGAAATTTATGAAAACGTATCTATGAATACAAAAAGGATCTTATACACAACAATTTATGAAATGCATTAGTCATAGATAGAAATAAATTCAACCGCATTTTTAATCTAAAGTATGCCACACTCATTAAAAGAGAAAGTAACTTAATTAGACGGAAAATTCTCGAGAGTGCCGCTATCGAATCGAATATAAATCTGCACCCCGGAATTTTTGAAATATCTCCTTTCCTCAAAGAATTACTTCTTTCCCAAGTCAACATACATGGCTATAAAAATGTTAAAAATTAAAAGAAAACGGTTGAATTCATAACCTCCTGTTATTTAAAATATATAACACATAAATTAATCCCAAACTAAAATAATTTAAATATTAATTTACATAAACACTTCAAGAACATCTTTTACTGACTTTCGTTTATTGGACATTAAATCATGTCAATTAGCTTCCTTTATAACGTACCAAGAATTTACAATTAACCTGATGAATATTTATGAGCGTTTCTTAAATTTAAAATCTTTTAAAACTAACATTTTTGGTCTTATCGCGAAATACTTGATACAAAATAAATTTTTTGCATTTGCCTTGATAAGGTCCCTCAGAGGACAAAACGCGTCGGCTACGATAAGTTTTCCATTTGTCTTATTCATATTGCCCTTTTACAGATAGAAACTATCTGAGATTATACACATACATACATACATACATATTATTGTTGTAACAACATCAATAAGATTGAGTATGGTGAAGATTGTAAGCACTTCTGGTCCCATTAGTGAATGCTGGGTGCAAAACGGATCCAGCAATTTGAAGAAAGTTGTTAAGTTTACCACGTCTCGTGTCGTCTTTGTGTTGCTCCGACTTTTCAGCGGCTAGTCTCATATAATTTATCTTTTCACCTAATATATATATATATATATATATATATATATATATATATATATATATATATATATATATATATATATTCTTTCCTTAACTGTCGTCAACACTCTCCTAAGACTAGTATTATGCAGCCATATAATTGCTGGTTAATATGCCATATTATCTTACTTGCGCATGCTTGTACTCATATATTTCTTGCTTTAAATTATAAGCGCCATTATTATTAGGTGATCGATCAGTTTTCATTATGTTATCCATGCTCGCCCGACGGCAGAAGCAACTCCGAATCAAGTGATCAGATCAACTTGACCTGACCACAATTCTTACTGCTTGCATGAGAGCTTGTTTAAAACGAACTTGTTTCATTGTCTGCTGTCTAGCAAACAACTAAAGTTCATATTTCCTGTTTAAACATGTTTAATAGGTTCTGAAACTTTTAAAATTTGCTGCAGTATGATGGCGTTCGTATCGCAATGCTCTGTTGTTTTCTACGGTTACTGCCATTGTTACGGTTTACAGCGTTTTGATCACGAATCGCGCATACTGCTTGACTGAGCCCGCTCTAGCGTCCATCACGTGACGAGTCCTAGTGATTACCGACATGGGTTTGAAATGTAAATATTCAACAGATACGCAATAGCAACGCCAGATGAAATTTCATATTTGATTTATCGCTGGCCTGACAACTCGAGGCATATGCCAGTTGTAAATAAATCTGTGCCCCGAATTAGCACGGAAATTGCAAATGGCAAATGTTCACATGAGCGCTCCAGTCATTATTTTCACGATTTCAGACCTTTCTAGAGAGGACGCGCCATGCTACATCCACGGAGACGATTCACTCTCACTTCCCCCGTGTTCCGACAACCTCTAACGAAGACTCCTGCGTGGATGCTTTCCAGAACACTACAATCTTGACCTTTTCAAGCCAAGGTCAGTTGTGAATTATCGTGCTTATTCTCGTAAATTTCTCTTCCTACGACCATCTCTTTCATTTATATCACACAGCTCATTGAGTAAACCTCTATCTTGAACGGCTTGTATTGCGCTGATAATAACATTTTTTGTTAGCAGCACCAAATCAATATTTTTCATAAAATTAATTTCACATCAGAGGCCTTTACGAAATTCAATTTAAAGAGTGTCTTTGAATACAACCGATTTTTCTTTTGCGATTAGCACCTAATAAACACTATCGATATTTCAACTGATTTTTCAGCCTTCTATTTCTTCTTTTTCCTTCTTTCTTCTTCTTTATCTTTCTTCTTCTTTCTCCTTCTTCACCTTTTTTCCTTCTTTCTTCTTCTTTACCTTTCTTCTTCTTCCTTGTCCTTCTTCTTCTTCTTCTTCGTCGTCGTCGTGTCGTTGGTGTCAAATTTTCCAAGTCCTCTTTCCTCATTAAGTACCCGAGAAATTTCAACTGTCTCTTTCTGATGTTAAGTATGAGTGAATTTTTTGTTTCCATTTTCTCTAAAACATCATCATTACTCAAAAGTTCAGTGAATGGTATTCTCAGCATCCTTCTGTAGAACCCCATTTCTATTGCTTCAAGTCTCTTCTTCATCTGTGAGGAGATTTTCCAGAATTCACAGCCATATAGGAAGACTGATCTCAGCACTATTTTCTTTAATTCTAAAAAAAAAAATTCATGTTTCTTAATACTTTGCTTAGCTTTTGAATAACACCATACATTGACACAATGAGCATTTGGATTTCCGTTACTGAATTTATCAAAATATTTTGGGGTTCTTATTTATGGGTTGTTTTATATTTTACTTCATTTGCAAAATGGGTGAATCAACACAGAAAGAAAATATCCTAACACTTGCTAATTTTGAAATCGGTAATACATTTTGTTCAGTTTTTTTTTTTTTTTGGCAAAATATTTTCATATAAATTTATATCATTATTCAGTCGTCAAAACATTTCCCTAGATTTATATAAGATGCAGCCACCCTTCATAGGCTTACAACCACAACACGTTGAAACACTGGTTCCTGTACGATCACTGAAGTTAAGTAATGTCGAGCCTGGTTAGTATCTAAATGGGTGACTGTTTGGGAATACCAGGTGATATAAGCTTGGATGTGCGGCTGGTATAATGTATAATTGTTAAACAAAGAAGTCGAGTTTCAATTCACTTACGCGTAGATATCCTTGGGAAGGGTAAGAATCCACCTCCTCTCCTACCAACTATAAGTTAATATTTAACAGCTCCGCCCACGAGGAATGTAGGTGGCATAAGGCCGAGTTTACCGTGGGTTCTCCGAGCCCGTAGGCTCGGCCAAAAATATTCCCGTAGAACCCGCATAAACAGGTCCGGGCCTGTTTACCTACCGGGAGGAAACATTGCCCTTCGGCAAAGTCTCGTCTGGGTTTCTCTCTGCTCAAGACAGAGAGTTTGACAGTAACGAACAGGCTGTGGCACTGTTCCCAGAACAGGCTGTAGCACTGTTCCCCGAACAGGCTGTAGCACTGTTCCCCGAACAGGCTGTAGCACTGTTCCAGGTTAATTAAGGAAATAGAGACACTCCAAATTCTCACTAAACCGCCAAACTTTCCCTTCCGCTAACTGCTTGCATTGTCTTTTCCTCACTGGCCGCTACTCACTCGCTGGTCACCTACCTATTTATTGACTTCCTGCCCCTCACTCCTTATATGGCTATTGACTGGAGTTCGACCACCCCTATGCGTCCGTTTGTGTTCCAGAACAAGAGACCACCTATTCGGCTTTTTGGGTGGTCAGCTTCTTCAAAGGACTGCTTTTATGATTATTTAAAATCATTGACAAAATTTTATATTTGCCAATTCAAAGGCGGGCTGCAGATAGAAATCCTGAAACCACTGACACTTAAGTTGACTCATGGACCGAAGACGAAGTTACTAAGAAACTAAATGGACTTAAAAAGAAAAGGAATTTATCTCTTAACCCTTTGAGCCCTGCGTTCCTGAACGATTTTAACCCTTCTGCTTGAGCTCCTGAGTCAAAATTCGCAAATAATTGGTATGTAATGTTTCACGGCAGATATAAAAATAGTCACAAGTGTTTACCCACCTTTCAACCGAAGGCTTGGCATTAAGTCATTTTTCTCTACCACTATTCAAACTGAGGCTGGTCATTACGTCATTTTTCTCTACCACCGGTAAAGCGGTGGTCAGGGCTCAAAGGGTTAAGAATGTGTGGTTGAAATCGTATTGTTACAGTATTGTCACCGGTTAATTGCTATATCACCAATACCAAATGTATATTCTCTATTTTCTCTGTCAATGAAGGTTCATTCAAACGAGCTAATTATTTATTGAGGTTTCTCACATTATTTAAGTAAGGTTGTTGATATAAATTTTTCTGTATATTTTTGTTTTTCGGTTCTAATATTTCTTCAAATATTTGTTCAGTTCATCAGTTATCATGATCCGGGGATTTATAGAACATTCTTTCTCATTGAACTCAAATTCTGTGTTTTCTTTTGCAAGCTCATGCTTTCACCGATTGCATAATTACCGTGATCTTATCTTGTTTCCACTGGGGTTGTTCCAAGTGAAACATTACAAGACACAATGTCGAATGTGAATTTTATATTCAGCCATAATCTTTTTTAATGTTCAGATTGATTTCAATTGTAAGCTATGCAATAAAGTGTGCAGGTCAGCGAGTGGACCTATTCGTCGTTGTAAGTCATAGCACCATGTAAACGATGCAGTAAGTGGTAACTTTGCTTTGAAAAACTGTAGCTTAAAGTGTAGGTCACTCGCCGGGATAAAGAGTCACCAAAGACGTCACCAGCGGCAAGGAAAACCAAAGTAAATTCACAGAAGTGGGCGTACTCGAACAGGAGTTAACTTTTCAGCATGTATGTACGAATGTACATATATACATACATATATACGGTCAGTGGGCTCAAGGAAAAAGACCAGCGCACAAGCCGAAATTGAGGAATAAAAATAGCATCAAGAACACATTATAGAAGGTCAATATCTTGCAAAAATGACTAACTCGGTCATCTTGGGAGAAAGCGGTGCAAACTGGTAAGGATCGTGTCACACATGAAATAAATCAAAAGAGAGGGTCGTGGTGTTAAATTCTCTGAAAAAAAATGCTATAAAATTTAATCTGACATACAATATCGCCCGAATGCAAGACATCCGCCTACCCCGAACAAATCTTCTTCCCAGAGTACGCATCGGGCAAGAGACTATGTGGAGTCACATGTTTTTACCAGTAAACACAGGTAATTGTCGAAAAAAACATTAACTGTTCACCAATGCAACCTATGGTTGCTGGAAAAAAAGATTCATCCCCCAAAATATCAATGACCGAAATTTACAAAATAAACGAAATGAACTTATGTTAGCTTGTATTCACAGAAAATAACTCTCTTAAAGTGTTTTAATTCGGAAAACTCACTATGATCGTTCTGATAAGGAAAGAACTTCCGAATTTGGTGGTGAAGGCCTCCGATTCAATACAGAGGCCTAAATCAATGCCTTGAAGATTTAGTGCTGACCTGGGTCAAGAGGGTGTCTGTTAGAAGATCGTATGTCTGACAACAGCACTCTGCAACATGCCACACAAGCAGGAGAACACAGTCATGGATGTCAGAGATTTTCTACAACGACATCATCCCATACACCTGGCCACCTAACTCCCTAATCCGCAACCCCCTTGATTATTATCTGTGGGCAGAAGTTGACTGAGAGACCAACAAAACACCTTGTAACACTAAAGATGAACTGATGGCAAGAATTATGATAGCATTCATTCACCAACATAAACCAGGAGACTGTCCAGAAGAGTTGCAGGAGATTCAGAAGTTGTCTGGAGGTCTTGAAGATTTTATTGAATAAATTTACTCTTTAGTATTTCAAGATATTTTTGTGTAATTTTGGTAAATATATCTGTTAAAATGAAATGTCAGTGTTATTTTCATTTTTGCCCCTATTTAGACGACAATTTATACATCGCACCATGTCTATATAGCTATATAGTTATGTATGTGTTTATGTGTGTATACATGCACGTAAAGCATTGCACAATAGTAAAAGAGAGTTTGAACAGAATCATGTTGCACATGAAAGACTCAAGAGAGATATTCATAAGGGCAATTTCCTTGGAAATGTTGCTACACAATTTGATCTAATATGGAAAGAATGTGTTCATGCTTGTCTCAGTAGAGGAGGCACAGTAGTCAGCAAAGGCACCACACACACACAGAAGTCATTCACTAAGACTTATGTGGCTTATTGGCAGCGAATGCTAAAAAGAGTGTGATTCAGTTGGTTGACGAAAATGTCATATGAAAGTTTATCAAAATATTAATGCGACGACTACTACAGGAGCCGCCGAATGTTAAGACGTTTGTGCAAAGGAATCTAAGACCCTAGCAGGACTAAAAACACATCTTTGCTGCCAAATGGACAAATCAAAAAAGATATTCGTAAGGATCTTGTTTTTTAATTTCCCAGAAAATATTGCCACCAAATTTGATCTGAGTGTGAAAAGAAATGTGCCTCAGTTGATGGACTACAAATTCATTGCAGTTCAAGAATGGAAGGTTCAAAGTCACTTCCGGTGCCTTCACGCTTGTCCAGAACAGGGAAATGACGTACCTTCGCCCAATCTCTGTGCTAAATAAGTCAAATAATCCGATAAGTTGTTGTAACTTTCTCCTCTTCCACTTGCTTCTGGTCTGTATCATAAGCAGTCGAAAAATCCGCCTATTCAATGCAACAGAACATCCACTCAAACGCACCCCTCCTCGTTTCTATCTTTGTACAATTCTTGTTCTTCATCTTCTTTGCATCTTTTTTCTAATGTCTTTGTATAACGTCCTATACCATTACTTGGCTTTATTTGCTGTCACTTCTTTCGCAACATCAAAATATTTTCAGGACATCCCAAAAAAAAAAAAAAATGAAAAAAGAAAAAAAAGGCGATTCTGTCTTATTTTCTGGCTTTTTCTGCTGCCTGCTTACCCACATTTCATACTGTCTGCTTCCATTACTATTTAATCTGACATTGTAAAATTCCATTGGGCAAATTGTCTTCTACTTTTCTTCAGTAATCTTTAGACGTGTTACGTTGTGTATTGAAGTATATCAACTCCTTAATGTGTGAAAACTTCTGTCATAGTATATTAGTCAGATGCAATCTCAGATGAATGAGGGCTTACGGTCAGATGACGTTTAAACAACGGTTCCCGTAGGATTACAGAAGTTAAGCAAAGTCGAGCCTGGTCAGTACCTAGATTGGTAACCGCTTGGTAATGCCTTGTGCTGTAAGCATGTATGCACGAGTAGTGTAATGAATAATGGCTCAGAATTGTTAATTGGAAAGCGGAGTTCCGATTCCCGTTGGGTTCGTTATATTCCCTTACGCGCAAATATCCATGGGAAAGATATGAATCTACCTCAACTTCTCTAGCTATGGGTTAATTAGTAAGACTTGTATCACTTAACCATTATTATCTAAAATAAGTATCCAATCTAAAAATATCATCTGGCGTTAAATAACCCTTAGAGTGTTGATAAGCCTTATAAAATGAATTAGCGATCAATTAATCAATCTTTCATTAATTTCTCAACGCAACAGAATAATATAAAGCAGACTCCTTCCTCGTTTCCGCATTTTTATGCTGCTTGGTTACCCACAATTCATATTGCCACCTTCTGTTATTATTTAATCCAAAAGTTTTCATTTAACACTTTTCATTTCTCTGGGTAAGTAAGAAAAAGTTTTTCCCTATATCTGTCTGTTCATTTTTCTCCTTCTTCAACTGCAGTCATATAAGTATACATTAAAATATAAATGTAGCTACTACAAGAGGCGCCCAACGTTGCCACATCTGCGGAAGATAATGTAAGACCCTAGCAGGACTAAAAAGCCACATTGGCGCTGCCGATATTTGACGATAAATCAAGCTATGTCATCGACTTGAAATCGAGTCGCAGCCTCCATTTTTATATATGCATGCATGTATACGAGATCATTTTCATATATGTAAATGAGGTTAAAACATGAAAATTTAACTAAATGTTTCGCTTGTGATTTTACTCATATGTTATTCAAATGCACACTAAGCGAAAGAGGAAAAATGCACAACAGGCAAAACTGCAAAACACAAGAGAAGCGAGATGATAATAATAGGTCATTCTTATTTTGTATGTCGTGTAGATTTTTGAGTGAACGAATAAACAACTACAATAGCGAATCGATATGTGACTAATCGTTGGTTTCGATGTTACATTGTATTGACGTACGACTGCATTTCAGTACTATATATCTATGTATGTATGTATGTATGTATGTATATATGTATGCATATATGTATGTATGTATCAATCTATCTCATTTATGTATATTATCAATCTATCAATGTATCTATCTAAATTGTGAATATTATCTATCTATGTATCTAAATTATGTATATTATCTATCTATCTATCTATCTATCTATCTATCTATCTATCTAAGTTATGTATATTATCTATCAATCTATTTTAGTCTCTCTTTCTATCTACCCTAGTCTGTTTTCCCAGTCTGTTATCTATCTATCTATCTATCTATCTATCTATCTATCTATCTATCTATCTATCTATCTGTTGCTTATCCTTTTTTATACATTTTGAAAAATGAATCAAATCTAATTGCAACTGTAGATGGAGTGAAAACGAAATTCTGCCTCTTATTTTTAATGCAAATGGTTTTTTTACGACTTTTTCTTTTTATCTTGATTTTAACTTCTTTCTGTTTTTCTCAATATCTATAAATTTCAGCATAATTTGCTGTGAGGGGTTACTAGTATGTATGCTGATGAAGTATTGTTTTATTCTAAAGGAATGTTCCATTTATAACAATAGCAAATATCGATTAATCATTTTCAATTTAATGAAAGCATATTGTAGTAACGAGCCGCTGCTTTCTGTCCTCTGTTTATGATAAACGTGGATAGAGCAATTCCAAGAACAAAAAATAACCCAACACTGCGTACTTCATTGAACCTTTTAATATAAGGATTAGAGGCCTTAATTAAACGATTTTGCCGAGAAAGTATTAAGAACAGTAATCACGTAGACAATTGCAATGCTGTCTTGAAGAATGAAGTATTATTTTAAATAAATTTAAAATAATAATAAGTAAATTTTGCTTCTATATAATTTCGAATGTATGTTTTTAACAATTTCTCACAAACAGATCATTCCATAACAATAGGAACATGTCTTGCAAGATTAACGGGCTGATAGGAGAACCAAGCAGTCTACTCCAAAAGTAAGTTATAAAAATCTATCTTTTTGTTGTTGTATACTTAAAGAGGTTACAAACAGACAAAAGTGTTACTCGAGTGAAGGAACAGCAACATGCGAGTAGATGAAAGAAAGAGAGGTTTATTGTAAAAGAGAATACACTATTGAAAGATAGGATATCGGGTGGCAGGCTAGTAATTCCGGAAGCAAGGATATCTACCAGCCGCCCCACGCGGTCAGATGTGGCACAAGGCCGAATTTAATTTGGGGTATCCGAGCCCGTAGATTCGGCCAAAAACTCCCCTTATAAACGGAGTCGGATAGCTGTTTCCCGAGACGAGACTCTGCCCTTCGACATTAACTCCTATGGGGATCCTCTCTGCCCGGGGGGAAGAGTTTGACCAGCACAGCTGGAGACGGATCTCTAACTCTAGACAAATTCCTGAAGCAAGGATATTTACATTTACTTTACCCCCATCCCCACCGTGTGACAGGATGTGGCACAAGGCCGTATAAAATGCAGAGAGTTCGACTAGCTTAGCTGGAGACGAATCTCCAACTGATTGCCGAAGCAAGATTATTTACCTCACCTTCCCGCGAGGCAGGATGTGGCACAAGGCCGTTTTTAATGCGCGGTTAAAACTGAGCAAAAATGGGCTCGGGCAAAAATTCCCCATAGACCCCGTTAAAACGAAGTCGGGTAGCTGTCTACCTCCCCAGACGAGACACTACTCTTCGGCATAGCCTCGTCTGTATTCCTCTCTCCCCGAAGGCAGAGAGTTCGACTAGCTTAGCTGGAGATGAATCTCCAACTGATTACCGAGGCAAGAATATTTGACAACTGCCCCACGCGGTCAGATGTGGCACAAGGCCGAATTTAACCTGGGGTCATCGAGCCCGTAGGCTCAGGCAAAAATTCCCCGTTGACCCCGTAAAAAAACGGGGTCGGGTAGCTGTCTACCACCCCAGACGAGACTCTGACCTTCGGCAGAGACTCGTCTGAGTTCCTCTCCGCCCGAAGGCAGAGAGTTCGACCAGCTCAGCTGGAGACGAATCTCCAACTAATTGCTGAGGCAAGCCCCAGGTTTAACCTGTGCTCACTATATATTGCTACTGATATAGTCAGTCCACATAAGCAATAGGGAGTATGAGACATTCCATTATAACATTTTTCTAATAAGAAAGTATGAAATTATTTTAAACTAGTCCTTTGAGGACAGGAAATTGTGGATAGCCTTGATCGCGAACGGGCTTACGGCCATATCACATTTAAACCCGGTTTCTTGTTCTAGCACCGAAGCTAGGAAACATCGAGCTACCTCAGTAAACCGCTGGGTGATCGCTTGAGAATAACAGGTGCCGTGAACTTGAATGCTGGTTCGGGTGTAGTGGATAATGGCTCAGATTGAGAAATCGGAGAGCAGAGTTCGAATTCCAGTCGATTTTGTTATATTCACTTACATGCAGATACTCTTGGGAAAGATATGAATCCACTTCCACCCAACTATGGGTTAAGGAGTACGGCGTGTATTTGAAAACCAATACTACCTAAAAAATCTGTTAAAATATTCACTCACAAAAAGAAAAGAATTTTTCTTATAATGCAAAAATATGTTTCGGCTTTCAATGACCTGCAAACAGTTGATAAAACATAAAAAAAAAGCAAATCAACAACAAATCAATCATGGCCGCCAACATCCTGAAAAACACGACACAGAATAAGAAAAGAAAAAGAAGAAGACGAAGAGGAGGAGGAGGAGGAAGAAGAAGAAAAAGAAGAAGAAGAAAGATGAAGAAGAAAGATGAAGAATGAAAGGAAGATGAAGAAGAAAGAAGGAGAGAGAAGAAGAAGAAAGAAGAAGAAATGAAGAAGAGGAAAAAAGAAAAAGAAAGATCGTGATGAAGAAGAAAGATGAAGAAGATAAAGAAAGAAGGAGAAAGAATAATAATAAGAAAGATGAAGACGAAGAAGAAAGAAGAAGAAGGAGAATAAAGATGAAGAAGAAGAAGAAAGAAGGAGAAAGAACACGAAGAAAGATGAAGAAAATGAAGGAATAATAATAATAATAAGAAGAAATATGAAGAAGAAGAAAGGATAAAAATGAAGAAGAAGAAAGAAGAAAAGAAGAGGAAAAGAAGAAGAATAAAAAGAACAAAGAAAGAAAAAGATAACGATTTGTGTGAGCATTCTAATCTTGCTTGTTACTGTCACAACGTTTCGGAAATTGTGGTTTCCTGACTGTCGTAATGGTTAACCTTCTGGGTGTATCAAACTAAAGTTTGAAATACCAAGAAGCAGAAGGTTAGCAGAAGCTTACTGAATCTGATAGACAACTGAAGAAGACCGAAGGGTAAAACAGCCGAAGCATTGTGATTCTAAGGAATAAGGAAAGAGCATGAGTTCGAACAGGGAGTGGCATTGTAGAATTTTGGGCAGAAAACAGGAAATATTTACTCGAAATATCAATTTTATTTAAAGAGAGTTAAACGAAATAAAATATATTTAGGATGTTTACATTGTGAGAAAGATCAAATGCAGTAAATAAAGAGGTGAAATTTACTGTTATCAACAAAAGATTGCTTTGTTGATGTTTACAAACTGGAATATATGAATATGATATGGGATTGGTTTTAGTAAGGAATATTATTGTAACTACAGAAATTCATATGCAACCAAATGCATATCTAGAGCAACAAATACGAGGGGGTGCTAGAAAGTTCTCAGCACTTTCCAAAAATAGAAAGAAGTTTTAAAGGAAAGACATTTTAATTGAGTCAAACAACAGGCCCTTGCGAAAAGAAATAATAACTTTTCATATCACTCGAGATCACACATATGTAAAAAAGAAAAGATAAAAGTTAATAGTGAGGTCCCTTTTACCATGTAAATTCATTGTAAACTGATTTCTACTACAAAACGCTGTGCCTTTTATATAAATACTTTCATGGTAATAGTTCTGATGAGCTTTCCTTTGTGGTATTTCTGCCACATTTAGTGATTGTTGGGGGTTTTATTACTAATGTTATTTTTCTTTATTTATCTTGTAAATATTTTGTATTCATATTGTAAATACTCATTGGGGTTAGTTTTTATAATTGTTATTTTATTCCCCTCTCCCCACAGACACTGAATTGTAAATATGGGGACTAGTTAGTATTTTCATAGAGACAGTGAGGTATTATGGTGGTTGTAGTAAGAAAGGTACGTATGAATGTGGTGTTTTGGTGTAAGGAATATTGTTCGTACGATTGGGTCAGTGTTTGCGGCTAGCTAAGTTATAGTTAAGACAGAAGAAGACCGTTCTTTCCCCCAATCCCCCCTTCGGCCTTGTGCCACATTTCTGTAATTTATACAGAATAAATATCGCTTTCCTTTGTGGTACCTAGACTTTATGAATTTAAGCACAGTACATGATATCTGTCCTCTTGAATGGCAGCGAAGTCTAGACAATCTTCTCAAAGATGGAGAAGAGACTTAAAGCAATAGAAATGTGATTCTACAGAAAGATGCTGAGGATACCATGTACCAAACATATAGGCAACAACGAGGCTTTGGAGAAAATACACAGAAAAAAGAAACTTATACTTAACATCAGTAAGAGGCAGTTGGAATTTCTGGGGTACGTAATGAGGACGGAGGGCTTGGAAAATCTGATACTCACAGGACAGATTGTGGGGAAAGAGAAAATCAGCGCGTAACATACTTGGTGAGCTTGTCTAAATGGGTGGTAGAACAGGGTTTGGGAGAAATAAAAAACAGACAAAACTTATTAAGAGCTACAAGGGAGAGAAAAATATGGAGGGCCATGATTACCTACGTCATGAAGGGACACGGCACATAAAAGAAGAAAAAACTAGTTTGGTAGCAAAGTCTCATTATTTTACAGTTTAACTTATCAGATTTAACCGTAAGTTCTGTGCTAACAGTTCCCTCTTGCTTGGTTAACTCTTTTCCGGCTTCTTGCTTCCCAGTCAACTATGATCTTAAATGCATTGTCAATCATCATCTGTCTTCTTAATTCTTGTTCTTTTATTGTTCTCTCTCCTTAATAGTAATTTTTTCTCATATTCTCTAACACTCAGTAAATCCCTGGCGTCTTAGTGGTTTTATTGCCTTGCTTGGAGTGAAATGATTAAAAAAATGTCCTTTCCCCTTTATAACATCTTTAACTATATAATATTAAATTAGAACGTTTCTTTCAAAGAAAATAAAAATATACTCGGTCTACGCTTGGGATAATGGATGGTATGGGCAGTTTTTGTACTCCCTCACTCCCTACAAACGGTAACAATGTAAGAACACTGGTAAAACCAAATAAAAACATTAATGAAATATTCCTTACTTGTCATATTTAACGAAAGATGTTTAAAAGATTGGTTGCTGCCCAAATATCTATCTATCTTTCTATCTATATATATATACATATATATACATACATATATATATATATATATATATATATATATATATATGTATATATATATATATATATGTGTATATATATATATATATATATATATATATATACTTATTAATTATCATTATGGCTTAGTCAGAAAAGTTAATGCCATGTAGACTTGAATTACTTCCCATTGTTTTCTCACAAATCATTTGTCAAACGGCAACTCCAAAAATATTGGCATTACAGATTCTGATTCATCTTTGTGTCATGCCAAGAAATATCTGATACTGCAGAATGGTCTATAAATTGTAAGTTACGCTTTTCGTCTAAAGCAATTCTATGAATTTTAAAAGCAGTTCCACTTACTGGAAATCGTTCGAATTCCAGTCAGCTCCATTACATGAACTTACGTGCTAATACCCTTGGAAAAGGTATCGGAGTCAACTCTGAGATTTGTTATTTGCCATTTTGGTCAGGACTGATGTTTGAGAAATTACGAAACTCAGAGTTGACTCCAATAAGTATTGAATTTTATTAGTTTTTATTTATATACACACACATAAACGGATATAAGCCTGCCATAACGAGGTGTACATACAATTGGGCAAAGCATAGCACTGAGAAGTTATGCATCTAATTAATATTTGCGTTTCTCTCTCTCTCTCTCTGTATAGCGCTCTGTGTGTGGCTCTTATGTGTGGCGTGTCCCTTCAGAATGTTGGCGATCATGGTTCTCCATAATTTCCTTTTGAAGCTCTTAAATTCATGCTCGCTAGGTAAGATATGCTTTTTTTTCCTGTGTTGCTCAAACTGTCCTGTGAGTATCAGATTTTCCAAATCCCCTTTCCTCATTATGTTCCCTATTTCTGTTGCTTCGAGATTCTTTTTTTTTATCTGTGTGGAAATTGTCCAGTATTCACTGTCATATAGGAGGACTGATATTACATAAGAGTTGTAACGAATTATTTCTGTTTCATAATACTTTGCTTAGTTTTAGGAAGGCATCTTTCGCTATCCCAATGCACTTTCGAATTTCAATATCACAATTACCCGATATTTAAATTGTTGTACTTGTTTGAATTTGGTATCTGAAACTTGTAATTTGCCTGTTGGCCTGTTCCTTTAGCTAACAACCATGTATCACGCCTTAATGTTTAATCTTTTCTTTACAGTATTCTACAGGAATTCTCGTAGTTTTTTTTCTATGTCTGTTATCCCATAATGTGTCATCTGCATATCTTATATTGTTAAGATTGTATCTGCCAATAATGAATCCTGGTGGGACTTCTAATTCTTCCAGAATCACCTCACTGTAAAGGTTGAATAAGTCCGGTGAGCAGACACATCCTTGTTTTACACCCTTTCTATTTTTGTATATCTGCCGAACTTGTTTTCTAGCGTTAGGCGGATGGTTTGCTGCCAATATAGGTTCTTGATTATTCTAATATCCTTCCCAAATATATCAAAGTTACTGGGAAGTTTCAACAGATCTTTGTGACGCACTTTATCGAATACCTTTGCGTAATCTATAAAACATAGATACAGGTCTTTCTGCATAACATTCTGAGCATAAATATTGCATTCCTTGTTCCAGTGTTTTTTGACGAACTTGCAGTGATCTTGTCCTATTTCTGGTCTGATTCTACAGCATGCTCTGTTCATCAGAATTTGGATGTCATTTGTTATATGGCTCATTAGGCTGATTGTCCAATGGAGTTCACATTCATTTGCACATAATTAATGAGCCAAAAGAGCATGACATCAGTGATGAGTAATGCATATCATTCAGGTTAGTATTGATGTTTAATCCTTTCTTCTTGCCTTCCTTCACTACCTTCTGTAGTTTTCTTTCAATGTCTGCCATCAACCCTGTGTCATCCGCATATCTTATGTTGTTAAGATTGTAGCTGCCAATAATGAATCCTTGTGGGGCTTCTAATTCTCTCAGAGTCACACTTCACTGTAAAAGTTGAATAAGTCCAGTGAGCAGACACATGTTTGTCTTACACGCCTTTCTGTTTTTTCTTCTTCTCGGGTGTGTTTTCTTCTCTGGTACGCCGACTACATGAACTTAAACGTTTTTACCAGATTGGTAACTATGTCTTAACGTTTTAGTGTTGAACTAGCTAGATGCAAACGCCATTTATACTCTAACATTTTTCGCACTTCCCACCTGTGGAAATCCCTTCCGATTTCTAACTTCCCTAATAACTACAATCATCAGTCTTTGTCTTTTCCTCCCCATTTTCATTTTTCTCATTCTCTTTCACTTTCACACCCTGTAACCCTCGCGTTATAGTGGCATTGCTGCCTTGCTTGGGGTGAAAGGATTAATTAATTTTTCCATCCGTATGCAGACGGCTATCTGCCAATATTGGTTTGGTATTATTTTAATATCCTTTCGAAAATATGTCGTAGTTGCCTAGCAGTTCCAATAGTTCTTTTTGACGTACTTTATCAAACACTTTTAATCTATGAAACATAGGTATACATACTTTTGCATTTGTATTGCCTTTCTACTATAGATAATCTGTTTTCAGAGAAATCTTATGTAGGAATCGGCAGTGATTTGCCAACAGCCCTACATCATCGGGACAGTCATTTGTTTTTTTTTTTCTTTTTTGTAAGACACAGTAACATTAATCTCTGATCTTCGCCAGCAAAGAAATCTAAAACAAACTCTGAAAATTCAACCAAATATCGTTGTTTTTGCAAGCCGAACCATTATATTAAAGTGGAAGAAGAAAAAAAAGAAACATTTTTCTTTATGTCTGCAATTCTTTGCTTCCCCGCTTTAGTATTGGCGAAAATGTTCTCTTGTTTCTCACCTGACTAGACTCACCTTTATATGCACACAGGAAATGTTAATAAATAAACCTAAATTAAAACTTATTTAAATACTGAAAGTCTTACAAAGGACACCGCACATAGAAGAAGAACCCTAAACTTACCTATGTATCTTTCATCCATAATTCCGTTTTTGAATTTTGCTTGATATTTACAAAGTATATTTTAGCAACGCAATCCCCCCAAAAAACAAAAAAAAAAAACAAACAAACAAAAAAAAAGAGAGAATAAAATAGGTAGGAAAATTGTTTTGCGGTAATCCTTTAAATTTTCAAGTCTTTTAAGCTTACAAATCTCAGCTTTATATCTGTGCTTGAACACCAACAGAACCGCCGATAATCAGCTTATATAACCTATTAAACAGATTATTCAATGATTAAAATTATTATAACATTTATGGCAACAATTAGAATATATTATGTAATAATTACCAATGTCTATTTATTAATTTATATTTTTCGTGTCACGGCCTTTATTAGAAAAGGAGGTAAATAAACTTAAGGTAGTACATTTTTGAGTGATTAATTTCCTTAGTCATATTAATAGTCTATGCAAATAATATATTTATCCTTATTTAGACAACATTAGGTTCCCGAGGAAAATTAATACTTTAATTAATCCGTTTCCTTATTACTGCGTTTCTTAGACTGCAATCTTATTTGGTCAAGCCTTTCATGTGAGGTACTCAGATACCTTTGTCTATTAAGTGATCGTCTTGCTTCGACTTGTTCTTGAAATAGACTTTCTCGTCTCCGTTTTTGTCGTTCTGTTGCTAATCTTTTTCTCCCGAAAGATATTCTCCTTCACTGTTATATTAAACTCATAAAATGTCTAACATGAGAATATACTGAACAAAAAGCGATTTATATAACGCCAAAAAGTAATCAATGAATCGTAGATAACATTGACCGTCTAAAAATATAAAGGGAACTTATTAATTTAACGGTTCATTGGCCAGTATTTTCTTCCGGATTTAATATTGTGATGCAATGAAATGAAAGGTTTGAAGCAATGTGTTGAGATTCAATAAATCTCAACACATTGTTTCAAATCTTTTGTTTCATTGCATCACAATATTAAAACTTTGTAATAGTTACTGTTATTTTTGACAACGCGGGTACACGAGTATATTTAATACTTAGCTATATAACGATTATGTTAATAATAATTTGAGTCATAGGTAATTTCCGTTTGGGGGAACGAATTGTAATGATGAATATATCCTCCTAACTACTAATCATATGTGGAATTTAAGAATACATTTTCAGCACACTATCACACCGTACACAGTGGATTAAAGGGAAAATGTTGTTTTCCTCCATGACCACACAACGTCATAAACAGTAAGAATAACACCGGAAACACTCTGGAACTTGATTGGTCTTTTCTATCCCACCCGCAAAATTCATCTGACTTTGCATCAACTGAGTATTAGATCTTTCGATTTCTTTAATGGAAACCCAATACATGAGTTTATTAAAAACTTCTTCACATCGAAACCTACGGAGTTTTACTTAAATCGTATCGAACAACTGCTTGATAAGTGGCAACGTTTCATTAAAGAAAACAACAAAACATCGCAACTACACTGACCACCACACAACCAATGCAAACACAAAACAAACCAAATAAATAGACCAACAGACAACCACCAGCACCACCGCCAACAATAACAACACCGTCACCATCAACGATAGCTAGAACCTCAAAACAAACACACACACAAAACAAACTTACGCGGACATCCTTAGGGTGCCGCACAAACATACACAAACCAAAACACAGCAGCCCTTCTACAGAACGCATAACCCCATTAGACATCTCAGACCACCCAGATTATCCCCAAGTAGACAATCAACAGCAAACACACTCAACCTTAAAAAAAACGGAGTAAGCCCCCACCCAGGACACCTGGAGGGGGGTATAGCATCCCTAATAGGAGACATGACGCAAGCTTTCGAGCTTTTACGAAAGAACTTCGCCATGCTTGTAAATTCAAACTTAACCCATACGGGCGAGGTATAAATTTAAGTAACAATAAATTTTCACTCAACACATTCAGGTTACTAAATAAAGGACTAAGCTTTTGCCCTAGTCCCCCAAGGTTTGATAAAGACACCTTGGCAAAGGACCTGAAATCCTTCTTCAGAAGCATACGGCTAAAAGCCCACTGTGGGGACAATGATCACACACCTTCCATACTTGATACATTAGAAGAGAAGGATACTAACTACACCCCAAAAAACACAGACACTACTATACAAACATTTGAAATAGCCGTAGCAAATGACATAAAGAAAACAATAGCACGTAAGCTGCCACGTAACAATATTACTGAAGGGGAACGTATAGCCCACGACACGCTGACACATAGAGATGACCTAATCATAACACAGGCTGAGAAAGGGGGTGCCACAGGGATCTGGGGAATCAAAGAATACATTAAAGAAGCCAACAAACAGCTAGCCGACAAAGACACCTATAAAAGCTTACTTACAGATCCTCTTCCCGAATGCCAAAAAGAATTAACTAGCTCACTAAACATAATGCTTCGTAACAATCTAATCGACAAGGAAACATGCACAACACTTACACCCACAAACATTACACCTGCTCGTTTCTATCTCCTTCCTAAAATACACAAAAGCAACAACCCAGGAAGGCCGGTCATTTCATCATTCAACTGCCACACGAACAAAATTTCAAAATACGTGGACCATTACATACAACCCTTAGCTAAGGAAGTAAAATCCTACATCAGAGACATAACAGTTCTACTAAACAAAATTAATTACATACAAACAGTTACAGAGAATGCTATTCTAGTGACTATGGACGTAAGGTCACTCTACTCAAACATTAAACACATCGAAGGGCTAACCGCCCTTCAGGAAGCACTTACTAAAAGAAGAAAACAAGACCCCCCACAGAGGTTATCATAAAACTCATGGAGCATATTCTTACATTGAATACTTTCAACTTCAATGGAGCACACTACCTTCAAGTAAGATGTTGTGCCATGGGCACCATTGAAGTTCCTTCATATGCTACAATATTCATGGGAAAATTTGAGAAGATCCATATCTATCCCCTCATTGGCAACGACTGCGTATTCTATGCAAGATATATCGATAATATATTCTTTGTATACACGGGCAGTGACGACAAACTCATCCAATTCCTCATGGCCCTTAACACAGTGCACGACTCAATTAAGTTTGACTATGAAAAATCCACAACATCGGTAACATTTTTAGACACCCGCATTTACATAGATGAAAACAGGAAACTAAAACGACACTACACACTAAAATCACCGACACCCACAACTATCTACACTTTAGTCTTCCGACCCAAAACACCCCAAAGAGAACCTTCCCTATTCACAAGTACTTAGACTCAGAAGGATATGTTCCAACAATGACGAATTAAATAAACACATTGAAAATCTGGAGCATCAATTCACAACACGTGGCTATAAACAACACCTAACCAGGGAACAAATAAATAAAGCAATTTCCACACCTAGAGAAGACACCCCAAATGTACAAGATTAAAAATAAATCTAGCCGCATTCCTCTAGTAACCACTTTCAACCACACTCTGCCTCCACTATCCCAAATAATTAAAAGTCGCTGGGAAATACTACATCTCAAACCAGACCTTAAAAAATTGTTTAAGGAACCCGGCCTTCTAGCATATCGTAGACCTAAGAACCTAAAAGAAATCATAGGTAGTAACCACATTTCACGGGACAAGGTAATCCGTAATAAACTAACAACAAAAACAACAGGATTTTCCCAACCATGTAACAACAAAAGAAGTTTATGCTGCAACCACATTAGACACACGAATTCATTCACTAGCTCAGTCACTAAATCTACTTTCAAAATCTACCACGATTCTAACTGTAGCAGTCATAACATAATTTACCTCCTAGAATGCACACTATGCCAGAAACAACATGTAGGAAAATCTGAATGGCCCTTTCACTACAGAATTAATAATTATCGCAATCTAATTAAGTGGACTCCCTATGAAAAATTATTACCTGTAGAACAACACTTCCGCCTAGAAAAACACGATTTCAAAACCCTTGCCAAATTCACTATAATTGAGAGAATAGAAAAGTTTAGAGCAGATAACATTAGAAAGATTTTAGAGTTCCATGAAAATAAGTGGATACGACGTTTAAAAACACACTATCCAGCCGGGCTAATCCATAAATTTAACAATATAGATAGTATTAATATATAGCCCTATAAATCAAAACCTAATCACATTTTTCACCCACACAAGACAGACATGCTTACGGAGGTGTTGAGGCCTCAAACTTATACACACACCCACACGAATATACACACTTACACACATCATACTCACTCACTCCCTAATGAACCAAATGATAACACACACACACACAGCAATATACACGCTTACACATACCATACCCACTCACTCCCTAAGAACCAAATAACACACACGCACACACATACACACACACACACACACACACACAAACTTAACAGAGACACATCCCCTCTCCAGGAACCAATAAAACTGTCAGACTCTCTTAGTGATTTTACTGCCTTGGATGGGATGAAATGATTAAAAAAGTCAGTCATGAAGGAAGATGGTACTAAAACATTTAAAACTAATCCCTCCTAATACTATCTCACAACTGAAGGAAGAACAGCGTTTTCGCCAAGCAAATATGATAAGCTATCTTTTTTTTAACATTATAGAAAGAAATATGGAAAAAGATTAAACAAAATGGATGCGTGCTTATAAACGTTGGTCCTCCGGTAATTTTTGCCATTTTTCGTTGAATTCGTTACAGCTTTGGCTCTTTTCATTTGAGTCTGAAATATTCCACCCGGCGCTTTACAAGCGAGCATATATCTTTTCTTTTGTGTTTGAGTTATCGTTCCTGGCATCGTCAATCACATTTTTGTAAGTAAACTTTTTCTCACGTACGTTGCCGCCAGGGAATTCGAATACATTTTTTCCTTGTATTCTTTCCTTTCCTTTCCTTCGTTTTGCTTAAATCTTATATTTTTGTCAGTACCCTCACCTCCATACATATCTGCATACTGACAACACACACACACACACACACACACACACACACACACACACACACACACACACACACACACACACACACACGTATATATGTATTGTATCCTCAGTTGTGCGGTCTATTTGTCTATATTTGCTTAGCGTATTTTGAATATAACACGATCCCGTATTACAGACATCCCTATGTATATTTTTATTGAAAAGTTAACAGTTAAAATCTCAATGTCGTTTCCACATAAATTATCGTAATATTTTGCTATTAAAAATACCAGTGTACTTTATTTATACAGCGACATACTTATGTCGGGGTGTGTATGCATCTATTTTGCACTGTTTTTATTTTTCTCGAGTCGTTTGAAGTTTTCAAACTGATTACTTTGTGTCAACAAATGAAGGTCTATGAAACAACAACCTCACAGCAAGAGAATTATCCTCCCATTGTTCTAGCTGAAAAAAATCCCCCTAAAAATTTACATGATTTATACAATAGTTACACTTTTGTTGTAACATTAACGTTATCAAAACATGACGGAACTTGTGTATTCGATTTATTAATGTTTTCGATTATTTTCGGCGAATTTTCTCTCTTTGAGACAAATTACGTTCAATTAAACTGATTCCCAAGGAACAAATATTGCCGATATATCATAAACCTTTTGTGAACAATGTTATCAACATCCACCTAGTTTGTGTTTTATTGTGCGAACTGATTGTATTTGCAGTCTTGCTGCTTCAAATAAGAGGGTTTTTAAGCCGAGTACAGATTTCTGAGAACACGTATTTGTGCATAAAACGATCTACCTTTTTAGATACCAATTTTTGTTAAAAATTTCTCAAATTATGTACAAGAAAATATGATATATTTCAGTTTTAATCTCCTTGTTATCAGTCAATGAATTTCGCATATATATATATATATATATATATATATATATATATATATATATAAATATAAAAGTGGACATGGAAGTCAGCACTTAGAGGCGACAGTCTGTTTCATGCTAGTGCAATCGTCAGGCGACGATTGCACTAGCATGAAACAGACTGTCGCCTCTAAGTGCTGACTTCCATGTCCACTTTTATATTTACACACGCTCTATCTCTGATATTGAGCACTTTATCCCATAAATATAGCACACTTTAAGACTATATTTCTGCATATATATATATATATATATATATATATATATATATATATATATATATATATATTATGAAATGGACAAAGTCCGACAATTATTTTAAGACATTTTTATGTTTAACATTTTTTTTATAGATACAAATATTTAAGTAAATGCTTTGTTTATAATAAACAGTATTAAACAACATTTACCGACAGGATTCGAACCTGTATCCTATACGGAACTGTCATATAGCCTGACGTGCCTTTTAACTGATTCGGCCACAAGGTTGGCAAGGTCGAATTTACTGCTTATAAACTTCAATCTTCCATGAATATTTCACGTACATTCATATCTGCTCATGTTAAACATAAAAATGTCTAAAAATAATTGTCGGACTGTTCATTTCATAATGTGTGATGTCATTTGTTTACATTTTATACGCCATGAGCGTATGATTTTGTGGCCGAATCGGTTAAAAGATACGTTAGGCTATATGACGGTTTCGTGTAGGTTCGAATCCTGTCGAGGGACGAATATTTTCTATGAAAATTTTCCGGACATTC
This sequence comes from Acanthosepion esculentum, assembly GCA_964036315.1. NCBI lineage: Eukaryota > Metazoa > Mollusca > Cephalopoda > Sepiida > Sepiidae > Acanthosepion > Acanthosepion esculentum. The sequence continues at coordinate 71,818,976 of OZ038486.1, forward strand.
AGGCCGGTAAATGTTGTTTAATACTGTTTATTATAAACAGAGCATTTATTTAAATATTTGTATCTATAAAAAGAATGTTAAACATAAAAATGTTTTTATATATATTAGGTCATCCCATAAGTTCTGTCTGAATTTTAACTTTTTGTTAAAATGAACGAAATTTAAAGAGTATTTCATAATGTCTAATGGAGCTGAACATTATTTTTATGTTTAGATGCATTTAAACTGATCAAATCTTATTTCAGAGAACAATAAAATTAAATTTTGTTTGATTAAAACCCTACTAACATGGAAGTACCCAAGAATCATTTGAGGCACATAATGCTTTATGAGTTCAAGAAAGGAAACTCAGCAGCCGAAGCGGCTAGAAACATTCACTCAGTTTATGGAGAGGAATGTGTGAATGAAAGAACTTGCAGAAGATGGTTTGCAAAATTCAGAGGTGGAGATTTCACCCTTGAAGATGAAGATCGAACCGGACGTCCAGTTGAGTTTGATGACACTTTCAGGGAATCGTAACTTTTTGGATATATATTTTGTAGATCATAAAATGTATTGTCGTTATTTTATATATGTACCGAATTTGACGCCATATAAGGCCCATTTTTTTTTTTTTTACTAAAATATCTTTTAAAATTTCCCCGTATCTTACATGCCATATGCAGGTTTAAAATTAGCGATAGTCGGCCGAAATTAGCTACCTGGCAACTTAGCTTCGACTTTAGAGTAACTTTCATATACCTATTATCATTATTTGATAATAGGTATATGAAATAGATATTTTTTTCACTATTATGCAGATTAAAAGTGTTATCATTGATAATATTCATTATATTAATTTTATCACGTTTAATAATTGTTTCACTAAAATTATATGCAATTAATTCAAATTATATATTTGTAAAATATATTTATTTCATTAATATGTTTTTTGCCATAACTTCCGGTAATTTTTATATTCTAATTATTCCATGAATGTAGTATTGAAAGTGAGTATCAGAGTTTTGATAATGAAGACGACAAATTTTATGGATTTGAAGATGAATAAAATTATGATGGTAACTGCACTGTTTTGCTTAATTGTAATAATTGCTTGATTTTTTATTTTGTTTTGTTGGATATAATAAAGTTTTTATAGGCTCGTGTTCCTTTTTTCATATTATTTTTCGTTTAATTGTAATCATGGCTTGTTAAAGCAAAATAATACCTCATAAATATAGCCTAGGCTGTACCATTTACTAATAATTTTACTAATTTTACTAGTTACTAATTTTTCCTTGATTTGCCCTGCTGAAATTGGGGTGCGTCTTATACACCCGTGCGACTTATATGTCGTCAAATACGGTATTTCTGGTAATTTTACTATAAAAATTTTTGAACATGTATCATTGGTATTTTTTATTATAAAAATGTATTGCTCGTATTTTTACCACAAAAAAGTTTTTATTTTTATTTCGTAGTTCACTATTTGTCCATAGTTGAGACCCTAACAAGTGCTACCACTCTGGGTCAGGATGGACCTGGGAACAACAGCAACTAAGAGGTGGTTCCACGTTAGTCAATTCCATCAAACACCCGATCAGATCTTGCTGCCTGATGTAGTTTATCGTCATACAAAAAGACTATGTTAAAATGGTAATGAATGAAAGAGAATCTGGTAGGAAGTGAATATTATGAAAATAAGGCGGGAAAACAACGATCAACACTTGTCTTGAAATGGTCAATATTGTATTGTTCAGGGAAGCCCATACGCAGGAGTCTTTTCCACAAAGTGATAATTCTTGCGGAAAATAAATCTGTCCGAATGGAACTTTCTCTATAAATTTGGAACACGGGAGAAATACGGGTGATTTGACACTGTAGTCGCAACAGATTTTTCAACTCAGTAAACAAACACGCCGTTTCAAATAAACGTGAGTGCATGCTGTCTGAGATGTGATTATTCCTGGAACAAAATAAACATGTCACGTAGAGTATCATTGCACAATTTACTGTACCAAAAGAGCTTTGTACCATGTGTGTGTGTGTGTGTGTGTGTGTGTGTGTGTGTGTGTGTGTGTGTGTGTGTGTGTGTGTGTAGGGGATTCAAGGGTAATAATTTAATCGTGCTAGCATTTGTATTTGGTAAATAAGAATAGAATAACAAAGAGATAGATAGATGTATAGATAAACAGAGATAGATAGATAGATAGATTAAGGGACATATATAAATAGATTAAGAGACGTAGATAGATAGATTAAGAGACGTAAATAGATAGATAGATAGATAGATAGATTAAGAGACAGATAGATAGATTAAGAGACAGATAGATTAAGAGACAGATAGATTAAGAGACGTAGGTAGGTAGGTAGGTAGGTAGATAGATAGATAGATAGATAGATAGATTAAGAGACATAGATAGATAGATAGATAGATAGATAGATAGATAGATAGAAAGATAGGATAGATAGATAGATAGATGGAATAGAAAGAAGTAAATATAACAAACCTAACAGGAATTGGAACTCGGCTCTCCGATTAATTATCCATTACAGCATCGTACATCAAAGCTTTCAGCACCTGGTATTCTTAACCGTTCACCCATCTAGGTACTGACCAGGCTCGACGTTGCCTAACTTTGAAGATCGTACGGAAACGGTTTTTTCAACGTGATGTGGCCGTAAGTCGCGTTTTTAACCTTTTCTTGTTTCTCATTACCATACAGAAACAATAAAATCAACACCTCCTCCGAGTAAATAGGTATCCATGTAATTTCTTTGATGTGTACCGCCGTCAGACACACCCATTTAGGAGATTTTTTAATGTGGCAAAAACCATCACACGCCCGTGATAACACGTTTATCTTGCTTGTCGCTGATGTTCTTAAAAGAGCGCTAATGAATTGTTCACTTTGCTCTCGGCCTTATTTCAGCACACACGCAAAAGCCACAGACACGCACATAGGCCATACACACACACACACACTCTCATACACACACACACACATGCACAAGCAAAAGCCATAGACAGGCACACACACCACACACATGCAAATACATACGCACACATGCCACACACACGTGCGCACAAGACACACTCGCACAAGAAACAGATACGCTCACATACACACACACACAAGCCACAGACACACACTCGTACAATTACACACACAGACCACACACACACACACACGCATACACGGACACACGCGCGCGCATGCCATAGACACACACACACGACACACACACACGCACGACACACACAAGCCGCGCATACACACACGCACACAGGCCACACACAAACTCATACGCATCAGCCACAGACACACAGGCACACGCCACACATGCACGCATACACGCACAAACAGGTTACACACACACACACACACACACACACACACACACACACACACACACACACACACACACACACCATGAACATAATATTAGTGCCTAGCAGTATTTTATTAACCCGTCCATGTCCACTACATAGGCGCGTGGCCGAGTGGTTAGAACGTTCCTGTTTAAACGCAGGTTCGAATCTCATCATTGTAGTTTTGTAAAAAAGTGGGGAGGCGATCCCAATGTGCGGCACCGTTCGAAAGTGCCTGAAAAAAAAAACCTACCACGGGTTGACCCAAACCTTGTAAGTGGAACTGGGTAAACGGAAGTATTTGGAAGCCGTCAATGGTTGTGCTTGCAGGAAGTCACAATTCATCGTGACCGAGCGTTTGAGCCTACTGGCTTTGTTCAGGCTGTTGATCACACCAACTAATGCGCTCGCCTAGAAGCTGAAAATAAGATCCGCTCAGAATGGCTGCAGTATAAACCACAGGTGGGTGTTGAATAAGCACAGATTTGCCCGAGCAGGCGTCTTCATCAAGGTTACAGTAGTATACAAGCAAACTCGAATACGAGCGACCAGCCACCACCAGCACTAGCATCAGAATGCCCACTATAAAACCTGTTATTAATTATCTAATACTAAAGCTGTAATCTAAAGCTGTATGTATGTATGCATGTATGTATGTAAGTATGTATGTATGGGCGCGTGGCCGAGTAGTCAGAACGTTCGCTTTCTGACCATGAGACCCAGGTTCGAATTTCACCATGGTCGATTTGTCAGGAAGGAGACTTCCTGGTGTTTTCGGACTGGATCGTGGCCGATCCCAGCGTGCGACACCTTGTAAGTAAAACTGGGTAGACGGAACTCTTAGCACGAAGCCACAAGTTATCGTGGCCGAGGGCTTGAGCGTGCTGGCTTTGTTCAAATTGGTGATCACGCTAGATAACACGCTCTCTCACCCAGAAACTGTAACTAAGGTCTGCTCAGCATAGCTGCAGTATAAACCACAGGTGGGCTCTGTGCCTGAGCGAGCGTCTGCAATAAGGATTGGCTAGCCGCCCTAGTAGACGTGTATTCTCGAATACGAGTGGCCAGCTATTATGTATGTATGTGTGTGTGTGTGAACGGCTTGGACGATACATAATGTCACAATCAATTTAGACTCATATTGTCCTTTTGACAGTAGCCAAATTTCATTAAAATTAGACCAGAGGTTCTTTAGTTACGTTCATTTTTGCTGTTTTTACGGTATATTTAAGAGGAAATTCAATATTTATTTTCGATAGACATTCTTATATGAATCCGCGTATATAAACCAACCCTTGCATATTCTATTCCAACTATTATGTTTGTAAACATAATAAACATTCATAAGACATGAAATAATATTAAATAAATTCAAATATTCATAAAGCAACATATATTTATACAATTCATTACATTACATTAGAACTTAAAAAAAAAAAGAAGCAACTACTTGAAAGGTGAAGATGAGTGACGGTAAATAAATAAAGAGATGCATGGTAATTTACTGCCATGAAGTATTATCAAATAGACGATAGCATGAAACAAGAATGGCAAATAAAAATATACTTATTATTTTGAAAAAGCCTACACATGTTTTAAGCTATTACACCAAATTTTGACGCAATGAAACGACGAAGCTCAGTGGAACGATAAACCTACTTTTCCCATCTTTAAATACAAATTAAAATGTATAATTAATAATAATATTGATAATAGAGTTGCCTCATCATTTTGTTTCATGAACTACTTTTAAAAGAAATATAACGGATTTATTGGGGGTGGGGACAGAGTAAAATTTATAAAAAAAAAATTCGCAGTTAGTCAAGGATGGTGAGTACGGCTATATCCCTGAATACATGTTTAGAGAGAGGGTTCTCCAGTAGAAGTCAGAAGGTCAGTGATTTGGCTTTTGGACAACTTTTTTTAATTAACTTCACTTGTTTATCTAAAAGAGAACGTATACACAACAGGATACGATCTACGTCTCTCAATCTATCTATCTATCTATCTATCTATCTATCTATCTATCTATCTATCTATCTATCGATCGATCGATCTATCTATCTATCTATCTATCTATCTATCTATCTATCTATCTATCTATCTATCTACGTCTCTCAATCTATCTATCTACGTCTCTCAATCTATCTATCTATCTATCTATCTATCTATCTATCTATCTATCTATCTACGTCTCTCAATCAATCAATCTATCTATCTATCTACGTCTCTCAATCTATCTATCTATCTATCTATCTATCTATCTATCTATCTATCTACGTCTCTCAATCAATCAATCAATCTATCTATCTATCTATCTATCTACGTCTCTCAATCAATCTATCTATCTATCTATCTATCTATCTATCTATCTATCTATCTACGTCTCTCAATCAATCAATCTATCTATCTATCTATCTATCTATCTATCTATCTATCTACGTCTCTCAATCAATCAATCTATCTATCTATCTATCTATCTATCTATCTATCTATCTATCTATCTATCTATCTACGTCTCTCAATCAATCAATCTATCTACGTCTCTCAATCTATCTATCTATCTATCTATCTATCTATCTATCTATCTATCTATCTTAGTCTCTTTTTAATTCAGAGTTTTCTTTATCCTAGACTGCTTGCCAAACAAGGCTGAAGGACATAGCCTGCCATAGCTGGGGGATAAATTTCATCATTAATATATTTTGTCCTTTTGTTATTTTTCCTAAAACTTGTTACACCATCCATTACACTCAAGTTCGCTAGCTATGTTCTGTGTTGTTTTTCTCTTGTCTTCAATCTTTCCTGTGAGTATCAAATTTTCCAACCCGTCTTTCCTGATAATGCGCCCTAAAAATTTAACTGTCTCTTTCTGATGTTAATCATAGGTCTCCTTTTTCTTTCCATTCTCTCTAAAACCTCGTCGTTGCTCACAGGTTTTGCACATTTTTTTTGCTTCATGCCTCTTCATCTGTGAAGAGATTTAAGAAATAATATGCTGGTTCTTTTCTATCTATGTTTTTCGCCCTATGGGTAGTTAATTTATAAAGTATATATATATATATATATATATATATATATATATATATATATATATATATATATATATATATACACACACACACAAGACCTTCCGTTCTGGTTATGACTATTAACTACATCTGGCAGTAAACCCTCTGATAGAGAGGTTTTGAGGATCGTGTGCTCTTGTTCCCATGTCCAACCTGACTCGGGGTGGTAGCACCATTTATGGTCCCAACTATTGACAAATATTTAGCTTTCAAACGTAATACATAGCATTTAATATAAAATGAAGGATTTACTCAAATACTGGTATCCACTAAAAATAACATCTGCAGTATTTATTTTTTATTTGTTTGTTTAGCGGCGTATCAACTTCTTATGATTCAGTTCATACCGAAATTTAATTTTCTTGGAAGCATTAATAATTTCTTTTAAAAAAATGTGTTGCTAGTAACTTTTTTCCTTACAGAAACGTATGGTATTTTCATTTTTTACCAAAATATATTGCTGGTATTTTGTTTACTATGGAAATGTATTGCTGGTATTTTTACTATAAAATCTACTATACTTTCATATTGTTTTCACTCCAATTTGGGAGCTAAATATTTGCTATATCCTTTCTAATAAGTCTTGTTGTTATTTCCCTTTTCTGCAAGTTAGGTGAATAAATCCGGAGAAATTATCTGAGTAAATCAAAATAATCTGTTTTATTACATTTTCTTAAAATTGTACCGAATTATTGAAACAAGTAGAAAAATAGTAAATTTACTGAAGAAATAATGATAATAATAATAATAATAATAATAATAATAATAATAATAATAATAATAATGATAATAATATTTTTTTTTTTTCAAAAAAAAAACCCCAGACTTTAGGCAACAAAATTTTGTTTCTACTGAAGGATGTGGAGAATACAATAAACAGAGAATTTAAAATTTGGTTTAGTTTGTTTAACGGCATATCAACTTCTCATGGGTCATTTAATGCCGGAATTTTATTTTGTGTGCATTGGTATTTTTTTTCAAAACATATATTGCTGGTAATTTGTTATTCTTTTACTATGAAAAAGTATTGCTGGTAATTTTTTCTAATTTATTTTTATATTTTCATGTTTTGACTGCAGTTTGGGTATTCACACTTTGCTCATAGCTGGGACGCTAAGTGGTGCTACCACCCCGGGTCTGGGTGAACCTGGAAACAACAGAAATTAAGTGTTTCTTCCACGTTCCTCAAAACCTTCCGATTAGAGGTCTCGCTGCCGGATATAGTTTATCGTCATACCCAGGACAAAAGGTTGTAAAGAAAACAGTAACAAAAAGTTGTGGAGAGGCATGATCGCCCATATCCTTAAGTGACACGGCATAGAGAAGAAGAAGAAGAAGAAGAAGAAGAAGAAGAAGAAGAAGAAGAAGAAGAAGAAGAAGAAGAAGAAGAAGAAGAAGAAGAAGAAGAAGAAGAAGAAGAAGAAGAAGAAGAAGAAGAAGAAGAAGAAGAAGAAGAAGAAGAAGAAGAAGAAGAAGAAGAAGAAGAAGAAGAAGAAGAAGAAGAAGAAGAAGAAGAAGAAGAAGAAGAAGAAGAAGAAGAAGAAGAAGAAGAAGAAGAAGAAGAAGAAGAAGAAGAAGAAGAAGAAGAAGAAGAAGAAGAAGAAGAAGAAGAAGAAGAAGAAGAAGAAGAAGAAGAAGAAGAAGAAGAAGAAGAAGAAGAAGAAGAAGAAGAAGAAGAAGAAGAAGAAGAAGAAGAAGAAGAAGAAGAAGAAGAAGAAGAAGAAGAAGAAAGAAGAAGAAGAAGAAGAAGAAGAAGAAGAAGAAGAAGAAGAAGAAGAAGAAGAAGAAGAAGAAGAAGAAGAAGAAGAAGAAGAAGAAGAAGAAGAAGAAGAAGAAGAAGAAGAAGAAGAAGAAGAAGAAGAAGAAGAAGAAGAAGAAGAAGAAGAAGAAGAAGAAGAAGAAGAAGAAGAAGAGAAGAAGAAGAAGAAGAAGAAGAAGAAGAAGAAGAAGAAGAAGAAGAAGAAGAAGAAGAAGAAGAAGAAGAAGAAGAAGAAGAAGAAGAAGAAGAAGAAGAAGAAGAAGAAGAAGAAGAAGAAGAAGAAGAAGAAGAAGAAGAAGAAGAAGAAGAAGAAGAAGAAGAAGAAGAAGAAGAAGAAGAAGAAGAAGAAGAAGAAGAAGAAGAAGAAGAAGAAGAAGAAGAAGAAGAAGAAGAAGAAGAAGAAGAAGAAGAAGAAGAAGAAGAAGAAGAAGAAGAAGAAGAAGAAGAAGAAGAAGAAGAAGAAGAAGAAGAAGAAGAAGAAGAAGAAGAAGAAGAAGAAGAAGAAGAAGAAGAAGAAGAAGAAGAAGAAGAAGAAGAAGAAGAAGAAGAAGAAGAAGAAGAATGTGAACAGCTTTCAAATATTGAGGGGCTAAGACGTTTTGCCATATATTACTCTACTGTGTCTATTTTCCTATTCTGTCCTCCGTTTTCTTCAGGGCTTATGCTGCTTTCCTTGCCCAGGGATTAGAAGTTTGCAACAATGTTAGCAAGAGAAGTAAGAATTCAATATTGTATCGTCGTATCTACTTTATAGTCCCGGCAATTTATTTTTTAAAGCTTTATCTGTGTTTTTTTCTTGCTGTATTCTCTTCGCCGTGGGCATGAACACGTTAAGTGCACTTCATTTAAGTGCATCGCAATTCTGACGACACATGACCCGATTGCGCTTCTCAAGCGCACTTTCATGATGCTGGACGCTGAATCATGCTGGCGTTGCTATTAGCAACTTGCGCTTTTGAGTATTCCAAAGTAAAACTTCTTTCTTTCGACATACGACCACATCGCATTAAAACTCCGGTTCCTCTACGATCATTGAAATTAAGCAACATCGAACCTAGATGGGCGACCGCATGGGAATAATGTGAACCTGCATCTGCGAGTGGTGTAATAGATAACGGCTCGGAATTGGAATTAGGAGAGACAGGTTCCAATTCCAGTCGCGTTTGTTATAGTCCCATACACTTGGGAAATACCGAGATCCGAAGCTAGGCGACATTGAGCCTGGTCAGTAACTAACTAGGTAACCACCTGGGAATACCAATTGCTGTAAGCTTGAATGTGCGGGTGTGTAATGGATAACGGATCAGAATGAGAAAGCGGAGAGCCGAGTTCTAATTCCGGTTGGGTTCGTTATATTCGTTATATTCACTTACATGCAGATTCACTTGGGAAATATATGAATATACTTCTCCATTCAGCTATGGATTAGATAGATATGAACAGACTTAGATAGATAGATAGATAATTGATTGAGTGATTCGTTTTCTACGGCTTATCAATCTTTGCTGGTTACTTAAAGCCAGGAAATATGTTTAGATTGTAAAATCTTTTTGATGTGAGGAAATAATAATGATTTAGTGATATAAGTTTTACTAATTAACCCATAGCTGGGAGGAGAAGATTTAATTAGTAGGACTTCTGTTAGTAAGCTATTATTATCTTCAAAAAATTATTATCTTCAAAAAATTTTAAAATCTATAAAGATATTCTGGTTTTTAGCAAAAGGGTTAACAGAACGTAAAAAAACAAATCACTCATTCTTTCACAGACGCTAATCTTACTTTTTGAAGACGCTATGTAGGATATACCATAAGGCCTCGCGTATGGAGCACCCTGTGAGCATCGAACTCGCTACTCAGTCATAATTGGTCTCGCGAGGGAAGCTTGCTAAACATTACACTCTGTCGAAGTCCCCACGCGATTAACTTTTATCTGGTGGTTAATGCATTTCTTAGTACCTATCATATTGACTTGCAATTACCAATTATGAGTTTACTTACCTTGATGTTGGTACATTAAAAAAGAAATAGTACAGTTGACTATAAGTAAAATGTTACATATCTCATTCTATATACATGTGCGCCTCCAATGTTCCGAAAATTCTAGTGCGGAGTGAATTATTGGCAAACATGAATTTCACGTGATGGGCGGCCACAGGTGGCGTTGTATCTAATGACAGTTTAATATAAGTTTCTAATCGTCGGTGATGTTGTAGATGTGCAAGAGATGCCTAATTAGGGGGTCAAAGGTGTATTATTAAATTTTCTTATTACGTCATTTCTGCAGAATATCTCTTATTAGACTATCAATTAAAACTGTCATTTATTTTGCTTCTTACGCCAATTCTTTTTCCCCCTCCTCTATCCAAGGATTCAAATATTATTTATGATATCCAAAAGCTCACTGAGTCTATGTAGAAACCATGGAATTATGACAATGAACAATTTACATGAACAATGTCGGAAGAATACAGAAGTGATGTTAGGGTGCTGAAATGTCCTCAGCCCAACGCATTTCCCTAAATCCGATCGAGTAAATAAATATGAGCATTTTAAAAATACCTTCTTGGTCGAACCGAGACTGATGACTGCTTCTTCTTTTATAAGCCGAGACCCATCAGGACGTGGGCGATCAACACTCGCCACAATTTTCGATCCTACGTAGGTCTTTGCAATGATTTTCTTTTTCCTATTCTTCCAACATCTTTTTCTGCCACTCAAGCTTCTTAGGTGTATTAGTAGCTGCTTCCCCCTGTCACAATATGTTTTGTGAGTGTCAAATTTTTAAGGTTTTCTTTTTTCATGATGTTTCTCATAAATTTTAACTATTTCAGATACTAAGTACAGGGTGATCCCCCAAAACGGGAATTTTTGAAGTGCGTATTGCCAGACATGAGCAAGTGGCAACACTGCGAGACAGTGACCTTGAGCAAGTAAACATTTCGCCATTTTAGGAACGAGAATGAAATTCACAGTCTCCCAGCTGAGATGTTGCAGCAGCCAATGAGGAATCTCAACAGCAGATTTCAAGAATGCATTCGTACAGGAGGACGCCATCTACAGGACGTAATTTAAAAAAAATGAAAATTCCATCATTGTTTCTTAAATGGCATGTTTTAAGGTTTCAATTACTATGAATTAAATATTTTTCTTCCATCACTTTTGCTTTTATTGGATTGTTAAACAGTTCCCGTTTTTTGGGTCACCCTATATAAATGTCCTTTTTGTTTCAATTTTCTCTAAAATTTCCTCGTTTCTTATATGCTTCTACCATGTAAGTCTCGTTATCCTTCTGTAGAACCATCTTTCTATTGCCTAACGCTGCTTCTTCATCATTGCCATACAGGAGAATTGATATTAGCAGTTGAGCACTGTTTTGATTTGTTTCTAACAGAATTTAACTGTTTTTTTAATACTTTGTTTATCATGATAACAATGCATCCAGAAAACAAATTTTGTAAACAAATGGTCTATCTATCTATCTATCTATCTATCTATCTATCTATCTATCTATCTATCTATCTATCTATCTAATCGACGACGGTGGCGGAAACAGAAGAAAGATGTGGAAGGAATTCTCGGTTGTCTGTCCTTGATTTCCCGCAACGTCCTCGTAATATATATATATATATATATATATATATATATATATATATATATATATATATATATATATATATATGCGCGCGTGTGTGTGTGTGTATCAGAGGTACCGCCACTAATTCACGAAACTGAATGAATTTTTATAAATGAAAAAGCTTTCTTGAAACTTTTAATTTTAGCTTTAATTGAAAGCTAAAGGATTAAATTTACTATTTCCATTAAGCAAAATACTCTGGTGTATTTCAAACAGAAATTATAGCGATTAGAATCGATTATTTTTCTAAAATAGCTGATTAGCGCCCTTTTTGAGTCGTCTTTGATCATAATTTACTTTTCGGTATTAAAAACCTGATGATTTGCATTCTCCTAGGAGTGCTGTTTTAACTAATAAAACAAATTTTGGGGTTAAATTTTAATTCCCCTAAATTTCATGAAATTCTGTAAGTACGGGGGTGGGGTAACATTTGTAAAAAAAAAAAAAAATTATCAAGATCTTCTTAAAAAAATACTTTCATTCATTTGTGAATAAGTCCTAAAAGTTTCATTAAAATCCGACAATTATTTGATTTTTGTAAGAATTTCCAAATAAATGTGTTTTTCATCGAAAAAGAAAATGCGCTAAAACACTAACACTAAATGTCACGTCGACCGCTCCCCCACAACAAAAAACAACAAACAACAAAAAACAAACAACAAAAAACAAAAAAAGACAAAACAAGATTTCAAGCGTGCTAGAAAGGATTAAGAAATTTAATAAAATAAAAAAAATAATTTGGTTTGTGACCTTTTTTTTCATGATATACTGTTTTTTAGCGAATTAGTGGAGGTAACTAATGTATAATAATATATAATAATAATAATGTAACTCATGTATAATATCGCACAGTGAGTGATGGTGGTAATAAAACCGTGCTCGATGCATAACAATAAAGCTAAAATTTACGCTCATAATAAATAAGTTTTGTTCTTCACCGGTAGCGCAACTCTGAGCTTCATCCACAATGCAAGCGTCAGATGCAGATTGAAAGCTGACCGTTATAAAATCTAAATATTGATATTTATAACCTACTGCTATGATAATGGAGTAGTCCATTTATTTACGGGAGAAAAATACATACACTTACATACATTCAAATATAAACATGTAAATATAATTTAAATAAAAGTATACACATCTAATATGTAGTTTCAAATATAATACACACGTAAATACAAATATCATTAACATATCCACATAAACAAATATATAAATATGTGCATACACACTTAGAGATGCATATGTACATACAAATATATTATTACAATTTAGATCAACATGTACACAACTGTATACATATAAAATGTAAATACACATACACACATTAAACATGTATCTATGCATATTTCGAAACATTTTAGGTCAGGAAGAACAAAAGACACTCACTGTGTTACTGGCCCTAAGAACCTGCTGATATATTTTTTATGTGATTTTTTTTATGTGATTGGACGGTTCAAAGGTGACCCCCCCTTTTGAAAGGGACGGGAGAACTGTGGCTGGACCTTAGCAGCAGTTGGAAACGAGACAGCTTAGAGAAAAGGGGTTCGTTTTCTCTCTCCCTGCCGAAAAGGCAGGCAGTGTTTGCCCATAAGTAAGGATGCATGGGTAACAAGTTGCTGAGGGCAAGTTTCCTCTCCAGAGAAAGTTTTGAGAAGTCCTCTTGAAGAAGCCCCAGAAAAGAAAGTTGAAAAGAAGTCCGTAAGTGGAGTTTGGAGCCAAAGCCGTTTGAGAAGAAGACGAAAGAGCGAACACGTGCGTTTTCAAAAAAGTATTTTGCCACGTGTTTATGTAAATTTCCACCTTCTAGCGGCCGTAAAAGAAAAGCATAATTTCCAGGCGAACGGGAGGAAAATAAGTGAAGAAAGAAGGGAGTTGGTCACCAGGAAGAGAACTTTGTCTACACAAGAGAGAAAAGAAAAAGGATAAAAACTTTTGAACCTTGAAAGGACTGAAAGTGTACTGTAGAGCTAAGGCTCTTCCCCCTTTTTTATTGTTATCAGTGACACAGCAGGTGGGTGCTATTCTTTTTTTGTTTTTTTGGTGCATTGTAATTTTTGAGTTTGTTTTCTGCTATGCTTTTTTACATTGTGTTTCTCAGAGAAGAGGTTATCTTATTCTCAGCAAATAGGGACGAATTTTTGCAAGAACTCTTATTTAGCTGGTTAGGAATAAATATATTTTTCTTTGTAATTGAATCTGATTTATATTTTTTCTTTCTTTTTCTTTATTAATTCGGGCAATAGAGGAAATGCTGTATTTACATACAGATAAATACAAACATATAGGTAAATAACCACGCACCAAAAATAGCCAAGTCGACCATAACATAAATATCCAAGTTCAAATTATTTTAAAAAATGCATATATATATATATATATATATATATATATATATATATATATATATACACATATGCTGTCCAATATATTCCATAAATATAATTTAAATACAAATATACGAATCTTATACATATTTTCAGTATATTCATATATATATATATATATATATAGAATTGTCAAATTACAAATATTTTTCCAAGTGAATATAACGATCCCGACTGGAATTCAATCTCTGCTCTCCGATTTTTCATATCCATTACATACCCACGCATTCAACCTTACAGCATCTGGTATTCCCAACTGGTCACCCAGCTAGTTACTGACCAGGCTCGACGTTGCTTAAAATTCAGTGATTGATATTTCTCAAACGTAAACCAGATGCTATAGAATGTCTTTGCAAAATCGAATGATATTATCTTTTTTCATGATTCCCTCGACCTGAATCAAATCTCCAGGTCTCTCTTCCCCCAAACATCCCCCCCACTCATAAGAAACTCACCACCATGCTTAATTGTTGGAGCCACACATTTATCATTTAGTCGTTCTGCTGGTTTTCCTTTGACATACACTCTCCTCTTATTACAAATAAGTTCAAATTTCTTTCAGTCTGTCCACAATACTTTTAGTCACTCATTTAATATCCAGTTCTCGTGCTTGTTTTCCATAACAATCTTTTCTGCTTATTCATCTTCCGTAACAGAGGTTTCTTGATGGCTATGAACACCGTGAGCCCCACTGATCCAAGTCTGTTTCACGGTTCACAGCGACTTTGATGGCTGTCGAGAGGAATTAAGTTGAGTCGTCAATTCTGAAACAATTTTCCTTCTATTTTTTTTCTCTCTCAATAATCCAGTGTTTATCTTCATGGGCAGTTGTCATTTTTAGTGCTCCAGATCTTTTTCTAACTGCCTTTGTGACGAATATTTCACTCCATATCGAGAAATCTTAGTTCTTGTGAATTTACTTTTCAGAGTAGCCTTCTTTTAATAAAATTTTAATTTTTGCTTTGATTTTGACATTTAGTGCAAATTACTTCAAAACAAAAATAAATAGATAAATAAATAAAAATCATTGAAAATATTTTCCTAATGGCACACTCTTTTTTCTTCAAACAGAGTCAACTAAATAAATTTTATTTACAGCATTCGTCAGTTTTGAGTTAACATTTAGCACCTTATTAACCCGTTAAGCCCTTCCTCCCTAAACAATTTTAATCCTTCTACTTGAGCTTCTGAGTTAAAATTCGCAAATAATTGGTATTTAAATAGTTACAAGTGTTTACTCACTGTTCAACCGGTAGCTGGCCATTAAGTCCTATTTTTCTATCACTGTTCAGTCAGTGGCTAGACATTACGTCATTTTTCTCTACCACCGGTAAAACGGTGGTCAAGGCTTAAAGGGTTAACATTTAACTTATTTGAAAATGTTGGTTATCTCAAATGGTCTACCGAAGGGTTAATGATGAAAAAAAAATGTTCTCATACAGAATATTCATAATTTAGCAAAATGTATTGTGGGCAGACGAATCCAAATCTGAGCTTTTGGTAGTAAGAGGAACCTGTAAAAAAACTGAAAAATAAAAGCAAATACACTGTAAAAATAATACAAAATATCTCATTTTAAGGCGGCTATAAAGAAATCCAAGGTAACCCAAACTATATATATATATATATATATATATATATATATATATATATATATATATATATATATATAGATAGATAGATAGATAGATAGATAGATATCTTCCACAAAACTTGTCTCCGCGCTATCTGTGGCCATACATTTGACGATAGATGGTTCAATGTTGATCTTCTCACAAAATTCTACATTGGTGGAATGGAGACTTTTCTGTGCAGTTACAAATTCGCTGGGATGAGTGACGATAGAATATTTAAGGTCTTCATGTATAGCCAGCGTGATAGTGGACAAAGGACTGTTGGCTCAGGTATAAAGACAAGTTAGAGAGTAACCTCTCAGCTTTCAATGTGCCCCATGCTAACTTCGAGCGAGTTGTTCTGGATAGAAATAACTGGAGATATTTGTGCCAGGGTGGTATCAGAAATTTTGAAATCAGTCGTATTGTCCTGCTAAGTGACGAAAGACAACGGCGAAAAGCGTCAGCAAATATTCCTGTTGCTATGCCCTGAAATCGTCGCTGTGGCAAAATATGTGGACTTGTATGCAGGTCACTAGAGGGACTGAAGTGTCACATACGACACAAACACACTGAAAAGAGTGCGTTGCAAGGCAATATATATATATATATATATATATATATATATATATATATATATGATGGACTCTCTCGCGGAGATTTTGATGCATGAGGGTCCATTATATATATATATATATATATATATATATATATATATATATATATATAAGGAATAAAAATACCGTTTGCGAATACAAATTCTATAATGTTAATCTAGTAATTTCTAAAAAGCATTTAGCATTCTTGCGATAAGGATACAGCGTATTCGCTGAGCGCTAACTTCTGTCGAAGTTGCGCCCATAACATTAAAGACTAAGGCACACTCGATAGACCTCGGAGATATCTGAGTTAGCCTTTATCGTGAAGGCAAACGTTACAGATCCATCAGTAAAGAATCACAACCTCAACCTTTCTTTCCATAATTCATAAGTGAAAGAACGTCACTTAGTCAAGATCTTTTCTCAAACCGATACTATTTTATTATGGCATTCCGATGTGTATTTCTTAAATAAGGTGATTGAACTTTGATTGGCTGTTAGATTCTCGTGCTTAATGCTTCAAGCACGCTATACCTTACACAGGTGATGCAAGTTTGAACCCTGCTGGAAGGCAAGTTCCCTTTATTAAGATTTTCGACTAAACAGGTCGGTAGTGGGTAAAAAACAGGCATGTCTACTCAAACACGTGTGTCGATTAATTGTAACGTTCAAAGCAATAATAAATTCAGATTATAAATAAGGTATATATTATTTGCACTATTTTACTCGTTTTTTATCACGACGTTTCGACGTTGTGCTCTCCGGCACTTCTCAGGTGTATATTGACCTGGGTAAACTACAGGGAATTCTGAAGTGAACCCTTTATTTCATCTAAACTCTTCTCGTTCCCCTGTCTAGAGATCTTATTTTTAGTTCTGTTCAGTTATTGATTGCTCGTTTCTACCGAGTTCAAGTACCCAGGAATTGAACTCACAATAGCTATGTCATTAAATTCACAAACCCCCTAGGTCATTGTCCCGTAGGACAAGTTATGAATATATGTTTAAAAGTGATTGAATGATAAGAACTTGTAGCTCTGGATTTTTATGATCATTTCAACATGTAACCTACAGAATGTTAAGTGCAAACTCGTTCAAAGTGTAATAAGAAATTTCTCTATTTTTGAATAAACGCATATTCGATGTGTCACAGACTGCATATTGTTGCCATGTTTCCTGAACATGTTCATCGTGTCGTCCGTAGTTTAACTAACCGTCGTCTTGCAATACGAACAGCGGACATGCTTTGTTCGAGAACATAAATAACTGGAAAGTAGAAACGTGATAAGGCGCTTCATGTTATTTTCCGTTCAATGGAAATATCAGCGTGGCTTTCATTGCGTTTACAGAAGACTTTAACACGCATCTGAGAAACAAGACACGCCATAAATTCTAATCGACCGACAATTACAGACTCTTAATGCAGGTATCTCTAAATAACGACTATTAAAAACAAAAATTCCTCCACGACCAAAAAAAAAAAAAAAAATTAATAAAAAAAATAAAAATATACGTAAGATTTTTTATTGCTTATATACAGGATATTATGTAGAGCAATGGCTTACAATGTAAACACCTCCACCACAACTAATGTGGGTTCAGTCCTTACTGGCTCCTTTGTTCACGTCTTAAGTGCTGTGGGTGATACACCCATGGGCGAATAGTCCGAAATTGAAAAGATCCACGTTGTCGTACCATTTCCCTGCCCCATGTTTCTTTGAACCATTGTATTAAACCTGAAGAGCCCATTATTTTATATAGCGACTCAAAGTAAGGGTCCAGTTCCTTTCTTCGAGTCGACATGCGAGGTGGATTAGTTTTCGAAGTTACCTTCTCCTAGCCTTTGCCTACAAGGCATAAGGCTGGTTTGATTTCAGAATTTTCCTTCACCTAGACTGGTTACCAACGAAGGCTATAGGGTCCAGTCTGTCCAGCCATTTACCCATAGCTGGGTGGAAGACATGGATTCATATTCCCCCAAGGGTATTAGCACGTAAGTGAATGCAATGGACTCAACTGGAATTCGAACTCGGTGTCAGATTATATAAAGGTTAGTAAATCCCTAGATATAGACAGAGACGAGGTGCCCTCGATAGAGCGATGCATCGAAGAATATTCTCAGTAATTAAAAGGTTATCGATTCCAAATAATTTTTAGCCCCACTAATTCC
Source organism: Acanthosepion esculentum (assembly GCA_964036315.1). Classification (NCBI taxonomy): domain Eukaryota; kingdom Metazoa; phylum Mollusca; class Cephalopoda; order Sepiida; family Sepiidae; genus Acanthosepion; species Acanthosepion esculentum. Next base: position 71,837,562 of record OZ038486.1, read on the forward strand.
TCCTTTAATGTATCCCCCCACTATTTTCTATTCTATTTTCTACACTGCCAATTAAATTTTTCTTCCCTCCCTTATTTTCCTTGTTTTTATGCTAGAATTTTGTTTTTTATACTGTTATATTGTTCGGAAATTAATATCACGTTTTTTATTTTAATTTTTTTTCATATTTTTTGAGACGAAATAAAATAAAATTTATTTACAGTGTAACCCGGATATAAGAGAGTTGTCGGGACCGGAGAAGTCTCTTATATCCGGGTTTATCTTATATCCGGATTTGGCCTATTTTGTTTTATTAACACAGGCTCTAATTTGGGACCAGATAAAATCTATCTTATACCCGGGTTTCTCTTATATCAGGGTTGCTCTTATATCAGGGTCTCTTATATCCGGGTTACACTGTATTAAAAATACAATCCTTATTTCTAAGGAAGTCAAAATCTCTTGATGAAACTAATTCTTTTGAATCCTGTTGAAGGATTCTGGGATTCCGAACAAAAAAAATTATCTCAATTTTGTTTTACAACCATGTTCCCCCCTGTACAAGGCACAGGAGCCATTTGAGGTAGAGTATTCCAGAGTACGAGGCACGGTTTATTACGATATGTAAGGAAGAATCCTATGTCAAGATATAAACCAAATTACCATCACTGTAAGGTCTGGGTGAACAGTCTGTAGTTTATGGTAGGTCTTGTTTATTATGAGCTACCATAATAATAATAATAATAATAAAAAAACAGAACATTATCTCAAGAGCGAATGACTAGTAAATATTTGAAAAAACAAAACAAAAAACGAACACAATTGGAACAACAGAAAGTATTTAATTCTTTAAAAAATCAATGCACCTCCAGACTCAACTAAACCGAGAAAAAGATAAAATCCTTAGATTGACAGGATCCAACTCACCATTTCTCTTCGTTGAATTAAACAACTTCGAAGTTTCGCATATTTATGTCACTGGACAATTTCCTCAGTTGCAAAACTTTTAACCGAAAGGATGATATCAAATTAGAAATATCGACATCCCTTTTGTTCAGAATACGAAATCATATTAACAATGAATAAAATAATTAGATTTTAGTTTTTTGAAATTATTATTTATTATTATTTTATAAACATGAAATTTAACGTTCTTTGCATTCGAATGGGATATTTTCCTCTTTCAAAAACTGCGACATTACTTTTCGAACGCATAATATTAATTCATTTGTGCTTCATTGATATTTCATAAGCTTGGGTACCTCGACGGGTTGTAATGATTGGCAAACTTGTCTCTCTAGATCATTTTACAATTGAGAAGTGAGTTCGATCCTCGCGGGGTGCCAGATACTTTCGGTCCTGTTTCACACTTAATCTACGCTTAGATAAGCCATCATTGATATCTAATTAGCATTAATTCCAAACTGTTTTCTTCAGACATTTTTCTTTCTTTTTTGCATTCATTCTTTGTTTCGATTCTTTCTTTATTTCTTTTTTTTCTGGATTCTTTCTTTTTTTAATTTCTTTCTTGAATTCTTTCTGTTTTAATTTTCTTTCTTTATTTTTTTAATTCTTTCTTAACTTTTGTTTTTTGTCTTTTCCAGATTCTTGACATTTATCTTTGGTTTCTTCCTTTTTTGTTTTTCATTTTAGATTCATTCCTTCATTTGCTTTCTCTTTTTAGATTCTTTCTATTTTTTGTATTTTTATTTCTTTTTACGGTTTTTCGTTTTGATTCTTTCTTTTTTTATTCTTTCTTGAATTATTCCCTGAATTCTTTGTTTTTATAAATCTTTCTTTCGTTCTTGATTTAATTTTTGGATTCTTACTTTCCTTAATTTTCTTACTTTTTAGATTATTCCTTTCTAACATTTTTGGATTGTTTATTTATTCTGATTTTCTTTCTTTCTTTCTTTCCTTCTTTCTTTCTTCTTTCTTTCTTTCTTTCGTCATCTCATTATCTCTCATTTTTTCCTTTCCATTTTACTCGGTATTTTTACGACTATATCTTCTTGTCCATATACTGTGCTTTTAGGTTTTTATTTTCTCCTTTTGTTACCATATATTATTCCTTCTTTCTTTTTCTCCTTCTCAATTTTATTTTATTTCATCTCGTTTTTCATTGCACATGGCATACAGGCCAAGCCCAGAGCCAATTGTATAGATTCATTCTATCATTTTATTCCACTGGTCAAAATGTATTAAGCTTTATTAAACTCCGGCTTTCCTCCCCTCTTTGCCAAAGTCCCGGTCACTTAGTGTTGAATCCATACTTCTTGAAAGTAATCGACTACTTACGATGGAAAAAAAAAGAAAACTTCCTTACTATTCCGCTATGCTGACCGGAAATATGGAAAGTAAAAATGAAGATGTTAGATAAGCAACCGGAAATAGAACGAATTATGGCAAATGACGTCGCTGAAGTGGTTCTTCTTAAAAGGATGTTATATCTTTTATGATAGAGAATCGCCTTTTAAAGCCGTCGCATATATGCGAATATCAGGCACATTGACATCTACTTGATTTACACAGCGCCATTCACGAAAACAAAGATGTCCTTTGTTTCTCAGAGATTTGCCTACATATATAAAAAAGACAGACAACACGAAATGACGCATAGCTCTTTATGACCCATAAATGGATTGATGTATCAGAAAATCATATTGATATCATTGTATTGTATGTATGGTTGCTCGTTTCCCTGTATGACTCTCTGTGTCGCTAATCCCTGTTGCAAACGACCTGCTCAGACACAGTGCTAATCTGTAATTTGTACCGCAATTAAGCTGAGCGAACTTTAGTTACCGTTTCTGGGAGGGATCGTATACCTTTACATGATCACCGGTTTGAACAAGGCTAGTGGACTAAAACAATCGACCACGATGAATTGTACTTCATGCTAGCACATCAATAAACGGCTTTGTTACAGTTTCACCTTCCTAATTTCACTCAGAATGTTTGTGAGAAACCGCTTTGAGATTTTCAAGCACATTCTAACGGTGCAGCACTCTGGTATCGTCTCCTCCAGGACGATATTACCAAGAAGGCACCTTATTGAACACGGCTGTCATGGTCGTGGAATGCTAACGGGTTTACAGTTTATAGGACAGAGCGCAGCGTCTGGTGTGATCAACAGTTTGAATCAAGCCAGTACGCTCAAACCTTCGGTCAAGATGACTTGATACTTTGTGCTAACACAACCATCGACGGCCTCCAAACAGTTCCATCTGCCGCATTTCACTCAGGTTAACTTGTGGAATGGTTTTCTAAATGTGCTGCATGATGGGAGGGCCTCCCCATGCTGATAACACCAAGAAGTCAAATCAACCGTGATGAGATTCAAATACGGGTCTCATGGTCAGAAAGCAAACATCCTAACTACTTGGCCACGCATACACACACGCACAAGAGTGTGTGCGCGCAAGAAGAATCAACATTACGTGTTGACTTTCAGTTTCATGCTTCAACGTGATCCTCAGTGTTGATTCCTATGTCCACACGGCTTATATCAATAAACGATTTATCTATATTGAATACACTCCTCAAAACAGTTTACTTTAGTTTTTCCTTCCGCTTGTGCTGTTAGGCGACGCGGGGAGACACAGTCGTCTGTCAGAGGCAAGGCGAGTGGCCTGAAGGAGAGATATCTCGTGAGCACTGAGAGTGTCTGTCACTGAATCTTTCCAGCGTATTTTGGTCTGCCTTTCGCTCCCCAGTCAGATTACCAGAGGGTGTATGCTCTTAGGGCTGGTTGGTTGAGTGACGTGTACCCTATTTGACGGAATATAATGCGCACTTTTTTTTCTGTTGTTCGATGTGTCGTATGATTGGTATTGCTCCTACCATATCTCTTATACCTCATTCCTGATCTTGTCTCGCCTGGTCTTGTTCACTGCATTCCTAGGGTATTTCATCTCACAACTTATCAGTTTCTTCTCAAAGGATTTGTTAAGAGCCATGTCTGGCACTGGTATGTCAGCGTTGGTAGGAAAATGGCGTTGATGAGATTCGGCTTAGTGCTCATGGAAATAAATATACCTCCAAATAAATATACCAAATTTTAAACAGTATATATATTATATGCATACGTTGGTAAATACATTCATAGGTTGACAGAGATGCAAAAGTGTTTTCTCAAGCATTTATTCCCGAACGCTTGGATATTTTTTCCGTGCCTCAACCAGTGTCCAAGTAGAGGTAGATGGTACGACCAGATAATTCGGCCTTTGTAAATGTGGGATGAGCGAATTTCATACGAGAATCCGCTTGATATTTTCTTACAATTTTCCGTCGGGTACGTGATTTTAAGCCATTCCTGTGAACTTCATTACTAATAGTTCTTTGAGAAACCTGTTTCAGTTGCTGTGACATCATCTTGGATTCCCTTTCGTGTTAACCATTTTGTATTCGTTTTGACCTTTCTTGACATTTTTCGAGTTGTCCGTGAAAAAATTGTTAGTTGAGCACCAGTTCAAGGACGGTTTATAGTGATGTCAAACTTTTACTTATCGTAAATTGTTGCGTACAAATCGAATTTTCAAGCCTAAAATCTTTTTCTAAAACTAAATTTAGACTTATATGGCGGGTCTAAAATGCAAATCTTTACCACCGAATTGTAAACATGTAAGTACTCCTAAAATTACTGTAAACATACGATACATAACATTACTATCAAAGAACTACTGGTATGATATGTACCCTATTTGACGGCATATAATGCGCACTTTTTTTTACTAAAAATATATTTTAAAATTCCTCTGCGTCTTATATGCCATATGTAGTTTTAAGATTCGCGATAGTCGGAAGAAACTAGCTACCTGGCAACTCCTATTAACTTAGAGTTAAACATGAAGAAGCAATGGAACACGTGGCTGGCGATGCCTGATCACGGCCTTACACTTACAGGAAGAATAAAAAGTCCCAGTATTGCACAAGTCTGCGAATGGGTGAAGCAAGCTTGGGATAATATGAGACCAGAAATTGATGTGAAATCTTTTAAAAAAGTGTAGCAGTAGCAATGCTCTCAATGGAACGGAAGATGACGCATTATTTAACGACCATGATAGTAGTATTGAAAATGAGTATATAAAATTGTAATGGTAATTTTACTGTTTTGCTCAATTGTAATAATTGCTTGATCTTTATTTTGTTTTCTTACATTTGGATATAATAAATTTTTATGGACTCGTGTTCTTTTTTTCCTATTATTTTTCGTTTTCATTGTTTAACCAAAATAATACCCCATAAATATAGACTAGGCTGTACCATTTACTACTAATTTTACTAATGGCTAAATTTTTCTTGATTTTTCCCTGCTGAAATTGAATCTTATATGCCGTCAAATACAGTAATCTAAGGTATTAAATTTTTTATAGGAGTTGATGTTGATTTCATGTGTTTATCAGTAGACCAGATAAGTTTTAATTATTTGCTAAGTTATAATTATACAATGTACAGTATCTACCGAGGTGTTTTGAAGGTTGTCTGCTATACAACGCATATCAAAATATATTACGATTAGTGTCCCAATATACAGGTAAGTGGCGTTACCTTTGTAATTTTGATACAGGTTATTGTCTACTGTAGCCTAATTTCATTTACCGGTAGGCCTAGATTTTGGGCCACGGGTAGCCTATTGTATGTCTTGGGGTTGACCTATACAGCAGGTATAGGCCTAACTTAGAATTTCTAGCTAAAACACTTGACGTCGATTTGTACCTGGACGCCGTAATTCATGATAATTATTTTGATTATGTGATTCCTTAAAAAAAGACTTTAAACATCATAGTCACATTGCAAGAACGTAAAGTAATGAATGGCGATTGGGATGACATCATAAAAAAATAAAGTATGGCTGAAGGTGTTGAAAAAATAGTCATATACGAAAACATAATTATAATAGAACGAACGAATGAAAGAATGAAAAAACTTCCTACCTTAACTTTTGGTGGTGACAGAACAAACAACAGTCATACAAGAAGCAATAACAAATGAGACATCGTTATGGATTTAGAACACGGTAATTAATCTATTTATTTAGCATGGTTCTCTTACAACAACTGAAGAAAAAAAGGAGGGAAGATTAACAAAAAAGGTATATGCGCCCTTTCCAACTTGAAAAATACAAAGGTCCAAGGTCCAAACTTATCCCTTATTTATTAATTTTGTTTTATTTTAAATATTATCTACAAAGAGCGCAGTTTTCAACAGAAGGTTCTCGAAGTTTTAACTCAGGTGCATAAATGTTTATATTTACATTTATTCTTTAATAAATATTTCATATCAAGATTCATCAAAGGAGAATGCCATCGACGAAACAAAGAGGAATTGTTTTTTTAAGGAAAATGGTAACAAAAACGATACTTACATTTCGAATTAGAAAGTGACAGTTAAAATTGGGAAACATAATGAGTAAAGAGGGTTTGGAGAATTTCACACTCACAGGACATATGGAAAACAAGAGAGGAAGTGGGAAGCAGCTGGTGACCTACCTAACGAGCTCTTGCAAATAGATAGCAGAACAGGGACTGGGAAGGATAAAAAGAGATTAATATTATTTAGAGCTACGAAGGATAGAAAGTTGTGGAGAGCTATGATCGCTCACGTCTTGAAGGGTCACAGCTTATAAAAGAAGAAGAAAATTGTTCGTTTACGAATTCCTATGTAATATCAGTTCTATATGGCAGTGAATGCTGAACAATCTCCTCACAGATGAAGAAGAGACTTGAAACAACAGACATTTACAGTAATGGCCCACCATGGCACGTACACAAGTGTCGTCCTTATTCACTTCGCATACGATTGGTAAGATGGAAGTTTAATGCAGACTTCTTCATAAGAACTGTTTCTTTGTGGAACAGACTCTCTAGAAGATAATTCCTCAATCACTATAATCTTAAACTCTTCAAGTCTCAGATCAACCGTTGTCTATCCTTTATATCCTCATAACGTACAATACTTATGAGCTTAAAACAACCTCATTCAATAACTTTCTACATTGAATAGCCCTTGGGCTTTATATCTTGTGAACAATAGAGAAAAATGTAGATAGAACTTCTTCAGTGGCCTTGTCAATCACCTGACTTGAATGCAATTGAAAATATATGGCAAAGCTTGAAAGGTCGACTTTGTCAGACAAACGCTATTTTTTATGTCCCTTATGCCTTCGACGTGTCCTATGGATCTTAAATTTTCCTTATTATATGTTATAGGAATTCCAATACTTCTTTCTGATCCTAAGTATCAATAGGCCTTTTCTTCCAAATGTTCTTAAAACATTCTCTTTACTTACATATTCCGTCCATTGTATTCTCAGCATCCATCTGTAGAAGCACATCTGTGTTGCCTAAGTTTTTCTCTTCATTTGTGAGGAGATTTTTGCATCATGTAGGAGGATTGATATTACATAACTATTCATCAGTCTTTTCTATGCTTCTAATGAAAATTTCCTCTTTCTTAATAGATGTTCGACAGACAAAACAAACTTTTTAATATTGAGTTGATTTTTTTTGTAATGGAGTGCAGTTTCAGGCGTCTTACTTAATTAAATTTAAATGATGAAGTTATTTTATTTTATCATTTCACCCCAAGCAAGGCTATCAAAGAACTAAGACGCAATGTGCGAGAATATACGAAAAAGAAAGGCATTATTAAGAAGAGAGAACAATTAAGAAGAATTAAGAAGACAAAAAATCGATTGGCATTGCTTTTAAATTGATCAAACTTAGCAGGAAAGCAAGAGGTCAGGAGAGAGTTCCACAAGCAAGAAGTGCGAGAGAAGAAACTATTAGTATAGAACTTACGTCTAGCAAGTGTAAAATGATGAGACCTAGCTTCCCATCTAATGTAAATAGTATTAAATACATAAATTCTAGGTATCAAAGGGGAAATCTCACGAGAAAAATTACCATGACAATATTTATAGAAAAGTCACAAGGAAGCTGCCTTATGGCAGTGGGAAATTGACTAAAGCCGAGATACCACGTCAGGATTAATAACATTGCAGATTCTTTGTGTTTTATCAAGCAGCTCCAAATACATAGTAGAAGCACAGGTGTAGATTTGACAAAAATGTTCAATGCTTATTATTATTATTATTTGCTATTGTTTTCGAATTTCTTAGATTAAATATTATTAAATGATTCCTCCAACTTACGTGCCCGAGTCCCGTAATCCATTAAGTCGTAGTGGAACCATATATACCGCAGCCAGTGGTGTTTCTTGGGCAAGATCGTTTGAGTTCAGAGTTTTCCTTTTTCTAGACTAGCCCCCTAGCAAGGCTATAGGAACTTGTCTGTCCTGCTATTTTCACATAGCCGAGGTGTTAAGATATGGATTTCATGCCTTTTCCAAGGTTATTATCACGTAAGTGAATGTAATGAACTCGAGTGGAGTTCGAATTCAGCTCTCAGATTTCTCAGTTCCAGCCTCTATTCTTTACTCCACAGTGCTCCTAATCTTTCACGGATGTTCCATCCCATTTCTAGTGCGCTTCTGTTTCTGCCATTATTCTACGGCAGTCCAGCACGCAGCGGGGATCGAAATCAATGAAACTGCTCGTCAAGGATGAGTAATAAGAAACACTTGCTTCTTTGTTTATACATCAGGTCTCTGTGGTAACACAATAACAGATTACGCCAGCTTGTCATTAATCAAAGTTAAAGTCTGCCTGGCGCATGTCCAGAACAACTATAACGCCGAAATAGTGTTATGGATTAATAAGAAAACATCCGATGATATAAAGTCAGAAAGTTACACGTTTAAAACCTTTCCATAAGAACCAGTTTTAATAACCTTCATACTCCGTCTGAAAATAATGCAGCGTAATTGCATATACAGGATGTTGACAATCATTTCCCACCATTTTTACATTACATTGACACAGAGTTTAGTCATAAGTAACAATAGAGTCACAATAACAATCTCAATAATCTAATGGATGATTCTCTCTCTCTCTCTCTTTCACATACACGCGCACACACACACACACACACACACACACACACACACACACACACACACACACAGACGCGCGCACACACAGATCTAATAAATATTCTAGAATATAATAAAAATCTATCTAGATATAATAATTATGCTTGAATATATGTCTGTATTTCCGAGATGAGTTATTGTATTGTCCTCATCTTTGTTGTCATATTCCCGACGTTTCGGCCGTTGTACGCTCTGGCCTTCTTTAGGTGATTGGAATTCTGAAGCAAGCCCTTTATTTTATCTACTGGGGTAGATTTTTCTAGTTCTGTTGTATCGTCGAGGTGAATGATACACAAAGAAGAATGAGTGCTTAATAAATTTATTCAGCATCCGTATCCGGAGCTAACGGATAGATACAAAAAAACACAGAACAATAAGTTACAAAACAATTAACAAGACAACTTATAAGGAATAGAGGAGGGTTAAATGCTGTATAGCCAACGAAGTAAGATCAGTCCGAATATTAATCAGCTTAGTATCAACTTATTAATCAACTGTTGAAGTCCTTAATCATAGACTATTTAAGGCTATGAGCCAGGTCATCTGGTAGAGTACTGAAGGGGTGATAGCTACTCTACAACAAGTACCACGTGTCACGCCTCTTTCGGATACCTCAGTTTTCAGTTATTTCCCTTTAGTAACTCAACTCTTCAAGTTTTTGTTCATCTCTGTTGTGGCCAGGTATTGAACTCAAAACTCTTTGTGTCAAGTTACTTCAAGCAACGCTTTTATCCACTCGGACATGTGCCCTTGGGGAATCTAGAATCTTAATAAAAAACATATGCACCCAAGCGAAGAATATCGTATGCATGGGCCTGAGGATGTAATCACACTGTTTAAAAAATCAGGGTGTCTACTCACACGTGTATTACAATATAACGACAGCAATAAGAGGCTTCCGACTACATCCCGTTGAAACATTGGTTCCCGTACGATTAACGAATTTAAGCAACGTCGAACCTGATCAGAGCCCAGATGGGTGACGGTTGGGGGATACCAGGTGCTGTAAGTTTGGGTCTGCGGGTAATGTAGTAGATAATGGTAAGGAATTATTAATCGGAGAATCGAGTTCCAATTACTTTTGGGTTCGTTATATTCACTTACTCGCAAATACACTCCTCTCCCTCAGCTATGGATTAATTAGTAAGACGTGTATCTAAACTATTATTATGCATCCACCCCACAAAAAAGGAAAACAACACTTACAATCTAAAATTATTCTTTGGCTTTAAATAACCTATAAATGGTTGATAAACCGTAGAAAAAGAATCAATCAATAAATTAAAGGAAGAAATAATAACGGATTAAAAATTATATATTATTCATTCTGTATTATATATATATATATACATATATACATATATATATATATATATATATATATATATATATATATATATATATATATATATATATATAAGCTGATAAATGAAATATACATATTTATATTTGATATATAATAATAATTTTTAAATAATTTAAGTAATTCTATTATACTTATTTGTTTTGAAAGAAGTATAGTATATTAGTAATTAGAATTAAGAATAATTTTAAAATTGTAGTTCAATACGACGTATTCATATACAAACAACCCTTTTAGAAAAAATCTTTATGTATACAAGTACAAGTTTAACGGCGAAAAGTGCCGAAAAAATTTTTGACGTTCATGAAGATGTCATCATTCGTTGAAAAAGGCACCCCTACTCTACCTTAACTTAACCTCTTTTCGAAATTAACTCATATTTTGATACAACAGTTGCCAGTGAAAATGAATATCCTACTACCCCTTGTTAAAATGATTGAATTTCCCTATATCCTTAGAAACTAATATTATGAATGTATGTGCTTATAAAACTCAGTAAATTTCAAAATAAGTTAATCCAAAATTTGCTTAAAATGAAACAGGAGTAGAAGTTTTTAGTTTCTGTTTTGAAACATGGTAATTTCTGTGTAGAGATGGAACCATATTTTTAAATTACTAAATTTATAATATTTATGCTCTGTAGATTTGCATTGAGCACTGTTTTGTAAAAATAATTAATAAGAACACCGGATTATATATATATATATATATATATATATTAAGCATGTTTGGTTGAATAATCTAGGCATACTATGTCTATTTTTATTTTCTTCCTCTCAAATTCACGGATTAAATTCTTAGTGTTGTCATTAAACTCATTGAGAAAGACGGCGTAGTTTTTCTCATTCATTTTATTTTCCCAAGTACTTTCAATCTGATCCAAGATCATCTTCAAGGATGAATTGCTAAGACAAAACCTAATGTAATAGATAGTTGTGATTTTTTGTAAATGCGCTCTGTTGATTCAAAATTAACGTTATCAAAGGAGGTAACATAATTTATATTTGTAAAAATTTAAAAAATTACAATTAAGTATATTAAAAACATTGCTGTTTTAATTGTTATTTTTTCAAAAAATTACAATTTAGGTATTTTAAAGCATTGCTGTTACAGACATTTTAAAACATTGTTGCTATACTTATAATTAATTTTATTTAGTATTGCTTGTAATTTTCTTATATCGAGGACTTCAAGAATTTGAAGTTTTTGTTTTTATTTTCATGGTGGAGTATACTTGTAGTGTCAAAAGCTCCGGGTGGCACCAGGGGTGACACTACCGCCTTAGCCACCGAAACTATATTACCTAACCTGGATAGCGGCTGAAGAGGACTAAGTATCGCACTTGCTTTCGCACTTTGTATGTAAAAAAATGTAATATTTGAGGCCTTGTGTCAGCTTTCAATAAACTTAATAAGTTGGCGTTTCGTCGTGTAGAACTTCCTGTTCTTTGTAGCCTTTAGTAAAGATTGTATCTTTCCTATCTCCCCTAATCCCTGTTCTGCCAAGTATTTGCACCAGCTTATTAGATAGGTCATGAGCTGCTTTCCTCTTGCCCCCTTTTCATATTATGTACTCTTGATGCTGGCTATAAGTGTCCTTTTTGTTTCCACTTTGTATAAAACTTCGTCGTTTCTCACATGTTCAGCCCATGGTATTCTCAGCATCCTTCTGTAGAACCACATTTTCTTTTGCCTCTTTTTTATTTGTGAGTAGATTGTCCAGAATTCACTGCCATATAGGAGTATCGATATTACATAAGGGCTTACTTCTCTTGTTTTTGTATCGAATTAAATTTTCTTGTTTCTTAATACATTGGTTACCTTTTGGAAGGCATTTTTTTGTTATCTCAAACGCGCCTTCGGTTTTCGGTGTCGCAATTATGTCCTCTGTTAAAAGACTTTCCAGATATTGAAATTGTTGTATTTGTTTGATTTTGGTATCTCCAATTTGAAATGTGTATGTTAGGATGTTTCTTTTTCTGAAAACCATATATTCTGTCTTCTTACAGTTGATTTTTAGTACTAGTGAAAGGATTTCGATCCTTACAGGTGCTTCATACCCGTGGCCTTGTATTAAACTAAGATAAATTTAAGAAGTTATTTGGATAATTGTCTTGCATTATTGGTCAAAGTGGTTTCTTTATTTCTGCTTGGATTTCTCTTGAACAGTAAAATTGAATAATTACATTATCGATATTAAAACGGAAGCCAAACATCCGCTGGCAATTATCCACTGGCAATTATCCGTTGACGATTTTGAGAGAGAAAACCGTAATCTAAGTTTATCGTCACGGTAATATGACTAATTTACAAAGCTCAGCGTCGTTTTGGCAAAAGCTTCAGGAATTGAGTATGTCGATAGCATCATTACACATCAATCCTATTTATTTATGCTTACGACCATATCCCATTGAAACACCGGTTTTCGGTCGATCTCCGAAGTTAAGCAACGTCCGCCCTGGTCATCACCTACATGGATGACCGCTTGGGAAAAGCAGGTGTTGTAAGCTTGGATGTGCGGGTGGTGTAATGGATAACTTTTGGCAATTGAAAATCGTTGGAGTCGAGTCCTCGTTACAGCCGGCTTTGTTATATTCACTTACTCGTAAATAGCCTTGGGAAACGTATAAATCCACCACTTCTCCCTCAAGCTATGGGTTAAATTATAGAACTTGTATCAATAAATTCTTACTATCTCCAATGGATTCTTATAATCCCAAAATATCATCTGACTTTAGATAACCTGCAAAAGGCTGATCAGACGTAAACACAACCAACCAAATCAATCGATAAATCTTGTTATTAATAACGAATTGCTTGGTTTTGGAATAAGGTTATACAGTCATACTGGAATCCAGTGCGAATTTAAATAATTACTAATGATCTTTGAGCCAAGCTTGTTAACCATTACACTACATGGGTGTGCTTATAGAAATATGAATATTGTGTAAACTTGATTGACTTACAATGCTTTGTATTCGTCAAAAGTCAAAGAACACAATTTTAAGCTACAATTATAAAAGCATGAATCGGTTCCCTCCCCAGAATATATTAAGAAAAAAAGATTTAGCGATTCAAGTTAAGTTCAATGTAACACAACTTATCTAGATAGAGGGAACGGTATATGGCAAGAGAGAGAAAGAGAGAGAGAGAGAGAGAGAGACAGACAGACAGACAGACAGACAGACAGAGACAGAGAGACATACAGACAGAGAGGCAGAAAGAAATAGAGAGAGATAGAGAGCAAGAAAGAAAGAGATAGAGAGCAACAAAGAAAGAGATAGAGACAGAGAAACAGAGAGCGGAAGACAGAGAGAAAGCGCCGAGAGAGAGAGAGAGAGAGAGAGAGAGAGAGAGAGAGAGAGAGAGAGAGAGAGAGAGAGAGAAAGAAAGAGAATACTAGTTCGTTTTTAAGTATAGGGTCATAACTTCATCACTCTGTAGTTTCCAAGGCAACTAGACTTTTCAAGGAGAGGGATTGTCAGTCTTACGCCGAAATGGTTTCGAATTCATGGTCATCCTTTCCATACACTGGATATAAAGACTAATCAGCTCGTTTAATTAACCTATAACTGGGACACGAAATGAAACCTCAGACTAATCCGCCAAGTTATCAGTTCCTTTGTAGTCACTGAAATCGTCTTTCACAGACGGTTTTGAATTTTTTGCCTTGAGTTTACTCTTAACTATTCCTTTCGCTTATTTCTTCGCTTTGGAACCACTTGGAGTAGAATTGCGTGCCTTAATAATTTTTCCCAGAGAAAATGGCGAGCGAGACGCTAACCTAAATAGACTATAATACTCATTTAGCCACCCAACGGCTATACGCAAAATACTATGCAACGGAATATAATGAGAGAACCAGACGAGTGGTGACGTCAGGCTCAACCTTTGATATTGCAAATATTCGTCTGCCTTGATTTTCTTTGTTCTTTCTTTCCCATAGGTCTTACGCTTTCTTTACACTATTTCGAAAGTTTCTATTTGCTTTTTTCTTTATGCTTTGCAATATTCTGCATTCGTTGCTTTCTCCTTTTCTATTTATCCGTTCCTCTTTATTTATTTATTTTTTTGTTTTCCAACATTTTACTTCCTCGTTTTCTTTTCTTCGTTCTCCATTCTGTGTATGTGCATCTTAATGTTGTCTTGCGTATAAACCCATTACCAGCTATATATTTCCCCATTTTTTCCCCGGGATTTCTTTTCCTTTGTTTCTATTTCTGTTCGTTTTTTTTTTCTCTTTTTCTATTCTTGTTTTATTTTTTTTGAATTTTCATTTTTCTCACTCTGTCTTATTACTTTCTACTTTTCTCTTTTCTTTTGTTTCTTCTTTCGTTTTCCTTTTTTTGTTTCCTATATTTTCGTTTATTTCCTTCTGTTTTTTTCTTTTTATCCGTTTCCTTTATTCTTATTCGTTTTTATATTTCTTTTTTCTTGTTTTGTTCGCTTTTCAGGCATTTCCTAATTTTTACTCTTTTCGATTTTCATTTGCATCACTCTCTTTCTCTTATTCCTATTTTTTTACATTTTTTATTTTCTTTTTTTCATTCTTTCGTTCTTCGTGTAAATGTTACGGACTTTCTTTTCTACCTTGATGTTCTTTTCTTAGTTTTCTTTTCTTTTCTTTATAGCTGTTATATTTAATTCAGTTACAAATTCATGAATTCTCTTTCTTTCTTTCTTTCTATCTTTCTTTCTTTCTTTCTTTCTCTCTTTCTTTTTTTCTTTCTTTCTTTCTCTCTTTCTTTCTTTCTTTCTTTCTTTCATTCAAATATGTTTAATTTTCTTTCTTAAATTTCAAAGTGTTTTTCTTTCTCTTTTTCTCTTTGTTTTTTCTTTCTGCTTTTATTTTCTACATATTTTTTCTATTTTATCTTTCAATTATTTTATTTTATTCATTGTCCTGCTTTTCTTTCTGAAATTTTCTAAGCATTTTTGTCTCATTCTTTCATTAATTGAATACGTTCTCTTCGTATCGATTTTTAATGCGTATGAATATATATTAGTTTTGTTAAGAAATATTGAAAATAATTTGAAGACATCGACAATTAAAAAATCGTCTCGGAACTTGATAGAAACAGTGAATTAATTGTGAAGGTACAATATAGAAAATCGAAGAATTGCGAGTATTGGAGGAAGATTTCTTTGGGAATAATAAGGAAGAACATCTCTAACAAAAGGAAGAAACGAAAGTAAGGAAGAAGTAAAGGAAAGTAAAAAACCAAAGTGGCAAAAAAGAATAGAGTAAGTGCTAAAATGAAAGGTATAATATAAAAGAGAAGAGAGTGAACAATGAAGAGAAGAATAAAAAGAAGGTGAGAAAGATAGAAGCAAAGATATACGGCTTGAAACCATTAATTAGAGAAGGAAAAAGAGGAAAATGACTAGTTAAAGCGTGTAAAGTTGTGTGAGTTTATATAAGGGAAAAAGAGAAAGAGATAGGGCAAGAGAAAAAAAGGAAAAAGTAAAATACAGCACTCCAGAAAAGTTAATAGACAAATGGAAAAGGCAGAAGGATAACGGTCGAATGAACAACTGTACTGTAAAGCGAATAGCAGAGACAGAAGGTAACTACCGTATGAACAACTGTACTGTAAAGTGAATAGAAAAGACAGAAGAATAACGGTCGAATGAACTACTGCACCGTAAAGCAAATAGAAAAGAAAGGATAACGGTCGAATGAACAACTGTACTGTAAATTGAATAGAAGAGACAGAAGAATAACGGTCGAATGAACTACTGCACCGTAAAGTAAATAATAAAGAGTGATGGTAACTACCGAATGAACACCTGTAGTGTAAAGCGAATAGAAAAGACTAACGCATAACAGTGGAATAAAAACTGTACTGTAAAGCGAATAGAAAAGACAAAAGGACAACGGTCGAATGAACAACTGTACTGTAAAGCAAATAGTAGAGACTGAAAATAACCACCGAATGAACAACTGTACAATGTAAAGCGAATAGAAAAGACTAACGGATAACGGTTGAATAAACAACTGTACTGTAAAGTGAATGGAAGAGGCAAAATCATAACAGCTGAATGAAAAAAAATTACTGTGAATTGAGCAGTAAACACAGAACTGTAACGGCTGAATGAACAACTGTTCTGTAAAAGGACTGTTTGAATTCAAAGCAAACGGCAGATTTACAATCCGCAAGAATACCTTTTACAGAATTGTACAGAGATGTTCCCAGCTCTAGAAATAACGTTACCGTGGCGTTCAAATCAACAATTTAATTTCTGAAATAAGCTCTTTCAAAAATCTAGGGCAGATCTGTATGTCAGATATCAACTGCAAAACCTTTACCCTATGGATAAATAAGTAGAAGCACCTGTTTAAAAAACAGTGAAAACTACAAACTCTGTCTCGCTTGTTTCCTCTTAAAATGTTTATTTGCTAACATAAATAAAATATAAATAAATTAAGACGACATGACGCGTTGATTGCAATAGTTCACCTACCATAAACTAAGATTAAGATAGATCTAAACCCGACTGATAAGTCATGCAACAACGGTATTATAGGAAGTGCGATCTAAAAATTAGAATAATTTGAACAGGGTGCGCAAACCGGATGGAGTACAGATTTTATCGGTTTCATCATCATCATCATCATCATCATCATCTGTAGTCCCATAACTAGCTGTTGTCGTAGTGCTGCTGCGCCGCTTAGCACCTGAACAGTTCCCTCCACATAGGAGAGGTATCCGTTCATGGTGCAGATCTGCCGTAGCCCATCCCTCTTCAGGTAAAATGTCAGCTAATATCCCCCTCCCAGCTTGGAAGCTTGCCTCGGTCACAGACACGTGCCAATTGATTTAGTTGGGGACTCCGCGGCCATGGTCGTTGGCCTCACCCTCCGCCAATCTTCTCAATATCTTTCACTTCATTCTCTCCAACTGCCTGCATTCTAGTGGCAAGGTCATCTTACATGGGGATTGATTAACAAATATAGAGTGGACCCTCTGATGGAAGAAAAGGAACACAAGTTCGTTCTTGTCGGAAGACAAATACTACTTTAGTAAGTTCTTTTCGATCTAGACCGGCTGATATTAATTTTACTGTATAAAAAAAATAAAAAAAAAAAAATAAAAAATAAACAAAAAAAACAAAAAACAAACAAAACAAAGAGAATTATCAACTCAAACGCGTGTAACCACTAAAAATAACATTTATTCTAATAACAAATAATCACGGATGAAAAAATATCTATTATTCTAAATTATTATCTATGTATCTATCTATATATTTATCTATCTATATATTACGAAAACATGTCGACTAATATAAGATTTTCTTTTATCTTTATCTCTCCTTCTCTCTCTCTATATATTTATACATATATGTATATATATATAAACATATATATAAACATACATATATATATATATATATATATATATATATATATATATATATATATGAGCATATATATTAAAGAGTATATACATATATTTATCTATATCTATCTATCTATCTATCTATCTATCTATATAAAAAAGGTAATCTTATATTAGTCGACGCAATTCGTAATCTGATGGACTTTTTTCAAGGTGCATGTAAAGATTTTATTTTGCAACAAGTATTTATATATCAGAGGGCGAAACGCGTCAGCTCATACAATTTTTCCTTTTGCCTTTATTCATATTGTCCTTTTACAGATTATTTTTATATATATCTACAATTTTACACACACACATATATATATATATATATATATATATATATATAATATATTTTCTGTTTATACGTTATTTGTAATAGATACAATTTATTTAAGTAAATGCGCTGTATTTTAATGTAATTAATACTTAAAAAACAGTAAATTTCCTTAAATAAATTGTATCAATTAAAATAATGTAAAAATAGAAAATATATTAAATAATTGTCGGACTTAATCCATGTCATCAACTCCAACTATGCTGAGCAGACGTTAGTTATAGTTTCTGGGAAGGAGCGTGTTTTATAGCGTGATCCTCAATATGAACAAGTCCAGCACGTTCAAGCCCTCGGCCACGATGACTTGTGGCTTTGTGATAGCACAGCTATCGAGGGCCCTCAAGAGTTCCGTCTACCTGACAAAATGAGATTCATAGTGAGATTCGAACCTGTGTCTCATGGTCGGAAAGCGGAAGTTACACACACACACACACACACACACACACAG